>CM065052.1:191834159-192434159 GCA_032883995.1 Coronaproctus castanopsis | reverse complement strand
GCGTGTTTCGAGGTTGAAGTCGAGTAAGTTTATAGCCGAGGTATTTGTACGGTTTTCTAGCCGAGTTTGTTTTCAACGTACCACGGTGGAGAAATTATGACTAGTAGCCTTGTTCTGAAATCTTTGCACTTTGTGAACCTTATAATAATAAGTCAAATGGGCTTTATAATAATTTTTTTAAAACCGGCATTTCTTAATATCAGACCGCGGGGTATCTGCGAAGAAGCCGATGTAACTATGTCAGCTCGCAACAGTTTTCTTTTTTAAGATTTATTCCGGGTAAATTGTTTATCCCAATTGTCCGGTAAGTCAGCCACACACATATAGCGGATAACCGAGCTCAATAAAATTCCTCGGAGTACAATCTGTAATTGCAGGTTAGATAATCATTTCGGAATTTGACCTGGCATGCACGGCCCTTGAGGTACGATTTTAGAAGATGATAGTAAGAATGAGAACAACTGGTTTTTTTTTTTTGTACAACTAAGCATTATGTCGAACTTTATTGAAATCTCGTTTTAGATCTACAAAAGCACCCTACGCATATTTAATCCTCGGAACTTTGTATTATGATACGCGCTATTTAGTGAACTTGCTCCGAAATGTTTTTTCCGTAACCAAATTGGTGATCCGAAAAGTTGTTTTTGTTTTCGAGGAAGTTAGATGAGTTTCAGTTTTTTTTTCTTTAAGAAAATTTGAAAAGTAACAACTAGTTTATATAAAACGAACGATAAATTGATCAAATTATTACTTAATTATTTTTTTTTTATTTAAGCAACATAGGTATACATGTTTTAACCGAAAAACATTTCTTAAATATAAATTCTCTACAACTACCTATGTTTTTGGCAGCTCAGCACGCAAAATTAGCAAATTCGAGTAACAAAAAGAAACGAGAAATAAAGCAGATCATTTCGGAATTTTACATTTACTTGCATCAGAATATCAAGATCAACGTGGGGAAGGATCGAAAAAGAACTTTACATGCGTCACAATTATATTTATCACAATCAAACATGTAGCAAGTTATAAGGCAGATGAATTGCTTGTTCGCGTTTATTGCAATTAGAAAATCGACACGTTGCAAGTATAAAAATAAAAAAAGAACGTAAGCATCACAACGAACATTAAAACTCGCCGTCGCATTCCAATGTTGACTAACATAATAGAATTTCAAACAATGTTGGTGACCTATGGCATAAAAAAATGAGTTCAGAGTGATCGGGGATATAAATATAAATTTAAATAAAGTAAATAATATCGTTAATAGATATGAAAATACAATTTCCAGGGAACGGATTAAATCATATAATAAGATAGAACACCGTGGAAGAATTTGTAAGGAATAGATGCACGAAATCTTGTATTGCCCGCATAGGAGCAAGTTCTAATAAAAACGAACATAATTGTCCATTATCTAATAACTGGTAAAAATGAATCAAAATACAAAGGAATAAAAAAGTATATAGAAAAAATTATTGACGAGATTAAATTAAGAGAAACTTCGAAGTATGACGAAATACCGAAGAACTTAAATGATGGAAAAATGGGAATAAATATATAATAAGCGCGCTAAATGTGTATAAAAGTAATACTAAAACTAGGAGACAAGATGCGAATAAAGAATGGTGGAATGAAAAAATTTCAGAATTTATACGAGAACGAGGTATTTTATTTCAAAAATGTTGGGAAAGGCGTAGAAATTAAGAAACTGGAGGAATTACAAAATAAAAACAAAATTAAAGTTAATGCAGAAAAAGATAAGCACTACAACAACAAAAATAGTACTGTGGCAACATGAAAGAGTAAAGAATATACGTTAGGTGGTAGTCAAAAAGAAATGGTGGATGAAATAATTAAAAAATACATAAGAGATTGTAAAGAAACGGCAGATAATTGGGCACTTTCATACAACGAGTGAATCAAGTTCATAGTCGTGAAAAAGCGGACACAAATAACAGAGTAAAGTAATTTATACATACAGCAACAGTAGAAGAAATTAAACAAATAAACAAATAATAATAGCTGCAATATATGATAAAGTTAGGATAAAAAAAAAAAAAAAAAAAAAAAGTGTAATGATAATTTCTACAGGGTACTTATAAAATTAGAAATAAATCTCTAAGAGAACATACCGCAAATTATGAAAACCGGAATTATAAGGCCGGTGTATAAAAAATATCATCGCATAGACTTAAACGATCGATAGAAACAAAATTATTAATCAACTAATCATATCCAGAATTCATGTCAGTATGGATACTAAGAGAAACTATTCATAAATTTTTCTGAATTAATAAATGAAAATGTTGTTTCAGGGCAAGCAATGTGTTTAGTAGTATTTATGGCATTTGACACAGTAAGACACGATGATATATTAGTCGAAGATTTATAAAAGATAAGAGTAAAGAAAAATTATGTAGAACGGTTTAAAAATTTCCTAATCAACAGGTAAAATGTAGTAAAAGTTTAATAATAGAAACGGTAGTACCGTAAAGTAGTTTACTATCACCAATATTATATTTGATATACACGAATGAAATTTATAAAGTACTTAAATATTCAACAAACTTTGTACATGCAGAGACGATTTAGCCATAGTAATACCAGACAGCGATACAATGAAGCCTACTCTAACTTGTTAGGAAAAGATATAAACGAATTGAATAAATGGACTCGGTAAAAATTAATATAGGAAATAACTGATGGGGATAAAAAAACGAGAAATAATAGGAATATGAAGGAGCCTGTGTGCCTTGTACCTTACTGACACTGTGCAAATACGTATAGGCAATTAGTCGCCTACATCCGATACAGAGACGGCACACTTAATGATGGTGATTTCAACAACTTTCGAAGATAACAAGTTTAATGTGGACTAATGCGTCAAATTGGACATGCATCGATTATTATTTGCACGCGCATATACACATATTACGAATGCATAGCTACTCTTTCACTCTGTACAACAAAATATAAATATATATATATATATATATATATATATGTAAATATTCGACTACATCCGATACAGAGGACGGCGCTTAATGACGATAAAAATGAATAAATCTTTTCATTTTTAAGGTCTTTCGTTAAATAGGGCAGATGCTTATTAAATAAATAAATAAATAAATAAATAAATAGAAAAATTCGAGAAAAAAAAGTAATTCGATGAAGAGAAGCCTTTGTCCGTAAAAACCTGTAACGTTTTTGATCGTGTCAAATGAGGTAGAAATTTATCTGAACGATAATACTTTCGATGAAGAGAAACAGCAGCATTAAAACTGACTAGGACGAAGAGAAGAGAAGATACAAAAAGATCCGACAAAATATGGAAGCAAAAAAAAAAAACACAAAAATGTCCGATACGATAAATGTAACAATTCGAATGGATTTTGACAGTCTTGGAAGTTGCGTACGTTCAAATAATAAAGCAGACGCACTGAGTAACGCGTAGTTTTATTTTATACGTGTATTTAATACGTCTGTTTCTTTTACAGTGAACGTACACATATTTAACCGAACAAAGTATCGTACTAGAAAAGAAATATCGATCGATTTAACACGGTATACCGGTGTGTGTACTTGAGAAGAATGTTCTCGAAGATCAGACTTATTATTATTATTATTTATTATATAAAGTTTTATACGTTTTACAGATTCTTTCAATCGACAGTCGGAAACCATAGAAGAATATTTTTACCGGTTATTTTCCGGTTTACGGAGTTCGTAATTAGTACTTCCGTTTAACAAGAACTTCGTGTACGCATGAGATTCTTTAAAAAATTATATACACGCATATATATATATATATATATATATATATATATATATATATATATATATATATATATATATATATATATATATATATATATATATATATATTGAATGAGTAGTGTACTACACGTCGTAGCTAAATAAAACGCGCATTATATTTACTAATAACAAATAATAAATAAAAGTAATAATTTTCTGGGTACATATAAGCCATGGACTATCGAGACGGCCCGCGTCTACAGATGGTGATATGGAACGGCCTAGTTGCGAATAAGTCGCTCACGAATAAGCAACCGCGAACCGTGAATGAATGACTAAATTTAATCGTAAGTGGCTCACGGGTCAATGTGTTCACTTGTACAACAAGTTGGTAACTACACTTATACCCTTCAATTACCACACAAAAGATACAAAACATAAAAGAATTTTACTTCTCACGCCCTAGACTTCCAAATAAAATTTTTGTAATCGTGTAATACTTCTTTTAGTTACTTAACGCTATAGGTTTATCATACGTTTATTACTATTTACAAGATCTACCATATTTACTTCATAGTACGATAGAACTAAGCACTTGTACTTCTATAGTTACAAGCATGCAACCTCTCCTCCACTATACAGGGCTTTTATTGTATTTTTCCCCTGTACAATCGTCTATTTAATAAACTTTAAAATTCATTCACTAAATATAAGTCGCGTAATGAGAGCGTACCGCTGCTAGGTATACGCATTTTATTATTATTATTATTATTATTATTATTATATATATATATATATATATATATATATATATATATACTGTGCTTTGTGAACAATTTAAATATACTTATTATTCATTCATTCAATCGAGTACTTGTATTGCAGGATGTACGGTTTACGGATAATAATGTAGTAGATTCGGAAGAATATAATATTTTCAAAAGAATAGAAGGTTGTGGTGTCCAATAAAAAAGGGAATTCCGCATCCAAGAACGGTTTTTGTTGTAAATAAAAATATATTAAGTGCAGTCGCGAAATTTTATTATTCGAGTAAGTACTTGTCCTTTTTAACTATCATCATCATCATCATCATCATAGAAGTAGCATTTTCCATTCGGAAGGTTGCACATCACGAACTCTATATACATCGGAATCTGACTAATTCAATTAATTCGGCGAAATCCTTAATTCCTCTGGATTTGTGGTAATTAATTCCATTCTTCTTCTTCCTCTAAGTGGTTTTCTTGGAATCTTATCCGGTGCTGCTAAAACCCTTGGTTCTCAGATTTTGTGGGCGGATATATTTAATTTTTCTTCTTTTTATGTCATCCATTAATTGCAACTTGTTGACGTTGCACCTACTGACCACTTCTCGGTTGGTCACCTTATCTGTTCACGGAATTCTCAACACGCGTCGATATGCCCACATTTCAACGACGTTAATTCTTCTTCCGCAATCGGCATTTATTGTCCAGATTTTGCGCTGAATGAAGCAACACGGACCAAACGTAGCAACTTAATATTCGTTTTCTCGTTTCTAAATGTACTTCCGTTTTTCAGAACTTTTTCCAGATTTTTAAACGCCCGCCTGACCATCGTTATTCCGGAAATTAGTTATTTGTTATCACACCCATCTTCTGTAATCAAAACTGCTAAATATTTATACTGTTTTACCTTTTCTAATTGTTGTCAATCTATTTCCAGTTTTGTCCCTCTAGTTTTCTCTCTGCTAAATCTAATAATTTTTGTATTATTTACGTTTATTTTTACGATGTATTTTCTTCCTGCTTTATTTATACTAGCATTTTCCGCATCTGCTTCTCCGTTTCGGCTATCGATACTTTATCATCTGCGTAAGTAATATTGTTTATTGTAAGCCCATTAATTTTAAAGCGCATTGCATTTATTTTTGGAGATTTCATTGATTTCTTTTACATATTTAATAATCTAGAAAAGACAACCTTGTCTGACACCCTTTTTTTATAATGCAATGATTTTCAGGATAATCGCCCACTATTTTTACGTTTGCTTTTTGCTCTTTTATTATTTGGATATCTCCGCTATCGATATCGTATTTTTGCAATATTTCAATTAATTTCGCGTAATCAACTACATAAAAAGCTTTCTCATAATCTATAAAGCATACCACTAGTTCTCTACTTATATTTAAAGCTCTCTATATGATCGTTTTCGAATAATATAATGGCGCCTCTGGTGCCTTTTATTTGCTATAAAACCAATTAAAAATTTATGTATTTTACGTTCCAGTCAGCGGTTTATAATTGCTAGTAGTAGTTTTAAAGTGTGACTCATTAGGCCAATCGTTCGATGTTCTGAACATTTTTTTCGCGTTATGCATTTTCAGGAATGAAATTGATTTTCTTGAAATCTTCCGGAAGTTTACCTTTACGATATACTGTATTCAGCAAATGTAATAAATTATTCTATCTTCGCCCGTAGCTTTTCTATTTTTTGCTTTTTCAATTACTCTGTTCAGTTCGTATCATAATATTGTCCTAATTCTAACATTATCTGGTCGATTTATATCTTCATATAAATATGATATATAATCCATCCGGGTCTCTCGGATTTCTTTTTCTCTATGCAATCCACTCGGTGTTCATTTTTTTTTAACTACCATTATTCTCGGGTTTTCGTATTTTATGCTGATCCATTAGTATATTTTACCTTCACATCTGTAGCAATATATTTTTTGTAATTCTTCTATTTCTTTACACATCTTTCGTTATACCAATCTGTTGTTGCCCGCTTGCATTCCTTTATTATCAACTTGTGTGTAGTATTATATTCTGCGTGTGATTTATCAGTTTTATTTGTCTTCTACTATTTATCATATTTTTTATTTTCTGTATGACTCATAAATTATTTCTTCTTATTGTATTTGATCTTAATTATTCAATCACTTCAGACAACTGACTATCAATATATCGTGTTTTATTTATTACCACAATGTTATTTTCAAACTTAGTTTGAAATTCTGCTAACATTTTTTGATTAGTTTCAAGTTGATACATCTTTGATTTTTTTCAATTTTTAATTTGTCACATTTCTTTAGGACTAATTCTGTGGTCCGTGTTGCAGTCCGAACTAGCATACTGTGACAGTTCTTAATCGCAGTTCAAAATCTCTTTTTTTTTTACTAAAATATAATCTATCTGATTTGTTGTTTTACCATCCGGGCTTGAGCAAGTGTATAATCTTCGTTCATGCTGTTGAAACCATATATTGCGTATTCTAAATTCAAACTTTTCAGCAAATTCTATGAGTCTTTTTTCTCTATAATTTTTGTTCCCTATGTATTCCTGTCGCTGTTCCACATCCACGATTTCCCACTTTTGCGTTGAAATCTCCCAGTATAAATGTGAACTCTTTATTTTTTATGTTTGTTAGTACTTCCTCCAAATCAGTGTAGAATGTTTCTATCTCATCGTTATTACTCTCAGCTGTTGATGCATATATTTGTATCGCATTGATTGGTTTAGGTATGGTTTCAATTTTTATTAATATTATACGCTCTGATTTTGTTTGTATACCTTTTACTAATCTACTTAGTTTCTTTTTCAACAAAATCCCCCCATATTCATGTTTATATTTTCCTGAACATATGAAATCATAATTCGCATTTATTTTATCGCATTTTATCCAACGCGTTCCGTTGACTCCTAGGATATCGATTCGTAACCTTTTTACTTCTAATGCTACATTTGCTAATTTACCTGCTCGATACAGAGATCTTACAAATTCATGCTGATGTTATTATGTGTAATCCGTTCTTTATTTTCATAAAAGAGTCAGCATATTCAAATACTTTGAGGAATTTATACAAGCAAATGCGTTTTAGATAACGCAGCTAACCTAGAAAGAATGAAAAAACTGAGTTAACATTTCAAATTACCATAGGTATTATAGGTAACACAAAAAATGGAATCATTTTCTTTTTCTCATATATATGTTCGATTTTCCGGTAAATACAAATTTGGAGATGGCGTCATTTGCCGATGATACAGCATTATTTGCGAGAGATAATGATCCAGTAGCGGCGTCAAAAAAATTACATCGCGGTTTGAACTACTTGAATATCTGGACACGACAATGGAGGGTTAAAATTAACTCATCCAAGTCAGTACATGTTACATTTACTACTAGATGGAACACATGTGCACCTGTTGATCTTAATGGTCCGATTCCACAGGAAAATAAAATCTTATACCTGGGTATGTAGCTTGACCTGGAAGGAACACATCAAAGATCAAAGTTAAACAAATAAAACTTAAACTACGGAATATGTACTGGCTTTTGGGCAAAATTTCCGAATTACATCTAAAATCGAAATTACTACTATACAGAGATTAAAGACATATGGTATATCACTCTGGGTGACAGCATCAATATCGATTATCAAAATGATGCAACGATCCCAATCACAAATACTAATGATAATAACCGGTGCTGCCTGGTATATACGAAACGATAATTTACATCAAGATCTAAAAGTAACAAATGTGCGTGAAGTAGTTTGAGATAGCAGTAAAAGTTACTTGCACAAGTTAGAGGGTCGCCCTAACCAGCTGGCGGCAGATTTATTAGATCATGTCAATGAATTTCGCATATTAAACTATTGCACATCCTTAGACCTTCCCCATCGGTTTGAACTATTGGAGAGGTAATTCGGAGTGTCATTGCTGAATGACATCTCCCATCCTGTCAAAACCCATATCACATTATTGGCTACATCAGCCAGATTGCAATTTAAATTATATATAAATATAAAAATAACCCTGTAAAACAAGACACATTACAGTGTATAGATTAAACCGGAATGCCTGTATGCTTTGCATTGTTTAACAATGAATATAAGTTGAACAAATCAAAATGAAGGAATGAAAAATAGTACGCAAAATTCTAAGACCGAAATTTGATCGTGATATATGGAAAAATGGACTAACAACGAAGTATATACCATGGAAAGAAGAAGATTAAACTATTGAAAGGAATGGAGACAAAACGCTTGACAAAACGAATTTTCCAGTACTTTGATAGAAATCGTAGAATGCAAATCGCGTGGTTCTGGGAAGTTAACGAAGACCTAGAGGAAATTAATATTAAGAAGGTATGAATAGAAACCAGATTAGAAGTAAAGTTAATACATTCGGGAGTTTTGAAGAAAAGTAAAAAAAAAAAACCAGTACCCAATAGACAAATGAAAAGAAGACAAGACATAGCGAAGCACCGAAGAAATACTGAAGTTAAAGGACGAGAAAAAAACAACCATCATGAATATATTTTATGTGGTCCATAGTCGGCTAATTAGAAGAATAAAAAAACCTTTATCTCATTTAAATACTCCTAAATATACAAATACAGAACAATTAAAATTAAATTATAATAAATTAAACCGTCAACTACGTTTCTTTTTATTATTTTCCAAGTCATTTGTTTCCGAATCGTTCTATCTTTGCAATATCATCCTTCCAATGTTTTTTAGTCTCCTGATTTCTCTTTTCCTGTTCAGCGGAATCCATATTATACGTTTTCAAGCCCAGCTATCATGACTGTTTCCGCGCGACATGGTCACACTATGTATATTTCGGTTTTCTCGCTACTTCCGTTAAATCGCGTGTTTTTTAACTGTACTCTTAATGTGAGCCGGTCACCTCTGGACTTACAATGGCCTAGACCAAACTTTCCCATTATTCCACCAAGATCATGGTCATTATCCGATCTGCCTACTTTGGCATTAAAATCGCTTATTATTATTATTATTAACAACTTGCGTTTTTTACTTTAATTAATTCCAATAACGATAAAAATCCTGTGGTGCAGCAACTTGTTGAAAACCAAAATAATTCTCGTTCTTCTATAGAAACGCTTCCTTCCATTACATCTTCTCCTCCTCCTCCGATTCAATACGCTCCAACAGTTCCAAATTCCGCATTTACAGCATAAGATCAAAACCATAATTCAGTTGCTTTGTCGTTCATAAGTTTTTTTTTCTTTTATAATTACATTAACGTTGATGTTATGTTAATTAATATTTCGAGTCCCGCCTGTAAAAGCAGCCTTCTTTTCGTTCAAATGCGAAAGGATATCGCCTTTAACAAAGAGGGATTGTTGAGCATATAAAGAACTTTTTAATGTTTTACAATCCATACAAATAATTATTTTGGGGATAACTAGTGTATGATGTTTTTCGAGAATTTAATTGCTCCGGAAGACCATATCGAATATTGCAGAATAAATATAAACGGCATGTACGGTAATGACAAGATTCTAGGACGCTCCTCAACAACCTAAGTGAAATTAAGTACCAACTGGCATCAGTTCTCAGCTCAGTTTCAGATGACCGATTTGAACATATAGAATGAAACTGATCACGGAACCCAGTTTGAACTATTTTATAAAACTCAATACCGTCCTCATGTATCTGAACTGAAAGATGTCATGCAAACTCTCAGTCCAGATTCTCCCTTTACTAAGAATGAGGCTGATTATGTTTTAGAAATGACAAAATCGACTGCACCTGAACATATTTCTTTAAGAAGATAAATCACAAAGGAATTGTATTCATCGATGAATTACGATTTGAACATCATTTGTTATCAGACCGTCTTTTCCATAGTCAGATTCGAGAAAGTCCTATTACAATTTACTAATTGCTTTAAGCAATTTGTTAAAATTGTTTTATCATTTATATCTGAATAAGCACTACACTTTATATCACACTTTTTAATCAACCCTCTTACAATTTAGAATTTATACATGCAACGTTAAAAGTTACACTTAAACCGTTAACATAATAACGTGTGATATTTCTATAAACAAAATTAATAATAATAATTTCCCAACACTCCCCAAAATTATTCTTCTTCGCATAGACCAAGTTCTTCTCTCATTCTGACAAATTTTGTGGTTTCGAATCCTTTGGTTAATATATCCGCCTTCTGCTTTTCCGTATAAATATATTCCAGACTGATTTATTCGACTAATTCATTGATATATTTATATTTGATGTACAAATGTTTAGTTCTACTGTAATTTGTTGTGTTATTAGTAATTTTTATACAAGTTTCATTATCTTCATGTATTATTATGCCATCATCTATTTTTAAGTCATATGCACGAAGTAGTTTACTTTCACAGGTTAGAGCTAACCAGATAATTTATTAAATCACGCCAACGGACCTTCCCAACCGGTTTAAATGATTGGAGAGGTAGTTCGGAATGTCATTATTAAATGACATTTCCCATCCTGTCATACGTCACATCCCAGTTGCTTATTGGCTACATCAGCTAAATTGAAATATATATATATATATATATATATAATCTATTTTTATTCCCAAATCGGCCAAGAATGCTTCTCTTGCACTTTCGCTTACAGCGATATACTCAGATTCAGCAGTTGACAGTGTCACTAAACTTTGTTTTTTTGTTTTCCAGTACACAGGGTTTCCGAAAACAGTTACCAATATTCCTAATGTTAATCTTCGATCTTCATCTTCTCTCTAAGAAGCATATCTGCATAAACTTCGATCGGTTCACTATTGATATTTCGCTTATAATTGAGCCTTATTTGTTTAATCCCTTTTAGGTATTTTAAGACTCTCTGTAAATACTGATATTTCTTTGCCGTGACGTTCTGTTGAAATTTGCTCAATACATTTATAGCATAGCTGATATCAGGTCTATTATTCTGCATTATATGCGCTAGTGCACCTAATAATTTCTGATATTGTTTTTGCTTTATTTCGTCAGTATTTTGATTATCATCTGTAAATTTCAAGTCTTTCTCTATTGATATCCGTTGTTCTTTAGATTAAAATCTTTTGCGCATTTATCGATTAACTCCTCCTGATCCATTATAAGTACATCGTTTATAATGTTAACTGTTAAAAATTTATTTACCTTACCAAAATCTTTAATAGTGAAATGGTTCTTTATTTTAATTATTAATTCATCAAGATTTGTTTTATTTTCTCGAACAATTAATAAATCATCGACATATAATATAAACAATTTTTTATCTTTATGTTATATAAACACGCTTCATACTTTGATTTTGTAAATTCCAGATTCATTAGATATTTATTTAACTTATTATACTAACTTTTAGACGCTTGTTTTAAACCATACAGAGCTTTATGCAATTTTAACATGTTACTTCCGATGTCAATTCCACTTGGAGGTCTTAAATATATTTCTTCTTTCAAATCACTATTCAAAAAAAAAGCTATTTCTACGTCATGTGTCTCGTATAATAACCAAAATGATTAGCCACAGTTAACTACGTTTATTCCTTCCAGGATTGGTTATTAAATTTTGTGTTCTATGCAACACTTATCTCTGCGCTAGAGCCACATTTTCAATTAATTCATTTTGTCGATCTTCCGACTTTTTCACACAGCCTAAATCGATTACGTGTCCAATCCATATGTTTAGGGAAATTCCTTCCGAACATCTAGGTTAATATTTTCATGTATCGGATGTCGATTTGTTATTTATTAAACACGCGCTTAATCTTATTTTGCATCCGTTTTTAGTTGTTATATACTCTCGAAGTTCGATTAGGCGGCATTCAGATAATTTCGGAGATGGTACAATAGACGGGCATTAACCGACAACTGTGACCTTAGAGTAGGTCTCCGGGGAAAACTTATTTTGTTTTAAACGTCTTACACATAACCAGTCGTATCCGACACTTGGACGTTAAGGTATATGAGGATGATTTTCTATATCAAGGGTAGGTACGAAATGTTAAAATCATAACGGATGATTTAGTCTGTAACGTATACCAAATCACGTTTGCTGCCAGGCTGAAAATATTATTTAGAACAGTCTGTATGCGTTTTACATCCATGAATTATGCACATCACCCCGTGTGTTAAATAGAAAATAAAAGTTATACGCATTTTAGAATCCGCCTAGTGAATTAAAATAGGCACGTTACGACAAAGTAAGATGATGCAACAGATTCGTCGATATGATTAGTTTTATTGAAGTGTTTTGGTAATCGTCGAAAATGTACAGTTTTTGAGTCAGAATTTTCTTGAAGAAATTATTATTTTTTTTGTTCTTCGTACGTGTCTGACGACGCTCGAATTAACATTTATATTCAGGTGCGCGCTAATCTTATATTTCATACTTGAGCCGCGACGACTAAAGATGTCCACACACATACACAGAAGTACAAGTATATATATACATATATATATATATATATATATATATATATATATATATATATAAAAGCGCTTAATACGTATCGAAGAGAAGAATAAAGTCTAACTTATACATTATTATGTAAATTAGACGGTATGTTATTCTTTCACGCAACTTGCAGACCCACGCTCTGCGACATAGGCCACTTGTCATTGCACTACACTACCTCTATCGACCAGATTATTATACTATAGGCTAAGAATAAGTAATACTCAACACCGTAAGCTCGCCGGCAAAAGAAGTTCTATATAAACAGTCTATAAACTATTCGATCCGAGCTTTAACTGCTCTAAGGTAGAAAGAAACAACGAACCAAACTAGGTATAGGTATTTTACCAGCGTCTGTCTGCGCTCGTATATAATCCCCGCGTTGTACCGGAGTGTAATATGTAATAATATCGAGAAATCCGGATATCGGATATATATATATATATATATATATGTATATATGTATTAGTGTATGCGTGTAAAAGTCCTATGCCAGAATTGGCTATACGAGGTATACCCCATTGCGGAATTTCAGTGCGTGGATAAATTGACGACTGGAATGTATATACACCACTTAATACATGCTAGAATACATTTCGTTAAGTACGATGTCTTCTTATACTTTTTTATTCACATGTATATATATATACATATGTATATATACACATATATAAGTATGTATGTATCTATGAACAAAAGCACATGCAACGCATTAACTAGCTTGATAGTCGTTCTAGCAAAGACGTTAATCTTGGCGAAAACGACATGAATAATATAATGGTGTACACAGATAAATAATAATGATAATATTTAAAAAAAGATCAATCCAGAAAATGCAGGACGGCGAACAAGACTAAAGTAAGACAAAGAAAGGAAGAAAATCGACATGTTCACATAAATATCGTGCACATATGCATATTTCGTATATATATATATATATATATATATATATATATATATATATATATATATATATATATGTACATATCTATTTATCTACATAAATACATACATGTATGAAGAACGTATATTTTTTCATGTGGATATATATTTATACATATAAATGCTTATATATGTGCATATAATACATATGTGTGTGTGTGTGTGTGTGATTACAATATGTTACATATATATTTATTTATTTATATGAATGTGTGTATTATATATTGTGCATATATTTATGTGTGTATGTTGTGAATATAATGTCTATGTTGGCATATACATGAATATGTTATATACACGTAATATACATAATATGAACACGATATTTACGCGAATAAGTCGATTTTATTTTTTTACTTTACCATTTGTTTATTATATATATATATATATATATATATATATATATATATATATATATATATATATATATATATATATATATGTATATATGTGCGCGATTTTGTATCGGATATGGTGAAAACTTACAGAAAGATTTATACATTGCTTTATTCCTATTTCAATGCTAACGAACTGTTGCTGGCCAATCATTCCATCACTTCCGCGTTTGTATTATTCATTTCTGTTTTAAAAATCTATCCCTCGTTGTTCGACTCTTTTTCTGACGTACAAATCACTTAAGTACTGGATTTAGCCACGCCTTCTAATTGATTATTGTAATAATTGTTGGATTGTACGTAATTTAAATTACGAGGTTCCGATTGAAATTTTACTTACTTTGGCGTTCGCACTCTTGCATCGAATAGGATGATATTCCTACGGATACGATATTCGAATTTCCGTCACTGACTTCTTTTTTCTTCTTCCAATCCTGCAACTAACTTTAGGTCTCTCTAGTAAGTCGGGAGCGAATATAAAAAGGAAAATGCAAAAATAATGTCGAATGTAAATTTCAGGTAATGTGAAATTTTACCCTGCCGACGATATTAGGCCTTCTCTTCATTTATATAGTTCAGTCAGAAAGACTTTTCTTCTTTGTAGACATCTAATTTCCTCCGAGTTGTCCGTGAGCATAACTGCAAGGGAATTATCATGTCGTTCAAGTCTACGCAGACATACCTTGTAGCTTCATCTTATATACCTTAAAGACCCTAACACGCTGCCTTGCGCTACTCCGACACATATTTCGCGTTTTTAGATAAAGACTTTCCACGTTCGATCTGGCAAGTATGATTTTAACAACGTACAATACTTAGCTAGTAAAATTTTATTCAATAATTCTTCCAGTGAGCACCGTCTCCCCTATAAAGTCGTGTTTTCATTTTGGACGTCATTGTTTTCAACGGTAGTTTGCGATAGACATCAGCAAACATGATATTCAGTACAGTCTTGCCATTTCAACAGGCTACCACCGATATAGTTATTTTCTGTGGATAATGGTGAGATTTCATACTTCGCAATTTGACGTCTAGTTGTTACGTTAATCCAAATCCAAGATATTTCACTTTATTCGATGGTGGAATCGTTCTTCCATTTAACTGGATCGGTTCAATTATAGCAGGCGAACTCAGTTATCCTAATTTTATTAGCAACAGCTGTAGGTTTAAACGGGACAAATTAAAAATTGGTTTACATTCAAATTCGCAAAAAAATAAAAATAAACGTATTTTTTTGTGAACATTAAAATAATAATAATAATAATAATAATAATAGCAATAATAATAAAAAAGAAAGCGAGAAACAACATATCAAAAATGGAATGGTGAATCGACTGAAATAATTCGTCGGCGCTAAATTATTATTTCCAGAATTTTGGTGAGATCTGCTATAAATAATGACGTTAAAGCTTTACAGTGAAAATGCGCATATATCATTTATACGCACACACATACGGAAAAATCGTCGCAGCTTGAGTTCCTACGAGGACTCAACATAGATTATTAGAAGATTTATTAATGATAGGAATTCGAGGAAAACCAGAATTATAGAATAGAGATGACGGCAGCCTAAAAGACTTCTAACCTTGTTTGTCTGGTTTTCCATTTTAGATATTACAATAATAAACGGCACCCGTGGAGAAGTTAGCGAGAAAATGTGCGTAGAATTAATTCCGAACGCTATTTAGATAACACCCCTGGCAATAATAGTATTTATTGGCAGCGTCGACGATATAACAATAACTTTTATACAACAGAATTGTCGAGCGCTCGACAATATGGAGAATTATAAATGTAATAATCATCTTCTAGGTAAGGGATCAACTTCTACATCCGCTAAATATTGTCGAGAAAACTATTCAGAGGTATTTAGAAGTTCTAAACGTTATAAAATGATTTTTGTTAACTTACGGAAGTGGCACGGCAATTTTTTTCTTTTTAATTATTATTTGAACTGGCCAGTTTTATGGTCATTTAGCAATTTTATTGGAATTGAAAAGTTGCATAAGCGGGGTTAACATCCGATAGTGTTCCCCGGTCGAAGGTTACTTAATTTACGCTATAGTCGAGGGTCCTGTTACATCGAAGTCTTCTTACGTCACTGTTATCATCTCTAACAGATTTATCGCTACTACTGCGTTATCATCAGTCTGCTTACCTAACTTCGTACTTAATTCAGTCTTATCGCCCTATTTTCGAACCTTCGTGTTTTATTTACACGAATATGTTTAGGACAGCCACACAACAACGTTAAATCGTACATCCACACAGACTTTACGAATATCTTTATAAATTAATAATTTATTTTCAATGGTTATAGGCCCGAATAAAACAATAATACAAAGCGCTAGTGCGCCAATTTTCATTTTAACGCTTCGAACATTTGTATCTAGTTAACGACAGTATAAAATACCAACATGATAAAGGTGCCAACCTGACACGTTTTTACGTCAATTTTGGACAATGTGCTCGGAAAAAAAAATATCTTTCACGAATGAGATTCTAATAATAATAATAATAATTTAACCTTCAATTTATTTTCTTCTCTTCTAGATATGTTTTTAATAAATAAACGAACATATAATAATCATAATTCATGTTTCCAACGAGATATTTATTGAACTTACTTAATTTGCGTCAAACATAGTACGATCCTTAATTACGTCAATACTACGGATAATATTATTAATCAAAGTTTTATTGATCGCGCTAAATAATTTCGATTAATTTTATTTCGCACTTTCTTATCGAATCATTTAATAATAATAGTGAAGAACAATCCGTGTGCTATGACGTCAGCATACTCTTCCTTAAAATTAAACCTAATTTAAATTGAGTGAGAAACAAATAATCAATTATACCACACGATCGCTAAATCATTCTTAAATATTAAATCACAAAGTGTCAATAATCAGATTCTGCTTAACGTTGGACGGAGTAGGCTGCATGCTTTTTTTTCGCTATTTGGCTTAATTTTTAAATATTAAAATTCGAAATTTTATACTCAAACGCGAAATATGTGTTTTGTTTTTATAAACTATTAATAATAATATATAATTTTTACGCTATTTCGTACTGTAGTTGTTCGTTTTCTTTTATTTCGTATAACACGCCACTTTCACCAACAAGCGGGTACTTGCCCTGCCATTATATATATATATATATATATATATATATATATATATATATATATATCGACGTCAATGAAATTCCGCAGATGAACTGTGTACTACATGTCGGAATGCGCATGACGGTTCCACGTGGCTCAAATTAGAAAAACCTATCGTTTTTAAACCTCACTTCAAAAGAAAACTTTATATTTAACTGTAAAATAGTCTCGAACTGAAAGTATGGAATTGAAATGTATATCGAAATTCATACAAAAGCAACTTATTGAGAAAGCAATAATCGAAAATACTTGGTATTATCGCTGTTACACCGAAATACGTATCTAATTTAACTCTCCGTAATGACCTAAATATACCGTATATTAATGAACCGATACAGAAAGTTCTTTGATAAATTTAACTTCAGTATAAACTCGAATATGCGAAGAATTTACCTGACATTCCTACAAAATGATTAGGAAGAGATGGTGCAGAGATGCACTTTCAATAACTTCAGAATTAAATAGTTTAAATTACAAAAGCAAACGTTCGTAATAATTCGAAATATCGATTAAAATGTCGATAACAAACGCTCACGACGATACGAATCGACTAATTCCTAAATTTTGAGTTTAGAAGACCACTTTCTGTCATTGAGTCGAATTGTCTCATTGCAGGCGTTAGTATTTTTATCTTGTCATTATCATCGGTTATGGTACTCTGCGACAACTTGAAAAAAAAAAAAAAAAAAAAAAGTCAAATAAAAATATTTTTTGGAAGAATTTCGGATTACCAGACGATAAATTATTCGTGTTGTTACAATTAATATAATATTACAGAAGCAATATTAATATCGCAACGGTATAGTAAATCAAATCAAAACATTTTTATTTCTTCTCGAATAATAGTCACATTTAAAATGATTAAGTTTATTAATGCACATAATTGCGCGAGTGCCAATTTGCTTATACGATGCACATTTATATACTACGCACACATACACATTCACACAATTACATCACGCACACGTATACAACGCCTATTGATATATCGAACGTAACGAGTTATGTAAAAATCTTACATATGTACTTCAACACGCGCTAAATACCAAATACAGGACACAAAAATTACAGTAGAATACTTTGGCTGCGCTTAAGTCAACCCACAATTTTACTGATTGTTTAATATTTTATTCGCCCAAAATGGACACGATGTTAGCCAGTTTGTAATTGAGAAGATCAATTTTTAGTTCACCGGTCAAATTATTGAATACAACAGCTCCACCTGAAATATCGTATGAGTTTTATTGATGCGCGGAATCACCGCCTGATCCTTCTGGTCAAGTCTTTCCTACGCCGATCGATAAATTAAAAATGATAATTTTAAGAACAAATTTTCATAAATCGAAGTAATTTCTAGTTTAAAAAAATAAATTTATAATAAAAGACCACAATCGGCTACCATCGTCAAGTGCGCATGAAAAAAATTCAATATAAAAAACGTGCAATTTATAAAAAATATGGAAGGAAAAAAACAAGAAATAAAATATAAGGAAATACTATAACAAAGTGACTTCATTTCTGTAGGTTTTCCAAAACAGATAAACGAGCAGGGAGCGTGTTAAAAATAGAAAAGTTTTCAAACGAGAAACGGATGTGGTTGATCCTCGAGCTGGAACGGTCCAGTCGTGATGAAAACATTTACCGAGGACGCTTGTATAGCCAGTTGAATATTTCTGAAGACTGACGAAATAATTTGCTTTCTACCGCTTCGTCGCTTTCACAGCAACCAGCTAACATTTATTTATTTGTTCTAACGGAGCCCACACGACAGCTGGAAAACCAATTACAGTGTAGGCTCGTAATTATCGAATGATATAATGAATAATTACAAAGAACAAAAAAAAAGAGGCACTTGCGCACATTAAAACGCACACAATATTTACGTACTGCAAATACACGACGCGTCATATTATTTACCAACCAATTATCGGGCGATATTTATTTTTTTATGATTAAACATTCTCATCTCTAGTGAGAATGTCTAACTCACGTAGTGCGAATAAAACTATATAGCGCTCAGAAAGCTCCGGCCTGGCCACATATCTCTCATAACCATCTACTTCAACATCCCTGTGTCTGTTTTTTTTCCCTTTGGTCAACTCGCAAACCTCATTCGTCATTATTTTACAATATACCGCCTTACACTCTCCATCTCTATCGACCCCCATATACGTCCGATTATACTATCTGGTATCGTATCCAATAATTATTCCCTTAATTATACAATTTTTAATTTTTTTCTTTTTTATATTTCGAGTTTGAATTTTTCTGACTAGGTTAAAGTGTATGTGGTTATGCGTAAATTAATAAACTTATTGCACGATCAGTGTTAACAATCGAATCTGTAATTTCGTATCAGTTTTCTTTGTAATACGATACGTCTAAATTATCTTTCATGTATTTATTCGTTTTTATTAATTTTAGTACGCTTGAAAATAGCTTAATAGCCGAAAAGCTTCGGGGCTTTTAATTCAAATTTATTTTTTTATCGTTTATTTTTTCACGCCAGTTCAAATTATAAAACTATAAAAGAAGATTTAAATATATATATATATATATATATATATATATATATATATATATATAAACTTATTTTAAAAAATTGGAAATAACGAAATTAATAAAAAAAAATATTATTTATTATTCGACGATGGCTTATTAGTTTTAAAAATTGTAATATCAGGAATATACGTTAGTATTTAATGTGAATTCTTAGTTTTGTACTGTTTCAGCTAGTTACTTTTTGTTATTTTTTAAGTTAAATATTATATATATATATATATTTTTTACTTTTCTTACGGTTACTATATTTATTTAGAATTAATTTTTATTTCAACTTGAAAATGGCCTAAACTACGAAAAGCTTCGTCATTAATTTCATTAACATAAGGGTTTATATGACATCAGGAATTAAGCAGATAGATAGAGCAGAAGATTATAGTGCCAGATATTCGATTTAACTGCGTACGTACGTTGTTGTACGCCATCTTCGAAAATCAAAGTCGCATCCTGATTATCATGAGCAATTTTCATTTTTTCATTTTTTCATTTTTTCATTTTTTCTTTTTGTCATTTTTTCATTTTTTTATCTATATAGTTTTGTTTAGATTAATAAGAATTTAATTTATTATTATTAATTAATTATTATTTTTTATAGTTAACGAATTTGGTGTGTTTTTAGTTAATTAAAATATTCGATAGAAGTTCTTCTCTCACTCTTATCTCTATTTACGTCTGGATAATTAATTTTATTTAGAAATTTCTATATACAGAGTTAATAAAGGGTTGTTGTTGTAAAACCGCTTTATAGGAATTCATCGTAGCGAATGGGTAATAATACGTTTTCGAAATGTCGATAGGAAAGATTTAAACGTCAAGAGGAAATCTATCGTTATTACGAATTATATAAACGAGATTACAACCGAGCGATAGAACGTCAGAAGCGGTTCGTCATTGCAGAATTTTCGAAACAGTAGGAGTTATATATATTGTTCCTGTTCTTCTCCGACAGACTAGCCCAATAAATAACCCCGTGGGTGTCAAGTTGCCGCGCCAGTTTTAAGGTTTCAAATTCTTAAGCATCTTCCCTTATTTTATTTATATCAGTAAGCGACCAGACAGAAAGCGAATATACGCTCGAGTTGTTGTAATCTAGCAGCCGGTTATATACGGGAGATATGATAGTATTTTCTTTCTGACGACTAGCGCGAACATTCTTCATCGTCTATTAACGGATTGTTAGTGATTTTTACCATGTCAAAACCTCTCACAACTCCAGAACAGACGGTGTCGGTCGCACCCGTACTATTTACGGCTACTATGAGGACGACTTTGAAAAATGACAGTTTTGTTTTAACTCCTATTTAACCACACTGTTGGCTGTTTCGAATAACTTTCTACCGATAACCTAATCTAATCTAACGAGGAGTTATTCTAACATATAATAGTAATCTGTAACGGATATTACATGTGCGCCGTGTTATTAATCACCGTGCGTTCGAATGTCTCCTTTATAATCAAAAACATGAATACAATAAATCGATAACTGTTAAGAAAAGTATTTATTGCTATTTTTATTATTTTTTTTTAATATTTTACTTTTAATTCTTACGCGATAGTATAATATTGAGCGATTAATTAAAGTCCCTCTAAATGAGATAGGGAAGGAGGCAGGTTTAAGCATAAATCGGGATAAAACGAAAATGTTAACCTTCGGATGTGAAACAAAAGAATTGAAATTAAATAATAAGCTAATAGAAAAAGTAGACAATATTATTTATTTAGGTCAGTTAATATCGTCGAAAAATAGTACAAGGAAAGAGGTGGAGCGAAGAATTATTAATTAATATTACTTGGAAGAAATATTGGTCTTTGAAGTATATTTTCAAGGGGAAATATAGCAACAGGGTAAAAAGCGAAATAATGAATACCTGTATCTTGCCAACTCTTATATATGGATGCCAGACCTGGACTTTGTCAAGTAACACGAAAGATAAAATAAATAAAATGCAAAACGCATTAGAGAGATCGATGCTACATATTAAGCTAAAAGATAGAGTAAATTCAAAAATAATTAGGAATAGGTTGAAATTTAGCTATAATTTTAGCAGAATTATAAAAGCACTTAAATGGGATTGGACGGGACATGTAGCTAGAATGAAAAAACAATAAATGGACAAAAGCAGTCACAGAATGGTGTAACTATAATAAAAGAAGACAAGGTAGACAAAAATTAAGATGGCAGGATGATATAATTAAAATGCTTCAAAATAAACAATACCATAGAGTAGCTGGAGACCGGCTCGAATGGGACCGTTTGAGGGAGGCCTTTGCCCAGTATCAGGGCTAGATAATAATTATGCGTTAAATGATATATATGTAGGTACGTATATGTATGTATATATGTGTATATGTATATATTAATGTATATTTAGAGTAAGTTATACAAATAATTAGAATTATTATCATTCACTATGGCTAATAATAATAATAATAATAATAATAATAATAATAATAATGTTACTTCTAAATGATTCGCGAATGTTTGTTCTTCTTGTATATTTATTATCTAATTGTCGTTAGTAACTCATTACGATGTCTTATTTCTCTCTTTTCTTCATTTCTAATCGTTTTTATTCAAAGAATTCCTCTTGAAAACAACGTTTAGAAAACATTCAGCTTTGCCACGTGTTTCGAAGCTGTAGTTTTATTCTTATTCTTGATTACAAAAAAAAGCAATTAGCTAAACTTTATTTATTAAGCAAAGCTTTTCGGTAACTACGCCATTATCAAGCTATATATAAATAAAATTAAATATATAAAAACATAAAATATTAATTTAAATCCAAGTTCACAATAAATGAATTTATTATGTAAAAATTGTGAACTTCCGAAAAGCTTTGCTTAATAAATAAAGTTTAGTGATTTTTTTTTGTAATCAAGTATAAAAAATCACTACATTCCACAATCTAAACTTTATTCTTATTCTTCGTGTTGAGTGAATACAAATCCGAGAAATCAATTTCGCTATCTTCTAGTTTTAGGACGTCTTCAAAATTGCATTCAACCGCACACGTTTTGCACGAAAACAAGTGAGCGGTAAACTATTCCTCGTTACACGTACCTAGTGAATTTTCTGAAATTTTGCATTTTTTCAAAGGAGCCAACTAAGAAACCTCGAAGTGGTGTTTTTAACGACTTTTGTTGGCTAATACAACACTGATGATAGTCGTATGTTTTTTGAAGCGCTGTAATGACGACGTGCATTAAAAAATTGAGAAATCTAAAAAAATGGAAATAAAATTCATTATCGAAGCTAATTCGAACTTTACAATTAAAACAAATTAAAAAAAAAAAAAAATCTAATAAAGGAATTGGAATCTGGTTTACTAATTTTTTTTCTCATTTTTTTTTAAATGACTTTTATATTTAACGCGACTATAGGCGGAATTAGATTATCGAGTCAGTTTGTGTAACGAGACGTCCCTGTAAAAGATTTTTTCTTAATACGCGATCATCAACTTTAACGAGAAATTTAACAGAGTAAGAGTACGAACTAATATATATTATATAAAGATATGCGAATTTTCTTCAAATACGTCTTCTGTACAACCCGTATAAAGCAGTTTCTCAGATTTTAAATTTATATTTACGTCATTTTTACTCGTTCACGTACTATAATTAAAACACAATTTGATACGTATCGATTTTCCTGTTCTTACATGTCCGATTAACGATCATGATTTGATCCTTTTTGATACCCGTTCTGAATAGTTCTACAGTTGTTACGCCAAAGCGTGTTCTTCAATTTTTCCGCCAAGTCATTCCTCTTTTTTCCTGGATCACATTCTCTTCTTCTCATTTTTGAAATATTCTACGTAATCATATTTCTCATTATACGGGTGGTCAAATTTTACAATTTTCCAAATTTGATTGTATCCGAGATTGTTCTTCGTTCACTTTTAACAATATTTCCGCTTCTCTGTCCAGGAAAAAGTAGAAACATCTCAAATACATTTTTAAACGTAAGCCCACGATTCGAATCGAAGAAGCAGATTTAAATCTTTACAGGAATGCGTCTTTCTTTATTCTACTGTTCATTTCTTCAAACTCATTTATTATAATACCGAATATTATACGATTTTTTAATAGTTTCATAATCAACTCTTCCTCCGGTTATAATGTTCTCGCTAATTATATTCGGTTCGATTAAAATTCAATTCCATACCAGATTTTTTGTTACTTTGCGTTATTTTGTTTATTATCTAATATTTTCTAAATTATCAATTCACATTTGTTCCGAGTAGAAATCGAATAAAATACCGAATTGCCTTCACGTCAGATTTGTCTCCAAACTTCACAAGAGCCTCGTTGATTCCACTAAAGACACAGATATGGGAGTACATATTTCGTTACTCCAAACAGACCTTCGCAACAATTCTTCTAGTATATTAGATCAACGACCACCAATTTTACTTTTCACAGATGGTTCAAAATTCTGGTGTAGGATGAGCATCCTCAAACGAAATAATAATCAGATTTCCACTACCTTCATATTTTTCAATCTTCTCGGCTGAACTTTACGCTATAAAATTATCTGTAATTTATATAGAAGATTATTTTAGCAGAAATTCTAAGCAGTCTGCCATTGGAATCGACTCTCAGCAAAAGCATCAGTAATTATAAGCGCAAAAATCGGCATCCAGCGGCCAAGGAAATAATCGGCATCCTATCTACCGGTCTTTCTCGTCAACCATTATTTATACGGGTTTCAAGTTTCACTGGTATTGCTAGGAACGATCTTGTAGACACATCAGCTAAAGAGGCGGCGTATATTCGGCCTGTTCCCGATCTTCCAATAGATCCAAAAAAAGATATCCGCAGCACAATAAACGAACAACTCCGCGCGAAATGGAATATATTGCGTCTATCAATTACAAACGAATTACGCTCATTCAAATACTAATTTATGGCGATCTCCCCCTTCATTGACATGAAGAAATAGTAATTCGTCGTATATTACTAGGACATACGACTCTCACTCATAGTCACTTGATCAGAGGAGAATCACCACCGACTTGTTCGTGCAGCAATGTTTAACAATAGAACACCTTCTGCTACACTGCCAAAAGTACAAGGCTGAACGTATATGGTCTTTCATCAGTATTACAACGATTTTTGCAGCCAAATGCAGCCGGTCCAACAGTAGTCGTTCTTACGTGAAACCGGCATGTTTCAACAACTATAGCTTCCGTGTCCGTGCCTCTGGCCCCGTAATAACGGATCATCATCATCATCCATTAAAGATTTGTCACCGTGTAAATATTTGTGATCGAAACTAATTTTCGATAATCGATAAAAGATGCGTAAAACCTACAAATAACATCTCTCACGTCATAAGGAAACAACGCTCCTCTTATTTCCAAACCGTCTTCTTAATGGTTATTTTTCCTAATTTTCAATTTTCTTATTATTTTATAGATATTTTTAAACAATAAAGTAAGTATCCCTTTGATAAATTTGACAATCAACAAACAACGTCTGCATGTATACTTTGGATTTGACATAGAAAGACATGGAATGGAGAAGCAGATCCGCGAAAGAAGCCGCCTTCTCCTGCAGAATTACTTCCAGCAACATGTATGTTGTACCGTGTCCGCACATGTCACACTCTTTTGACCTCATTCTCATATCCCATCCAAAACCGATTCTCCTACTTACCCAACCCGTACTATTCAAATTGCTATAACTAACATCTTTCTTCACTGTTCTATAACTCTATTCACTCTTCATTACAATTTCTTAACACACACTATGGAATGAAAATACTATTATAACTTTCCTCGATCGCACTGAATTATCTTCGCATCTATAATAACGGAATAATGTGCTTTTAGCCTTTGCAGCAGTACATGGCACGGAACATTTTTAAAAAAAGAAAGGGAAAATTGAAAAATTTGGCCTGTATAAATAGAAAAACACATAGAATACGTCGAGACAAGATGATGAGAACGTCCTATAGTACAAAATGTCTCTGCTGAAGAACACGGTACTATTCAGAAACAGCAACGGATAAGACAACCAATATGATGATAATACGGGGAATCTACAAAAATTTTGAACTGAATCGTTAGTTTCCGAGGTATATATACGAGAACAGACATATATACATGTACAACAACGGGTACTTCCTCTTGATTATTCGGATCGCGTGTTTGTTTGTTTGGTTTTTTTTTTATAATGGCGAAATTTGGTTTTTCGAGGTCGCCAGACAAATATGAAAAACGATGTTAGTCATTTCGGTTGACGATGATCGTTTATAAAACTGAAGTTTATTAAACGAAGCGCGACATCCAATTTGCAAAAAATAAAATAAACCGCGCGCGAGGATGATGCAGTGTCGTATTACATGCGAGATGAACGAGGGAACGGAGAAAAGTGTGTCTGGATTTATTCATTTTAGCCTAATTAATAAGGACAAGCCGAAAATTTAGAAAAAAAGTCGGTAGTAATCCGATTTAATCGCCGCGCGAGTGACAGACGGAGAAGTATTACGAAATAAACCGGTTAGTAAAAGACAGCGCGATGAACAAAAAGAAAATTAATCGATTAATTTTTTGGGAAACGAGCGAACGACTAAAAATAAACGACTAGTTTTATTATAAATAATAAATAAACGTAGTTAGTCAGTCAAGCAATCAGTCAAGCGGCGTTAAAACCCGGCGACTAGAAGCTCAAATTACAAACGGTCTTCGGCCGAATATAATTTTTTTATTTATTAATTTAGATTTTATTTCTCGGATAGAGCGAAAACCGGTTTTTAAATGTCCGAAACTCTAGACACGATCTACACAATCCTAATCAAGCAATCCGCCTCGGAAAATGATTTTCAGTTATTATAACGTAATTAGAAGCAATCCCGGAAAGTCTGCTCGTCTTTTTTTTTTTTTTTTTTTTTTTTGTGTGTGTAATTTTATAACGAACGTCTTCTTTTTCTTCTTCTATTAAAACCTTTCAGTCAGAATGTCCACTATATGGTACATGAAATTTTAAAGCTAGCAAAAAATTTGTTATACGTGAAATGTTTCGATTTTAAAAATATTTATATAAATACATCGACAATTATCTCCAGTTCATCTAAGATGCAGTATAGTACAGGGTGTGTCCAGAGAAGACGGACGATTTTGTTTCTTGAATAGCGCAGTTGGTAATCAACGTAAACCGCGTACTCCACGTTTAGTCTATATACGAGAGATTCGTTTAGGTCCAGTTTGGTATCCTATAGTAAGAAGGAACGCGCGTTTTGCGTGGAACGTTGTTTTCGGTTCGAATCGATCACGACGGTGAAAATTAGAGAAAAAATTCAAAGATACGCGGTATATAATCTCGCAATTCACTTTTAAGATGGGTTGAAAACTTTCGATAGACAGCTTCTGCAAGGGGGAAAAACAACAAAAACTATTCCTACCCCCCAAACATCGATCGTGTTCGGGCATCGACCATTCACGATCTCGGGCACTCTGCTCGTCGTATCCGGGAGACTTGGAATTTCATAAACTGGTAATAAATCAGGAATTTAAAAGTACCGACCATGCACAATGATAATTTTTTGCTGAAAAAAATCGAATACAAACAGATCGATATAAATAATCGTTTGATGAGCGACGAAGCTCATTTTCAGCTATCCGGATTCGTAAACAAACAGAACTGCCGCTACTAGTTCGAATGTAATCCGAATTCAATCGAACAGAAGCCGTCACAAACCGAGCGAGTAACCGAGCAGACTGGGGGCGAACGGAACGCGCTATATCGAGATGATAAACTCGTTTTTGCTTCCCTCATTTCGTCTTCGTCGTCGTCGTTGGGGCCGTATATGGTATCGAAAAGATGGTGCGACGTATAACTGTTCGGCAGAAACGCAGTACTGAAACAAGCGTTCGGTAACCGCGCATTGTCCTGTCGAATGGATTTCGCTTGGCCACCGCACTCGCCAGTTTTGACCGCTTCTTTTTTTTGCGAGGTACCTTAACAGTCGTATTTACAAAATACGTCCGCGAGATTTGGAAGACCTGAAAACTCGAATTTCTGAAGAAATTCCAAAAATTCAGCCACCTATGCTGGAACAAGTGTTCGAAAAAGACTGAATGAATGTAATGTTACAAATGGCGGTCAGTCGAACTGTGTTCCACAAATGTGTGTAAAATTTATTTTTTAAATTAATGCCGAGCATGTGAAGGATTTAATAGTTTATCATATTCTTCATTTATATATATATATATATATATATATTGTAACAACCAAGCTTGTTACATGGTTAGTAGTAGTGAGTGACTAAAGTTGGTAAATTGAAATTTGAGTTAAAACGTATATTTGGAAGATTAAATTTAATAATATGTACGTAAAAGGTGATGAAAGAAAAAGAAATATTGTATATATATATAGGTATGTGTTTATACATCCGGTCGGCATTGCGAACGTGACTTTCCCAAAGGAAATATAATGAAAAGAAAATAGAATAGTTAGACTGATATAAATATAGATATATATGTATTGGGGAAAGCACGCTGGCGCCGATAAGATTAGAATTGTAAAAGATCTGTCAGAGTTAGCCTAAAAAATGGATTCAGTCGGTATTTTGGTTGAAGACCAAAAGAAACAGCTCCGAATTTTCTGATTGGCTAGCCCAAAACAGAAATCGGAGGGTTCCACCGAAAACCGTCAATTTAGGAATTTCTATATCTGTAGAATTCCTAGAAAGCAAGTATGTGGAGTGTATGAGTATATGTATATGTTATCTGATGCTGGCTGCCGCACTAATAAGTATATTATATATAAGACTATATATGAATATATGTATAAGTATATAACCTTTAAGCATAAGGGACAATGGAACTTGTCCTTAGTTCAACTATGTTCGTCAAAAATAGACAAAAACCCATTATGGAGGAGAAAAAGATTTAAGAAAAGATCAAAACAATAATTGCAAAGAAACCGGCATTTCGTCGACAGTAAAGTACATAATAAGTATAATAATGCTAAGATACCTGTGTCGCCTCCAGAGTCCTGGGGTGTAATAAACAGACGAGTTTTGGCGGAGTTTTTAGTTCACGAATTCGCCAGTGGAGTGAGTTGAGTGAGTTCAATCTTGTCAGTCGAAAGACAGTTCAGTTGAATTTTAGTCGAGGTGGAGTAAAGTCAAGTCGGATAGTTTTCGAAGAAGTTAGGATGGATCGTCGGGACTTCGACCGTGAAGTTGGTCCATCTAGGCTAGGGACGGTTCCGTGTATTATACTATATTAATAATTGTTCGAAAAGTTTCAATATATATATATATTTTTAAAAAAAAAAAAAAATTGTATACTAAAAATAAACGTAGCCGGATATTACGCGCGTTCGATTCGTAATTTTATTTCTTCCGAAAAATAATAAATTTTCAATAAAATAAAAACCGCATTTTTATTCTTTTCATTTAATTTATTTTATTATAATAATCGGTCATGGGCCTCTCCCATGTGGCATCCCGGGCACATCTCAAAACCAGAAGTCGGTAACGTTATATTTTAATATTTATATCCCTATATTTAAGAATATAACGTAAAATAAATATATGTTAGCGATCTGCATGTGTATATGTATTTATATGTATACATCGTGCGGGTCGTCACATAAATTGGCATCCCTGGTGGGGAACAATTAATTATAATTGTTTCTACTCGGGATCGAGCACTCGATCTTTGGATTAGAAATAAAAAGATATATTTAAAAAAAAAAAAAAATTTTTTTTTTATTATTCAATTTAATATTTTAGTATAAAGGTATATATATATAATTTATTTTATCATAATATCGAGCATCAAATTGTAAATTGTAACGTAAGATATAAATACATATAAAATAAAGATGGACGGAGAATTTAGAGGTTTTCTCGGAGAGAGTGGAGAAGGTAACGAAAGAAATGCGACAATGATGGTGGACATCATGAAAATGATGATGCAACAGTTTGCAGAGGAGAGAAGAAGAGAAAGGGAAATAGAAAGGGAAGAGAGGAAAAGAGAATTTGAAATAGAAAGAGAAGAAATGAGAAGGGAATTTGACAGATTTATAAGTGAAATGAGAGAGGGCTCTCAGGTCAAGGCGAGACAATTAGAAGAAAAGATAGATTCAGTGGAGAGAAAACTTGAAGATAAGTTTTGTGATCAAGAAGAGACATGTAAAAAGGAACATGAGGAACTACGAGTAATAGCATTGAACAAGGGAACGGAGAATAAAAAGATAGAGAAAATATGGGAAGAGAAAGTGGGGAGATTAATGGAACAAGTCGAAAAGTATGAGGAAAAGTTGGAAGCTACAAGCAGTGTGCTTACGAAAGAAATATCTAGCTGTGTCAAGGAAACACAAAGGGTGCAGAGCAACGTAAATCAGATAAATAAAGAGGTGGAGAAAAAATTAGAAAGTAATGGGAACACGAATCAGGCGGTGATAGATGAGTTGAAAGAACACGTTGATGAACAAATAAGTAACTTTGCACGAGAAAGATGCAGCGTATCTAGAGAATCGTGCAGTAAATTTGGTGAAATATATACAGTTCCGAAATTAGATCGGACGATAAATAAATTCGACGGTACGAGCCAGAGCATACATATTATAGAATTTTTAAACGAGCTAGACATGTACTTCACCCGTATGGATATATCAGAAAAGGAAAAAATAGACATCATGATCCACCAATTAAGCGGGAAGCCAAAAGAGTGGGCTAGTGTAATAGTCAGTGTTTGTAGAACGTGGGAATTAGCGAAACGAAAGATCAAAGAAAAATATTGGAGTCGTGAACGACAGGAAGATCTAAGGAGAGAATTCACTGGGCTAAGGGGTCAAATGAAACGATGTGAAGAAATTGAAGATTTCATATTGAAATGGAGTCGTAAACTAAAAAACCTAGACCAACCGATGCGAGAAGAAGATTTTGTAGATCAAGTGTTATACAACCTACCGATACATATGAGGAGAATGTTGATTAATGTGAGAATTATAGATAGAGAACAATTACTAAGAGAGATAAATAAGATAATCGAAATCGAGAATAGTTGTACAAGTACAACAAAGGAGACAATGGAAAGAAGTTCATCAACTAAGAACACAGAGAGACGAATATTTCAGGTAACGAAGACAGACATGGAGGATCAATCAGGACCTATATACAAAGGGTATCAAATACTAGGGGATTCCAACATGGTACGATTCAGTGAACGTATTTTGAACAAGTCGGCGAAACTTATAAGTGGAAAATGGACGATCGGCTATTGTAGGGGAGGTCAAACGATCAATGGATTAACAGAGACAATCGAAAAGGATCGAGTGCCATTGAGCAAAAAAGTTATGATGATGATTGGTACCAATGATGTAGTCAGAGGACGACCAGTGTACCAATGCACGAATGATTTAGACCAATTGCTCCATGTATTACAAAACAAGGGATGTGAGGAAATTATAATGATTACAATTCCTCCAATAAGGGATAAAGAGAGACCGGACAAATACAATGACGCAGTCAAGGAATATAATGCGTATATAAAACAATTAAATGGAAATATAAAAGTGGTAGACACAGAAGATGCCTTGTTTTACCGTGGTTTACGAGCAGATTATAAAGTCATGGAGAGATCCGATAGGACAAGCCTACATTTGAGCCCACTAGGGTATGCAAAGATACGAGATTGTATAGAGACGCAAATTTTTCAGTAGAGCTGAGAGATGCAAGTCCCACATCCTCAGAAAGAAGTAAGAGGGACAAAATAATAAGATACAGTACGAAATAATAATACGTACATGTTAAGAGATCAAGAAGGTACAATTTTTGGGCCACACAACATACGTCGGTTAAAGATATTTCAAAAGTAAAATAATTCCATGGAATATGCATAGACAAGCATGTATGTATATAAATAGGTAGGTAGGGTAAGGAATAGGAATAATTTAGAATAGCTGAATAAAATGTACGACCATAATATATATATATATATAGATAGGTGCAGGGGAATTATAAAATAAGAAGAGTGGTATGGATAATGGTAATAAACAAAATTTAATCAGTTATTGGTTTGGTGCAAATACGAGGAATTAAGATAAGTAAATATAAATATTAAAAGTAATTATAAAAAAAAAAAAAAAAAAAAAAAATATATAATTGTAAAGACGTTTATAAAATATGTGCACGTTTAAATAGTAGATATAGGAATTCGCGTTGTTATATATATATATATATATAAAGTAAATTAAAAGTGAAACGTATGAGAGGATGTATGTGTTGGTATGCGTATAAATGACGGTACATGTAAAAAAAAAAAAAATTTTAAATACACCTATAAGTATAAGTCGTAAACATGTAAATATCGAGTATATTAAGTTGGGGTAGGATTAATTACGTTATCGATGATATAATTTATGCATATAAATTCATGAGCTATTAAAACTTTACGAAACGTTTGAATGTGTAAAAAATTAAGGTAGATATATAAATTAACATGTATATCAAGCCAAAAAATTAAAATTATTTATAGTAATATAAGTCAATGATCCCAAACGCCATCGACATCACCAGCATGACAACTAGCGACAGACCAATATAACCGCCAGTAGGGGGTGGGTGATTTGGTTTGTGTGCAGGATGTGGGAATGCTAGGTCGCCGGAAGAAGTAACAACCAAAATGTCGAAATAATAGTAATAATAATAATGAAAAAAAAAAAAAAAAAAAAAAAAAAAAATCCCAGATGAAAATAAAAAGGAGATGGCAATATTTATATAACGAAGATACGATATATACCAAAAGGTTGTCCTTTTGTCCAAGGGACGGGTCGATAACCTCCCTATGGTTACCAAAGTTCGAAAGGAAAAGAAAAACCGGTTATTGTGATCGTTCCGCATCCGAATAGCTTAATTCGATAATGTTGCCGGACTACTATGTATATACTAACAAGCGGTACACCTTCTCGCATTCCATGCACGCGGCCAGTCATCCCTCAACTACGAGAAAAGTTATATAAACCAAGAACGCGAATGAATACAAATCGAACGCGGAATTATTGATAAGTATTATGTAAATAGTTATTTAAGAAAAGTTGGATGTCCGGGTCAGTGACCCTCCCATCCAAATTTTATTTAGTGCGGCGGGGCATATGTAACAACCAAGCTTGTTACATGGTTAGTAGTAGTGAGTGACTAAAGTTGGTAAATTGAAATTTGAGTTAAAACGTATATTTGGAAGATTAAATTTAATAATATGTACGTAAAAGGTGATGAAAGAAAAAGAAATATTGTATATATATATAGGTATGTGTTTATACATCCGGTCGGCATTGCGAACGTGACTTTCCCAAAGGAAATATAATGAAAAGAAAATAGAATAGTTAGACTGATATAAATATAGATATATATGTATTGGGGAAAGCACGCTGGCGCCGATAAGATTAGAATTGTAAAAGATCTGTCAGAGTTAGCCTAAAAAATGGATTCAGTCGGTATTTTGGTTGAAGACCAAAAGAAACAGCTCCGAATTTTCTGATTGGCTAGCCCAAAACAGAAATCGGAGGGTTCCACCGAAAACCGTCAATTTAGGAATTTCTATATCTGTAGAATTCCTAGAAAGCAAGTATGTGGAGTGTATGAGTATATGTATATGTTATCTGATGCTGGCTGCCGCACTAATAAGTATATTATATATAAGACTATATATGAATATATGTATAAGTATATAACCTTTAAGCATAAGGGACAATGGAACTTGTCCTTAGTTCAACTATGTTCGTCAAAAATAGACAAAAACCCATTATGGAGGAGAAAAAGATTTAAGAAAAGATCAAAACAATAATTGCAAAGAAACCGGCATTTCGTCGACAGTAAAGTACATAATAAGTATAATAATGCTAAGATACCTGTGTCGCCTCCAGAGTCCTGGGGTGTAATAAACAGACGAGTTTTGGCGGAGTTTTTAGTTCACGAATTCGCCAGTGGAGTGAGTTGAGTGAGTTCAATCTTGTCAGTCGAAAGACAGTTCAGTTGAATTTTAGTCGAGGTGGAGTAAAGTCAAGTCGGATAGTTTTCGAAGAAGTTAGGATGGATCGTCGGGACTTCGACCGTGAAGTTGGTCCATCTAGGCTAGGGACGGTTCCGTGTATTATACTATATTAATAATTGTTCGAAAAGTTTCAATATATATATATATTTTAAAAAAAAAAAAAAAATTGTATACTAAAAATAAACGTAGCCGGATATTACGCGCGTTCGATTCGTAATTTTATTTCTTCCGAAAAATAATAAATTTTCAATAAAATAAAAACCGCATTTTTATTCTTTTCATTTAATTTATTTTATTATAATAATCGGTCATGGGCCTCTCCCATGTGGCATCCCGGGCACATCTCAAAACCAGAAGTCGGTAACGTTATATTTTAATATTTATATCCCTATATTTAAGAATATAACGTAAAATAAATATATGTTAGCGATCTGCATGTGTATATGTATTTATATGTATACATCGTGCGGGTCGTCACAATATATATATATATATATATATATATATATGTTATATACCTTCTCTTCTTGTCCATAAGTCATAGATTGATGGATAACTTTTTGCGTTGTCCTTTTAAACTATCATTAAAATTCTGTTAGTTCGACCTTTCGTTTCAAATCAGCACGGCTCGCTGCTCCTGTATCTTTTATTATTTGCTGAAAGTATGTTTTCCTCGGTATGCCTCTGCATCGCTTGCCTTCCATTTTGTCTCCGATTATTTATACTAGCGTCCGTAAATATCCTATCAATTTAATCTTCCTTTTAACATATCCATTAAAGTTCTCGAATCATGTATTTCTAATACCTCATTCGTTATTTTCTCCGTCCAGCTCATTTTTGGCATTCTTCGCCAGCGATACTTTTCAAAGGCTTCCCGTCTATTTTATATATAAATATGTATGCATAAAATTATTGTTGTTTGTCAAATTCGCCATACGTATGTATGACTGGAATTTGTTGGTTATAGTATTATGTTATTTAACGAATAAACGGTAGAAACGTGTTTTAATTTGTAGGACGACGATAGGTCGGTGAAATCCGTAAGTACAATTAATATGCGTACAAATAATAAAAAGATATATAAGTAGAGATAAACAATGTATTTATATTTTGGGGTTCCGGTAAAAATTGTAGAGATAAGGTTATTTTAACATTTCGTATTTTCGGAGCCTCTTTCATCCAGCACCCGAGGTAATTTATCCCCAGTTACCTACTCCATCATCTTTGTGGCGTGTCTATACTCGATGTTCGACTGACCATTATTACGGTCATACTTCATTCCCAGTTGGAAGTGATTCGCCATTCTGATATCCGTCGCTTGGTCGTCGAAGATGTGTATTAGGTAGGTTAATCATCGTCGTAGATACTTTTACCGAGTTAGGACACGTACGTTATTCATCGATGATATCCATCACCTAACTGCCGGTTGAAATGATAGTTATATGAGTCATTATCATAGCTCCGTCTTTTTCTTTCTTTAATCGGTTTCGACTATATTTGTTACCTTAGTGTGCCAGCGAGTATAATTCCCTTTTCCGGCATTTTATTATTTTCATTTTTTTTAATACATTCCGCTAGATATAATTTTTCTTCAATTCTTACGAGTTCATTCTTTTACATTATCTGATGATTTTTTTCTAGCACCACGTCTCGAATGCAATTATTTATCCGAAAATAAAAATAACATAAAGAAAATTTAACGCGAAAAATCTATTTTAAATATTAAAAAAAAATATTCAAAAAATAAAGAGAAAAAAATCGAAAATTTTACGCGAAAATAGGAATTTTTTAATAAGGAAAACTTAAATATTAATTAAAAATAACGGCAAAATATCATTACGTTTTTTCACGATTTGATCGTTTTGTGTTCTTTTTTTACTTCTTATATTATTTCGTTATTTCCTTTGTACCGATGTAAATTTTTATATTTCAATCTTTTGGTTGATCATTTTATGGTATTTCGTCATTCTTACGTCGTCTGCTTCGCATATATGTTGCATAATTCCGGAGATCATCTTTGAATAATATTACCAGTTTTTATATTTACACAGTGTAGATATTATAGATTGTTGTTGCGTACTTTCTTCAAATTTCAATTATTGATCAGACGCATACCGATTACCTACTCGCGTTTAGGAAGAAATTTTTCGTTTTTAATAAAGCGATCGCCTCTATATTTTCGTTTTTCTTACGAAGCCATACCGCCATTTCCAGATAATCTACTCGATTATACCAGTTTAACGATATTTTGAGCGTACGACTCGTTTACGAAGCTATATTTATATTTACACGTTCTCTAGGTATCAGTAGTATGGTGTTTTCCATGTACCGCCTAAAATCTAGGCTTTAATTCGCCACTTCTCTAATCACCTTGCGTCAATTGTTAAATATTTATCAATTTTGTTTTACTATATAGAGTCGGGCTCGCCAGATTTGAAAAATTTTGATTATCTTTTCGTCGGGATATCTTAAAAACCGCGTTAAACACATCCACAAGATCTGGATGACCTAAAAACTCGAATTTCTGAAGAAATTTCAAAAATTCAGCGACCTATCCTCGAAATTGTTAGAAACACTGAATAAATGTATTTTCCGAACAATATTATGTCTCGTAAATAATTATAAGCTAATCTCTGTTGTTTTCCTATTTTGAAATAAAATGTTATTCAAAAATTTTTATAGACTACTTTTCGATTTATTAAAAAAACAAACCCGTCCGTCTTATCCGAGTCACCCTCTCTATATATTCCTTTTTATTTCAGTTTATACTTTTCGGTAGTTTGTTTATGCGATAAAATTTCGATCATACAAAGTCCTGTTCATCGCCATTGTGAATTTAGTGTCGTTATGCGCAACTCCAGTAACAGCTTAGCATGGAAATATGCGCGTATAGATTGTATTCAATTCGGTTCTTTGCATTTGCAAATTAATATGTGTTAATGCATATCTCGAGGGGGGAGGTTGTTTATGAGGGAATAGGAGTGTATGATTGGGATTTCTGTTGTGGCGTTTGTATATATATGTATTTCGTTCGGTATTAGTAAATTATTTTTCATCTTTTAACACGATTTATCGAACGTGTTCCTCCGTTCGTCATTTCTTCAATTAGTACCCATCCGAATAATGCCCGACCACATCGTTTCTTCCCTTTTTTTTTCTTTTATCGTATTCTCGTTCGTGAAATTCTTAACATTCCACGTCAACATTTCGAACGCTACGAACTTATCGTTTTCTCTTTTTAAAACCATACAACGTCGTACTGCTGATAAAGCTTTTTAACAAAGTGTTTTCTTGTATTAACTGATATATTCAAAAAAACCCGTGTGTTTCGCGGATTCTTCTCCTTATATCTTTCATACTTGCTCTGCTTAGGGTAGACGATATAAGATGTTGTTTAGGCGAAAATCTGAATTTTCATTACCTGATTTAAAGGTTGGCAGTCAGACTGTGATTTCTGAACGTGAAAAAGTCGATGTTTTATTAGATCACTTTTTCCCCCACTAAGGTCAATTCTCCTTTGGTGCTGTTTCCTGTCGGTGGCTGTGATTCTCCAATTATAAATCAAGAAAATATTTCTTCACTTGCTAAAAGTTTGCGCAACAAGAAGGCGCCGGCTGATGATAGAGTCTGCAATCTGGTTATTATAAAAATTCACTCTTCGTTTCCTTATTCGTTACAAACATTTACAAAAAAATGTCTACAGTTTGGTCTCTTTCCAGATTGTTGGAAAGCCTCTTTGAGGTTGCTTTCCAAGCCGGGTAGAGATCCATCTGTCGGTATTGGTAGAGATCCATCTGTCGGTATTGCATGGGGAAGGTCCATGAAAAAGCCATCAATGAGATTTTAGTACAGAGATCACAGCACGGGGCACGTTGCATCACTTACAGTTTGGTTTCCGCTCAGGTCTATGAGCATGCCATTCATGCATTAGTTTCGACGGTCGAGCAATACATTTTTGACGATTGCGCGACTGTTGTGATTTCATATGATATCAAAGGCGCATTTGACAATTGTTGTCTGCAATAGTAGATGTCCTTAATAATAATTCTATTAATCCATATATAGTTAATGTTATTACAGATTACTTTAACAATCGCTCTGCACCACTTAAGCTTGGATCATCATCTGGTACAAGGACACCAGCGTGTGTTGTTCCACAAGGGTCAGTCCTTGAGCCTACTCTGTGGAACATTTTGTATTTGCATTACAATGTTGAAAAATTCTGTTTCGATATTAAAGCCACATCCACATGTTAACTAATCTCCTATGCTGATGATCTGTGCTTAGTGTTTAAGGCAGAAAGATTATCGTAACTGCCACTTCTCGCGTGTATTTCTAAATACCTGGAGATTGTGGTGATGGATATACTATGTCTTAACTTTTCCCCTACCAAATGCAGTTTTTTTTTTTTGTTTTTTCTTTGTAATTCCTCGCTTGTTGGCCGGGTCAAGGAACTTGAATTATTATCGGATTCGAGTATCTTGCATACCACGTCTTTAAAATACCTGGGGATAATTATCGATCCAAAATTATCATTCATCCCTCATTATACATTTCTACAAGATGTATGGATATTTACAATAAATTATCACGTTTGCAAAAAACAAAATACTTGAGGATTATCATTTAGAGAACGATCGATATTATATAAAGGCCTCATTCAGGCCCATTTCGAGTACGGTGCAGTTATATATGTTAATAAACTTGATCTGGCCAATAAACAGCAAAGGAAGTTTTTGCTTCGAATGACTTCTTTATACCGGACTACTCCAACCTCTGCTGCTTGTGATATTTGTGGGGTCCTGCCTCTTGAATTATTTATTGTGGTTTGGGCTCTTACAGATGAGCACAGGATACTTGGAGCGCGAGGTGTGGGGTTGAAACATTCTAATCTACTTGATAATATATCGGTGTAACCAATGACCAATGTAAATTTAAAAAAAAAAAACATATTACTTCTCTATTATTAGCAAAGTGGCAAGCCAGGTGGGACGATACTACTACTGGTAGAAAGACGTATGCGATTAAAAATGCTGAAGTTTGATGTCAACTTCTATAGCGCGCAGGTGTTGACCGGTCATGGCAAGTTTGGATCCTATCTACGTAGGTTCCGGCTTGTTAGTGATCCGGTCTGTGCCTGTTGTACTATAGGCGAGGTTGATGATATAGAACATACTCAGTTTATCAGTCCTGAGTCGCAAGTTTGGCATTAAGTGCACTGATATATATGTCCTCTTGATAGGGAAGCGAAAGACTTTCTCTTGCTGGTAGAACAGGTAATGCGATTTAAACTTAAAATTTCCTAATTTTCAATTGGCCTTTCAAGTCGACCGAGACCCCAGAACCGGTGCAGTTCTTATAGCGTGGTCGACTATTCTTATTTTTGATTTGAATTAACTTTAATCTTTAACTTTGCTCTAATTAGTGTTTAAGTATTTTATTTAATTTTTACGTTTTCTTATATTCTGTTCAATTGTACTGAAATTTTTCTTATTTTTTTTCTCTTCAAACAGATTATTTTGTTTTGCAATGGTAGTAGTAATACCCATTTATAATGTACACAACTTTATTTTCCGATTGATTCTATTCTTCTATTAATTTATTATTTTATAATTTTATCTTTTTTCACTTTTCTATTTCATCTTGAAGCTAATTGTTATTTTAGTTGTGGTGCAGTTACATTTATACAAATGTTTTGCTGTTTAGTTTTTTCCTTCTTTATTATTTTTTATTATTATTTTAAGTTATTCATTTAAGCTTGGCAAAAACTTTTTAATTATTGTAATTGGTGGAAGAAGGGACTATGTAATCTCATTCCTTCTTTCCGCGCAATAAGTTAATGTAAGTGTGCGGAGGACTCTGCATTTGTGCCGGGAACGCCATCAATATTTTATTAAAACTCCATTTTGTTCTATAGAGGGAGATGATTTTTAGTGGGTAAAAATCCCACACGCTGATTTGGCTCCCAGTGTATGTTGTTTATATAAACTGCATTAATAAAAACTAAATTTTTTATTATACCAGTGTCTTTTGAAGATTTGCCACCTCCCGTCAAAAAAAAAAACAAAAAACAAAAAACAAAAAACGTCTACCATCTGAGGATATTATCCTAAATAGGGGAACTCCGTTAATTGATCTAAGCTCTGTTGGTTTAGAACAATATTTAATCTTTGATTTCCTTTTTGTGAACAAACAATCATTTCAGATTTCGCAGTATTTATGTTCATTTTACATATAAATTTTTGATTATCATTAGCAATGCTGAAGACAGAACCAGAGAAAAGTATAATTAATGTATACATACATAACTTTACTACCTAAAATTTTTTTTATACTATAAAAAATATGTATAAATTATATCTTGTAGTTTATCAGTCCAGTATGTAACAAATGGTTTTGTCATTTGCCGACCACAAATTGACTATATCACAATTGTCCATTAGTGCACAGCAGAGCACATACGCAAACGTTTGAATATCGCCGCAGTCACATCTATCATCTTCAATAATACTCCATTTTTTTAAATTAGCTTTACATTGTGTCACCCCAGTTTTCAATCGGTTAGGAGACCACTAAATCTTCCACAGTAAATCATGACCCGATGCCAGCTCTTAAAGACTCTGTGGTTAGTTCCAAATGCGGTCTTCCATAATCGCTATCTCATAGATCTTGGTTGCTCCATCGGTACAAAGGTTGATTGAGGAAACTCGGATTTTAATCGGCTTCTTGGAACAGGAACGAGCAAACTTACGTTTTATCTGGATTTGGTTTTAGTTGGTTATCTTCATAATACTTCCCCTTAACCTTCAGCGCTATCTGCAATCGCGTTTCTACTTCTTCAACTCTTCCAGCACAACTGGCCACAGAAGTGGAATTCATACCACCATAACTTCCTTCTCGCCATCAAATCCAAAATAGGATTCTGGGAACCACCTGCCAATTTAACCCGTTCAAATTACATAACACTCAGCAGGCTCCGCCTTGGTCCCATATCACTCTCTCATAACCACCTTCTCCAACGTACCAATCCCCCGGATTTTCGTCCCTTTTGTTTACTCCCAAACCACTCTCTTATCTTCCATATTTTACTGTACTCGCCTACACTCCTCCCTTACCGACCCAATATCCATCCGCGTACTCTATCTGCTTTCCTCTCCAACAGTCCTTCAACTATTCCCTCAGTTATACAGTTCCTTTCCTACTCCAACCTCAGTTGCTACATCTAATTGTTAAACCACCAGTGCCGTAATAGCCTCTGTAGTTAAATACGGCACTATAAAAAAAAAACAAAACGCTATAAATTCCCTTACGTGTATGCTGTCGTGTATATATATATATATATCGTAGAGGATAGGTGCCATTATATTTATAATTAATTTGATCGACAATTATTTATTTTATGCCGTATACGCTAATTAATTATTTTAAACTTCGCAAATTAATTCGGAAATTATATTAAACATTTAAAAAGTATCGTTTAAATATAATTTCGTATTTCGAAAAAAAATGTTATATATCTCATTAGTGAAAAAATAAAAACTCATTAATATTATAATTTGTTTATTTTCCTTTTCTAAGATACGATGAATTTATATAGCTCAGTTAGTGAAAATAAATTAAATTCAGCGTGACCCGCGAAAGAAACGTTAGAGAAGGCCGAGGACCGATGAAAGAAGTCAGTCTCAGTTTTCTGTGTTATGAAGTTGTAAAGCAAGGTCGTTAATATCCCATTATGAAGGATTTAAAGACGATACCTTAAAACCAGGTGGAGTTCCGATGAAGAGTGAAATATTAAAAAGGCAAAAAAGAAAAATCCGTCAAAGGGCGTAGTTAAAAACGCGTGCTTTTGATAATAGGATTCTATAATTATGATTGTATCATTCCCTTGTTCGTTCATCACTCTACTCTGTCTCTCACCAATACAAATACACGTGTGCAGAGTTCTCTGTGTGATTTATACGTAGAGAAGGTTACCTTAAGTCTAGAATTTCGCTACAGTTGCTAGTATTAAACCTAGAAGAAACAAAATGATATGCCAGGTAAAAGGGGCGATAGGTGAGATAGAAAGATTTAAAAAAAAAAAGAAATAGTTGATAATGTTGTCAGAGAAGTCATCATCACTAGCAGCAGCAAGAATCTCGGCAATATTATACATAGATAAAGATGATGAGAGATCACACTCCACAATGGAAAATACACAAAGAAACGCATATATATATATATATATATATATATATAAATATTTGTATGTGTAACAGGTAAAACTTAAAGGCAGCTATGTGGTGTTGCGTGATATAAGCTCGTTGTTTACCGTTGAACCCTCGGCCTAACCACCTAAGGCGTTTTTCGGGGCTCAACTTCGCGCAAACTGATTAAAGAGCATGACTCGGAAAACAGAGATACATTAATAATGGCCGTCGTCCTAAGGCCGACTTAGATGTGGCATCTTAGATGCCGCTATTATATTATAACAACTTCCGTTAGCAGCGGTTACTGTTAACCGAAATAGGGTACGCACGAACTTAGTATTATATATATACATATATATATATTTATGTATGTGTGTATGCATTTATACAAATATATTAATATTACGTAGACATATTTGAACAAGAATGTAGGCCTCATATTTGTGCGCGTGTGGATGTTAAGATTATTATCCACAACACGGCGATTAGCTCCTTCATCTCGCAGTTGATGGGTAAATATTTTTTCGGTTTGCCGAGATTGTAATTATCGATGATAGAGTTATTAGAGTGTAATAATGAACTATAAACACAATAGTAAAATTGACGTACAACAAACGAGAAATAAAGTTGTTTGTTCATTATATGTGTGTGTGCGTACGCTAGCTTACCCGGGTATATTATTATCCAACAATTTAATTTTTATTTTTATACGTTTATCGAAATCTGAAATGACGGTTGAAGATTGACAGATTTTAGTAACTAAATTTTCAACAAGAACTGTACTCGATCTGCGTCGAATATTGTCGAGAACCAAATAGCTAACGAGCACCGATAGAAATAATTTGTCATCTCTCGATAGATGTCGTTATTCGAACGAATTCATTTATCTTTCAACTATGATCAAATGAGCCCATTTGAGTTTCTATCGAAATAAAAACGATTCTGAGTTCAGACCTTTTTATATCAATATGTCTACAACATGTTAACTTTTGATCTAAGTACAAGCCTAGGTATTTAACAAATTTTTTTTAAAGGGTACACTGTTGTTATCCATTTTGATGTCTGATGGCTCTATATGACGATTTTAAGAATACTATATGTGTTGATTTATTTTCATTTATTTTAATTCGCCATTTCTTGCTCCATGGCATAATTTTATCCACCCCTCATTACAGGTTAGGATTTGCTTTTGTTTGGCTTATATCTGAGCTCAATAGTGCGGTATCACCGGCAAAATTCGCTATTAAATCGTCAACATGTATACATCAGCTCTAAAAATAAGATACAATAATGACCTCAAGACACTTACCTGTGGAACGCCCGCTTTTATCGTATACATGTTGGATAATTTATCACCATATTTGATTCGGTAGTACCTTTCATCTAGATATGACAAAAACAAATCATAATAATGGTTTGGAAATATCTTTATAATTTAGTACAATAAGCCGTCACGTCGTACTTTATCAAAAGCTTGACTTACAACTAAGAAAAACCTTTTCGCTTCTAAATCTGATTCAATTTTATGTATCACCCTATGTACCTGTTGAACTGTCAAGTGTTTAGCTCTAAATCCATATTGATCAAATGGTATAATTTGGTATTCTTCAACCAACTCTTTTTAGCAACAAAATTTCGAATAATTTAAATATAACTGGTAATCGGTCTGTGTGAGGTATAACATCTGTTGGTTCCTTATTAGGCTTCGGTATGCTTACAATCTGCGAAAATTTTCACTGTGCAGGATAGTAAGTTAATCTCGATATAGTGTTGAATATATATACGTAGTTTACGCGTTAATTCCTTAAATACCTTCTCATTCCTCAATCTTTCGATTGGTGGTTACTATGAAGAACGCTTCACTTTCAAGTTTCGATTTTTCGCCTTTCCTTTCAATTCCTGTTGCGTATTGACTTTTGCTTCAATTTATAAGTTTTTGCTCGTTATTAATTTTTTTGTTTTATGTAACTGTTTTATTATTCTTCTACGTTTAAGATCGATGTTTGTTCTTGTTAAAATCTAGAATAGTCCAGTCACATTTATCGAATGCTTTTTCCAAATCGATCATTGCAATGTATACTGGTTGGTTTACTTCAAACTTTTTTTTTTCAATCACTATGGGTAGTCCTAGTATAGCTTCTCTTGTTCCTCTTCCTGTTTTAAAACCATATTTCTCTTCATTTAATTCGTTGTATATTTTGTGTTTTATTCTTCCTAATATTATTTTTCTTAGTATTTTTAAGCAATTGTGACAACAAGCTTATCAAGCCGATGTTCATCACACTTAGTTGTGCCATTCCTTTTCGGTATCATTATTAGTTTGTTTTTCTTAAAATCATCCGGTATTTGTCCTTTTTCGTATATACTCGAGATTAATTTATAACTGCGTTTCATTCCCAAACGCTTTTATTTATACAGATGTTATCGTATCTTGCTGCTTTATGATTTTTAGTTCTTCCAGAGCCTTGTAAAATTCATCTCTTCTCATACTTGGACCTATATTACCTTCTTGTATTATTTCATTTATGATAATTTCTTGTTCTAGGTATTATTTAGTGCTGTCCGTTTCTATAGGTTTTTATATATCTCTTCCATCTTTGAGTTATTTCTTTGTCTTCTATTAGTTTTCCCGTTTACATTCGCGATGCCATTTGTTATATTTTTGAAGGCTCTGAAGTATATTATGACTTGTTTGTATGCCTTTTCCACATTGCCTTTTTTTAAATTTTCTTCTTCTTCTTTACACTTTGATTCAAGGTGTTCGGTTTTAGCTTTTTTGGCTTCTCTATGTATCATGTTTCTATATTTTCTATACTTATTCCGGCCTTCTTCTGTGCTTGTATTTTTATATTTCTTCTATTAAGTTTATTATATCATTTGTAATCCGTGATTTATTGTATGCTCTAGTTCTCCTAATTAATATTTGTGTTTTGCGCATTTGCTATTAATTCTCTCGTGTTATTCCGTATTCCAATCTCCTACCATAATTAGTCTTTATCTTCCGCATATCTTATTGCTTCTTCTAATTGTTCGTATACTTCTTCCACTTCTTAATCGCTACAGTTGCTTGTTGGCATGTAAATACTTATAATCGTTGTTGTTGCCGGTATTGAGTTTAGTTTTACAAGATGGTTATTACGTTGAAGATAGGATCTTCAATTTCTTCCCCACTTCCTGTTGACAATTAATACTACTCCGTTTTTTCCTTCATCCGAGCCTGAGTGTATTATTCTGTAGTCTCCGCTCCAAAAATCGTTGTTATTTGGTCCTCTAGTTTCAGTGTAATTCCTTCATAACCACGAACTTTATTAGGGTTCATTGAATTTAATTGCATTCTTAATATCTCATGGTGCGGCGGATAAATAACAAATCTGTGATGCGGCATCTGAGAGTTTACGTTGATAACAATTTCAAATTTTTTGTACATGTAAGCGTTAGTCGTTCTTATAAAATACTAGATTTTATTATGTACATAGTTAGCGACCCATGGACGCTATCGTCGCTTTGTGCATACTCTGGTAAAGTACTATTCAACTATTTGGGTATATCGGGTCCGTCTTTCAAGACCAGGAGGCCGCAGCCCTAAAATAAGATGAGGCTCTTTTCTAAAAAAATCGAATTATTTTCAAATCTTATTTAATTTGGACGTCTTCAATAATAAAATACATCCGTTTGATTTTATTTTTAAAAATTGGTTTCACTCAAAAAATAAAAATAAACGCACTAAGCTGTTTCATTTCTAACATTATTTAGAAAAATAATATTGTCAAAATAGGAGTCGAATGAAATTACCTTAAATAATTATTAAAATTTTTATTTCAAGAAGCTGAACTATTTTAAAAAGGCAAAAATTCAAGGTTTCAGAAACGTTTAACCAATTTCATTTGAACAAAAAAAGATCCTTATTTTTTTACTAAGAAATGTTACTTCAGATTAAATTTTAAAAAATTTTTAAATAATAAGCGAGAGAAATTTGATAATTATTTAACCAAAGCGTTTTTCGTAGGACTTCCTCCGCTAGCCTACTGAACATACTCGGCGAAATATCATTCAAATTTCGCCGTTCCAAACTTATGTCATATTTTTACACACACATAAGAAATACTCCAAATTTGCCTGAATCAATCCATCGATCTGCGATGAGTCTTAGTGGTAAATCCAGAAACAGTCGTTGGACACAATCAATATCAATACTCACATCGAAGTGGAAGTTCCTCTTCTTTATCAGAACTATATGACTGCATTGACAACGTGGATCTCGCTGAATATGGAAGTAAATCTTTCGTTGCTCCAAACGAATCTTCGCAACAACTCTTCTAGTATATTAGATCAATACAACGACCATCAATTGCTTTTCACAGATGGTTTAAAGTGAAATCCTGGTGTAGGATGTGCAGTAGCATCCTCCAACGAAATAATAATCAGATTTCCACTACTTTCACATTTTTCAATTCTCTCGGCTGAACTTTATGCTATATAACGAGCTTTATATACAAGATTCGTTTGGTAGAAATTCTAAGCAGCGTGTCATTGCCATCGACTTTCTTTCAGCAATCACCAGCATCAGTAATTATAAGCGCAAAAATCAGCATCCAGTGGCCAAGGAAATAATCGGCATCCTATCTACCGGTCTTTCCTCTATGAGTTCCAAGTAACACTGGTATTGCTAGGAACGATCTAGTAGACACATCAGCTAAAGAGGCGGTGTATATTCGGCCTGTTCCCGATCTTCCAATAGATCCAAAAAAAGATATCCGCAGCACAATAAACGAACAACTCCGCGCGAAATGGAATATATTGCGTCTATCAATTACAAACGAATTACGCTCATTCAAATACTAATTTATGGCGATCTCCCCCTTCGTTGACACGACATGAAGAAATAGTCATTCGTTGTATATTACTAGGACATACGACTCTCACTCATAGTCACTTGATCAGAGGAGAATCACCACCGACTTGTTCGTGCAGCAATGTTTAACAATAGAACATCTTCTGCTACACTGCCAAAAGTACAAGGCTGAACGTATATGGTCTTTCATTGGTATTACAACGATTTTTGCAGCCAAATGCAGCCGGTCCAACAGTAGCCGTTCTTACGTGAAACCGGGCATGTTTCAACAACTATAGCTTCCGTGTCCGTGCCTCGTGCCTCGTAGCAGTATACGGCACGTAAATGGATCATCATCATCTATCAAATTATTTGCAATGATATTTCAATCTGATATTTTAAATAAAAATTTCTATTGATCGATTAATAATTGATTTTGCAGGAAAAAAACAAAACAAGAAACAAGTTGTAAAATAATAAAAGTATTGAAAACAAATTAATAAAATTAATTTTCTTTATTTTATAATTAATTTCTATTAGTCTTTATATTGGTTTATATTATTTTGTCATCACTTGCGCAACCTGTATTTTATATAAAAAAATAAGTTTTACTCGTTAACTTATGTATTATTTTTACTACTTATTTATCATTCAAGATTTGCCCCTTTCAGAACTGGGCTTATGCACAAAGACGGCCCTGATTCGTATTATAAGAAGTACATTCGGTGACGAAATGCAGTGTAAATTTTTAAAATATCCGAATTACCGTACATCAAGTCGCTCTAAATATATGCGTTACGATATATTGCGAAATGTAACGGATATATGAAGTGTTTACAATACCGAAGGAAAATAGACAAATTAAGATTTCCTCGCAGGATATACCTAACTGTAGAGTGAGAAGAGTAATATCAACAATCTCATACATCCGAGACCAAATGGACGATCGAGTGGATTTTTTACTTGCATGAACAAACCTCTAGATCTAAGTTCTCCGTTGCCTTCAACTTTCATTTGTGCATAATTCTCTTTTAAATGCGTTTCCCTCTATGAATTGTATATTTTGATAAAAGATATTTGTTTAATAGCACGAACATATTTCACGATAAACACGTAATTTTGTTTAAAATATCAAGTTGTTCTGTACAATTTTATAGATATATTTTTTAAATTTAATTTAATGTTCTGTAAATGTTCGATATGTACGTGATATTGCCGCTCCTATCTAGATCGTTCCACGATTTGTATTATGCAGCGGATTGGCGTTTTTGTTCCCTTGTTGATGTTCAACCAACAGGTGAATGTTGCTCTGAACGAAGCGTGTCGTTTAGTAAAAGAATGTTTGAAACCAACGGCAGTACAAAACCTCTATTTACTGAGCGGTATTCGCAAAGGAATTGTATTCATCACTAGATTACGAATGTGCCATAGCATCATTGATTTTACTGGCACACAAGAGCTTCTATTCGTGTAAATGTTATTTAACGACTCTTTTCAATTTTGATTTTCCATTTAGTAGCCCATAAGCTAATTTTATTTACACGTTCCTAGACTATGATCGATAACTGGGGACTCTCGTGTGTTGCTAAAATACAGCCGGCAGTGTATTCTTGATGACCGGTATGTCTGCTGTATAAATTGAAAACAACAACGGTCCTAGTACCCTACCTTGTGGAACGCTCGAATTGCATATTTCTTCGATAATACTGAATTCAGCCGAACTTGAAAGAACCAAACAGATAGATAACTTTGTAATAATTCGTAAATATCATTTAGCATTGATTCTTTCAGCTTATATAACAGTCCTTGATGCCGAACACGATTAAATGCTTTTTAAATACCGTTGCAGTTTTGTTTCCTTTCGAGACATGTGGCAATACGATCGGTAATTCTGTGCACAATAATCGAATGTACATTACGAAATCCAAATTGATGATTAGAAATTACATCATTATTAGTTACTGTCTATATTCATTACACCGTTCTTTATTAGAAGTGACAAAAGTTTCAGATATGACACTTAATAGACTTATTGGTCTATAATAAGACTGTTGAGTAGGTTTTTGTAATTAATATAATTATCGCTTCTTTCCACCACCTTTTTGCGGGTAATATCCGGTTCTCGGTACAGACTTGTATATACTTCGTTTTTCATTCTCGAAAGTTTATTTCTGTTCGTATTTACCTCTATACCGATTTTAGTGTGTTAATCTTTTCTAAACGAAACATATACACGTCCGGTACAAGTCTCCGTATATAATTCGAATTCCAGAAACATATCCTAAATTCTTAGAAGATTAACAAAATTATTTCATATAAAAACCACTTCATTATCATCCGCATAGTATTTGTCATTCAACCCGCACCTAGCTAAGGGCGCTTATTTTGTTTTCCATCTAACCCGAACTGAACTGTCGGTATCTCATTAGGATGGCTATTACGTCTAATAACGTATTATCGCGAAATAATAATAATATAAACGAACCGGTAATGTATAGTAACATATACAAATAATCATATGGTAATAGTAATAATCATAATAATGATGATGTATAATTTATCCTACACTCGGTGTAAAGAGGGAAAATGGTATTAATGTTAACGACCGCATATCGAAGTAGCTGAAAGAATAAGTCGATGATTTCTATCTGGACGAGACTATAACCTAACCGTTCAGACTGGAAGTTCATTAACATTTTCTGTACCGTAAAATATGTTATCTAGTCCTAACTCCTATTATTCTTGAAGAAACAACTTATTTCAGTTACAACATTAAAAAGTAGGTGCGTCTAATATATACATATAAGTGTATATATTTATATATATATATATATAATTAACAGCTCCTAAACGACATCAACTAGTAGGGGAACTGGTAAATCGAGTGATTCGACTAAATATAATGTTAGTCAATTCATTTTCCAGACCTTATCAATTGTCACAATAAACCATTTCACGGGGCATATTTAATACTTATATGCCCGTACTCCCGGATTAAGACATTAACATTAAGATTAAAATCTTCACCTATGCCCACATTTATATGTAACTAGATATGTTATATACACATATATATATATATATATATATATATATATATATATATATATATATATATATATGATGTATTAGAAAATCAAGTATTATTCTTAACAAAATTTTAACCTTTTTCTTTTTTTTTACTGTTTACGAAAGATAATTAAGATGGATAATTCATCTAGGGGTGTATTAAAAAAACGTGCAGTCTATCTTTCTACATGTAATTTTTCTATTATACATTTATTTACCCGTAATAATATTTCCAGTTATTATTATTATTATTATTATTATTATTATTATTATTATTATTATTATTATTATTATTATTATTATTATTATTAGTGATCGTTGACGTGTTATCGGTATCAGTATCAATACTTTTAAATAAACGTAAGTATTTTTAATTAAAAAACATAGTACTAGGGCGTCGTGAAGCCCGGTAGAAGAATTTTAATCCGATTAGAATATTTTCCAAAAGTCGTTTGGAGAATTCATTTTTTTTTTAACATCGATTCTCCTTCATTTAAAAAATATGGAATGTAGTGATTTAAAAAAAAAAAAAAAAAAAAAAAAAATGAAGTTAAAATCACTAAATTTATTTTTTTTTCTTAATGAAAAAATCGCAAAACTTTTCCGCTGTTAGGTCATTATCGACTGAATATAAAAATATAAAAAATATAAAATGAAAAATATTAATTTACATAATAATTCGCAAAAACCAGCAAAGTGAGAAAACCATATTAATAAAATCATCTGACAGTGAATGTGGTAAACAACACAATCAACAATCAGTAATATAAAATTTTACACTTGTGTAATTGTTTACGTATAAAATTTTAAGATTTAATAAATTTACTGGCTATTGTTTAATCGTTTATGTATAAAATTTTATATTACTGATTGTAGACTGTGTTGTTTACCACACACACACACACACACACTATCAGATTATTTTATTAATACCGTTTTTTCGCTTTGCTAATTTTTGCTAATCATTATCTAAATTAATATTTTTCATTTTATATTTTTGTATTTTTCATATTTTCGGTTGATTAAACAGTCGAAAAGCTTTGTGATTTTTCATATAGAAAAAAAAATAGTGATTTTAACTTCTATTTTGTTCTTTATTAATTCTCTTTAATATACTATAAATTATATACATACATATATATATATATTTATGTATATATTTATTAATTTATATATATATATTTATTTATTTTTATATATTAATGTATTTTTATTTAATATTTGAACACTGCAAAGTAGCAATTACAATCCGGTAACAATTATATACGTATATATATATATGTACGTGTAGGGTGACCCAGAAAGGACGAGCGGTTTGTTGTTCCTTGAGCAACTCAAAAATTAATCGTCCAAAATTTTTGAATTAAATTTAAAAATAGGAAAGCGACAGATTAGCTTACAATCGTTTTGTGGAACACAATATCGTTCAGATGACCACCATTTACAACAATACATTCTTCACTCTTTATAAAATTTCGAAACTTTTTCGAGCTTAGGTCGCTGAATTTTTGTAATTTCTTCAGAAATCCGAGTTTTCAGATCTTCCAGATCTCATGGACGTTTTTCGTAAACGCGACTGTTACCATATCCCCACCAAAAGAATTGCATAACTTTTAATTCTTTTCGAAGCTCTCTTTTGCACTGTCATGATCGATTTATGCAGGAAATAACGTTCCACAAAAAAAACGCACAAAGAGATTAAAAAAACCATGGATATCGCAACAAACGTGTGGTCTTTAATAAAAGAACGACAACAGATAAAAAATAAAGACTCAGGGTTAATGGAAAAACGGAAAGAAATAAAAAGATACTGAAGAAAGATAAAAACAGCTATATCACATCAACCTGTAGAGTGATAGAAAGAAATAAACTGGACCAAAAGATCTATTTCGCAATGTGAAAATTCTCGCTAGAAAATTCAAACCTGATACTCCCCGATCGAAGATGAGAAAGGAAATCTTCTCACAGAATCGAAGAAAATACTAAATAGGTGGAGAGAATACTGTTATAATTTTATGTACAGCAAAGAAGACAGTAACTTGCAAGATCTCAAGTCAACGAAATGAGCCACAAATTTTGAGAAGTGAGGTTATATCAGCCATATGCAAACTCTCTGACAACAAGTCAGTAGGAACTGACAGAATAGTGGCGGAAATGATTAAACCGGCAGACAAAGAAGGTATTAATATATTACATCAAATATGTGAAAAAATTCGGAATTACTACATATGGCCGGCGGAACGGAGAGAATCTCTATATATTCCATCATATAAAAAAGGAGACAAACACAAATGCACAAATTACAGAACGATTTCACTAATAAATCATAAAATGCTATATATTATACAGGAACGTTTAAAGCCGTATATTCACCCATTCATATCTAAAGAACAGGCAGACTTTATGCTAGGCCCGGGAATGCGGGACCAGATATTGAATATAAGACAAATAGTAGAAGAAAAATGTTATAAATTTAACACAACCGCGGTTATATTTTTCTTAGATTACACTAAGGCCTTTGATAATGTAAAATGGACCAGATGTGAAAATACTAAAGTAGGCAGGAGTTCCAAACCAGATTATACAAATAACAGTTTAACTATACGTAAATAATAAAGCATATATAAGAACGAATGGGTGAGTCTCAGAGGTTTTTCAAGTCGAAAAAAGAGATGAGACAAGGTTTTTCAATCTATATGGCGAATGGATAATTAAAAAGGCTATAGAAAACTGGAAAACCGGTATTATAATAGGTAATCACGAACTTTAGATATGCAAATGATACTACACTCCTATCGTCATCAGAAGAATAGATGGCCGAATTTCTCACTCGGGTTCAGAAAACCAGCAACGAAGCAGGATTAAGACTGATCCAAATGCAACCTGATGATTGTATACAGACAAAATATAATCCCCGAAGCATTTCAGCGTATAAAGAAAATCGCAATAAAAAAAAAATGAAACAGTTTACGGTTTCAAATATCGCAAAAAGGAAAAGAAATAAAAATAAGAATCGGAATGGCAAAGAATGCTTTGGCCAATCTAGAGAAAATATGAAGAGATCGCCAGATAAGCGAGCAAACAAAAACTCTATTCGGACGCTAGTTTTCCGAGTGGCCACATATGGGGCAAAATCATGGACTACGAATAAAACTGGCCAAAGACGAATCGAAAGATTCGAGACATGCTATCGCCGCACCCTACACAATAGACAGCGAAGAGGACGAACATTTCTGTACTAAAGGAGCTCGGAATCGAAGAAGAAGACCGTTTACACTACCATCGTAGACATATACTAAGTTTCCTCGGACAAATGATCAGAAGAGACTCGATAGAAAAATGAATAATTCAAGGAAAGATGAATGGTAAACGAGGAACAGGACGTGCCCCAACCTATATATAGATCAAGTCGAGACTTGGATAAATTTGTTCCTTGAAGAAACGATCGAAAATCGGCACAACAACTTATAGAAAAAATTACACGATGGATCACGACGCTCGAAACCGAGCAATGATTGTTAAAAACTTTCGAAATATATTCATTAAATTTTATTTATTTTTCATTCTAAGATTATCGTCGAATTGCTAACGAAATCAATCTCTTTTTATTTGAAAAATTAATAAATAATAAACAACCAAAAAAATAAAAAATGAAAGGAAAATGTTGTAAAATTACGTTGATGTTACGTTAATAGGTTATTACTATTTTACGGTATACGTTCAATAAATGATTTTACCGTCACGCTCGTTAATTTTCAAATCTTTTGTTTTCATTAATTAAGACGTCAATTGATTTTTTTTAGTCATGTTCGCTACAAATAGATATATGTGTATACGTATATATATATATATATATGTTAGTGTGTGTGCGCGTATACGAAGCGGAGAAGACTAATTATAATTAAAACCGTTTCACGTGTAATTGCGTTATACTTTATGGGCATACCTGTGATTTTTTTTTTAATTACAAATAATAAACGAACGCGATGTATGTATTAGTATATATACTTTGTAGTTTACCATATGTTGCTAATTGTTCATTTGTCATTATTACGTAACATGTTCGAAGTAGTTTTAAATAATAACGAACGATTTAAAAACAAGCGCAGGTTTTTTAATTAATAATCTTTTTTCTTAATAAACAATAAAAAAAAATACTTAAAATTATTGAATGTTTTTTATTCGCAAAAAACGGATATTCCGCAAGGCAGTATAATTAGATGATTTTCACTGTATCTCTACGATTTTCCGAATCCACCTAACGTGCAAGTTGCACTCTTCGCTAAAACGACGCTGCAATATTCTGCAGCTCTCACAGACATAGAATAGACTATTGCTCGGAATATCGCTGCTATTTGAATACTACAACAAATTAGCGCGAACCCAACTAAAACGTTACATATTTAGAAGACCAGCTCCACCTGACAATCTGACTATCAAAAGCCGCCTTTAATAAATTACAACTCGTTCGAAACAGATGCCTCAGATGTATTATCAATGCACCTCGCTATGCTAGAATTGACAGCATGCACAAACCTGCCCTATATTAGAGATTTTGTTCTGAAAGTATCAACTGACTTTTTCAATAAGTGCTCATACAAAACGTGCTCATTTCTTCGATTGACAATTATGATTCTTTTTCTTTTAAATAACATAATTACAACTTCGAGAGGCCATCTAGCAATTTGAAAAGGTTGTATTGGCCTATTACGACTACTTCGAATCGCTTTCCACAGGCTATAGTCGGAAGTAGGGAGATAATTCTTGTAAATAGCGCTGTAGAGATTCGTTTTTAATTTCCCTAAGTTTTCATTTTTAATCGCTATCTACAGCTTCCCGGAATTCATTCCAGTTGGTGTATTTATTATGCAGGTATCGAGCGCATCTGGTTTTTTGTTTCTATCGGTTGGCCAATATGTTGGCTCACCTGTAGCAGCACATCCTAAACATTTATCCTGAATTATTTTGTTCAGTAAGCTACCTCTTGCATTTGTAAACCTCGACCCCCATCTCACACTCTTCGCATTCCAGTCACCGCCAATTATGAACCTATAGACTATCAAAGTATTTAATTAATTTTTGTTCTGATAGTTTTTGATTCGGGGGGGGGGACAATAAATAGCAGAAATCGCAATTTTGCCGTTTAATGAGAATACAATTACGCTCTGCATTTCTTTGTTAGTTAATTTGGTTAATTCGTAATGCTTAATATTACCTTTAATCATGACTGCAGTACCACCATGAGCCTTGCCATCTGGTCTATTTGTCGAATATACGTTATAGCCTGATATGTGAAAATAAGATTTATCCGTAAAGTGAGTTATATCTTTTTTTTTTCGTTTATTTTATTTAAATTTCGTCGTTTTTTGAAGTAAATAAATAGTTTTTGTAATATAGTAGAAGAATTTTGTAGAAAAACGCGAAGAATCGATTTTAAATTTTAAATTTAGTTAAGTATTACACTATGTATTATTCCTTTAAAAAATATAAAATCACTATTTATCGTTTATTTTTTCACGGAATTTATTGTAACCATCTCTGTCCTCAATAACATACTATTAGTGTGTTCCAGTGACGTTAAGTATTTCTTCCGTCTATTGCTTCTAATAGAATTTTCGACGTCTAATAAGTATAAAAATAACTCCGGTGGGTTGTATTAGGGCTTTTTAACCTACTTGAGTTTTGGTTATTTACTTAAAGTTCAATTTAACTCGGGTTTACTGTTATAATTTAATTTTGTTTGAACTCCCCTCTTCAACCAAGTCTTACGCCACTGCCGCCAGTACACAATGTTTGTAACCCATTTTATATGTGTATATTTACAACTTCGTGCAAATGTATTCATTGTTCATTGTGCGTGAAAGTACTTTATACGTTAAAAATGTAAACAAGTATCAATGTTGTCGTAAAGTAGCGAAAAAATTAGAATAATTTTAAATATTAATAAAATTGCATTATTTACACATTTCAACTTCCGTTATAATGAGAACTAAATTGGCCAGTATTTACGCAGTCAATTTAATATGTTAACATATTTAATTTCCGCTATAAGAGAATAAAATTATATTTTTTTCATTATGTTGAAAAATGTATCTTCACCGAAAGTATTTTAAACGGAGAATCGAACGATACGTAAGATCATTAGAGGGATTAATTCAAATTTACGTGTGAGATTCATTACTGCCGGTGCATTCTATAAGATATACATTTATTGAAGTACGACTAAAATGCGGCTAAACATTAACAGTATTTTGTGATATTTTATTTTCGCATTATATTTATACGATTTTCCAAGAGTGCACAAAAGTTCTACGAAGATTTAGACCAACCGTTATCCTGAACAGACTCGAAATCAACATATCACATATTCTCAGATATTTTGTAATAAGTGGAAAATTACTATCGATCCATAACCGAAGCCATTTTCTTTTTACGCACATGATCAAAGTTGCAAAATAATCTGGCGGTATCGGGGAACAACTTGTCAGGTTCGGTATTTAGGCGTTGTTTTTGACAGCAAACTTAACTAAACATATCAACTATCTTAATACGAAGACTAATAAATTATTCTATATATCTCGTGTTTGATTTTGAAAACGGCGATAAATTTTTAATTTACTTACGCCAATAAATTTCAGCTCACTCAGAACGACTGCCTCGTTAGGTGCATACTAAATGTTCCCCGTTATACTATGATTATAAACATAATACTTTGAAATTGCCTCGTGTTAAAGACTTAACATATCGTCGTAAATTTTGCGATGATCGGCGTACACGAGTTTATCTCGTTAATAAGTAATTTCAATTCCAAACGACTAATGTTTACGTGTACAAAATATAATCGTATAAAAATAATTTATTGCAATGAGTCATTCGCTTGTTAATTCGAATTATTATCACGATATTGTATATTCATTATTTTCATATTTAATCGTTCGTTTTAGCGTTATCTAATATTACCTCCTTTTCCCGGCGTTGTAATAATTGCGCATTTTTCGTTTATTACTTACCTTACATCTCGTAAGCTATCTGGGTGAGGCTAGTTCCGGTACACCAGTGGCGTAGCCAGGGGGTGGTTTTTGCGGGTCTGAACCCCCCTTGGAATCAATAACAAAATATATACTCGTTGTTAAATTCCGTTTTGCATTTGTTAAACCTATTTTGTTTTTTGTTTTTTATTTACATTTATTTTATTTAAATTTCGTTGTTTTTTGAAGGAAATAAATAGTTTTGTAATATAGTAGAAGAATTGGGTAGAAAAACGCGAAGAATAGATTTTAAATTTTAAATTTAAAGTATTACACTATGTATTATTCCTTCGAAAAATATAAAATCATTATTTATCGTTTATTTTTTCGCGGAATTTATTGTACTTTATAACTCAATAACATTTTAAGAAATATCTTGTTCATTGTTTTCATTTCAACTTAATTCAAACGTTATCCCAATATCAATAATATTGAGTCTAGCATGGTCAGCTGCTTTACTTATTATTTCTTAAGTCTTTTACTAAGTAGTTTTTGTAGATAATGGATAACTCTTACTGGTTAATGATTACATGTATATTCATTTATTAAGATGATACTCTGTTTTATAAAAACTGTATTTATATAGTTATGTTGTGTAAGTCATTGTTAACAAGTTGTTTTTATTTTTTCTTTTCTTTTATGTTATCTTATATTATTTCCTTTTAATAACAGTTATTCCTCTATGTAAGTTTGTAAGTCACAAGCGTATACAGTAATTTATTATTTATACTATGATATAAGTTTATATCAAGATTTATTATAATTTAATTCAATATTTAATAAATCACAAACTCGTTATATGCTTTCTTGGTGGAATAAGGGACTATGTATTTTTCATCCCTTTTCCATCACATATTATGTTATTATAATGTGGAGGTCTTTGCATTTGTTCATGGACCTCTATATTTACGTGTATATTTTTCTCTTTTTTTCAACAGAGGGAGGGGGGTTTTTTAGTGGGTAAAAATCCCACACGCTGATTACTTTGGAATTCAGCAGCACTTGCTGAGTGCATGTGCTGCTCTCAAAAATATATATGGAACTTATAAATATATCAGTGTCTTTTGAAGATTTTTCCCCCTCCCGCTTCAAAAAAAAAAAAAAAAAAAAAAAACTCAATAACATACTATTAGTGTATTCCAGTAACGTTAAGTATTTCTGCCGTCTATTGCTTCTAATAGAATTGCATATTCGATGTCTAATAAGTATAAAAATAACTTCGGTGAGTTGGATTAGGACTCGGGGTTTAACCTACTTGAGTTTTGGTTATTTACTTAAAGTTCGATTTAACTCGGGTTTACTGTTATAATTTAGTTTTGTTTGAACCCCCTCTTCAACCAGGTTACGCCAGTGCGGTACACGATATATTTATATAAATAATTATTTTATAAAAGATTTATTATTATTATTATTATTATTTAGCTGGTATATACAAATTTTGTGATTCTAAATATAACGAATTTTCAGTTAATTTGAATAAAATTATTTATGCGTTGACTTTTAGAGCAGTTATAACGGGTGATATCACTATTGACTTACTTTCCTCCACGGGTAATCGTGAGTATCTCAATTTGTTAAGTTCCCATAGGTTTGCGTCTATTGTAAACGAACCGACGTATGACCGTGTAAATGTAGGATATAAATCGTGTTTGGATCATTTTTTGGTTCGAAATTGTCAGGATAGTTCTAAAGACATTGCGTTAATTCACGACATATCGGTGGTGTCGTTTTCCGATCATTTTACGACCGATGTCGCAGTTTTACTTCTGTACAATTTCAAGTACTATTTCGATAAAAGACTTTTCCAACGGCTCTTGCATACTTTAAATCTTTCCCTATTATCTAGTAGGATAGCGACAATTGACGAAGAATGGTTCTTATCGCATCTTTTTACTATAGTTAATAAACGGATATTAATATATAAATGCACTCCAGGTGAGTTGGATTACTTCTTAGTTAGTCGATCTGACACGTAAGAAGAATCATATTCATAAATTGTTGAGAGAGAGTCTCCTACAGATGACTTGTTACGGAATAAGTTTAAAACTTTCTCCAAGCAAGTGCAACGAGGTGTAAGAAAAGCGAAAAATGTTTATTACTCGATCCTATCAAAAAAATTATTGCGCGGTTATAAATGGTATATACTAGGTAAACCTGAAAAGGGAATTAAACAGTTAATTCTACATAATTTAAGAGTACGAGAATCATTTCATAAATAGTGTGGCTGATATTCTAGCAGGCTTCGATCGTGCGTTATCATATAACCCATGTACACGCACCTATTCGATAATTCTAGCTCATTAGCATTTTTGGAATTTACAAAATAGATAACGTCGAAGATGCTATCCGTTCATTACCCGGTAAATCTTCGTTCGGTGCTGACCGGTTATCGATGATGTTAATTAAGGAAAACGTATAGACTTTTTCTCAAAACCACTTGCGTATCTTTTTAACGAATCATTCAGTTCAGGGAAGAATTTTCCGAAGATTTTAAAACTCGTAATCATAGTACCGGTGTACAAGGCTGGTGATAAATCGAATATAGAAAATTATAGACACCTTTACTTCCGGCAATTTAAAAAATTTTCGAAAAGTCTAAAAAAGAAGTTATGTTGGTATATCTTAATAAGTTCGATTTTTTTTTAGTTGTAATCAGTTTGGATTTCTTCCAAAAAGGCAACTGACGATGCATTATTTGTGTTGCAGTTTACTTAGATTTGCGAAAATCTTTTGATAGAGTAAATCATGATATTTTATTGCGCAAACTATATTTGTGTGGGTTTAGAGGAAGTATCTATGATTGGTTCAATTCGTATTCAATAGAAAGTATGTTACTAAAATGAATAAAGTAAATAGTTCTGAAGTAGTTCAAAATTACGGTGTTCCTCGAGGAACTTGGTCCTTTTTTATTTGTTAATATATATATATATATATATCAACGACCTTCGTAATTTACAAGTTAATGGTAAAATATTTACATATGCGAATGATACTGTTCTAGTTACAAGTTCACGATTTCCCCAATTATTAGAAAATTTAGTACAGAATGATGTTGACAAAGTCGCAGAATGGCTCAATCGGCTAATTTTAAATGTTCATAAATCGAAATTTATAATTTACAATTTAATGCCGCAAAACTATTTGGGATTTGATAAAAATTAAGTTAAACGAAGATGTATTTTTACAAAGGGTAGACGAAGTTATATAAGTATTTAGAAGTTGTAATTGACTGCCGTTTAGATTGGAGTAAGCATATTTTTTATTAAGAAAATTGAATTACTTATTTCACTACCTTCAACACAAGGAATCATTTACTTCGTATCTACATAGCATTATATGAACCGGTTTTTAAATGTCGAATTATGCATTGCGGGTGGTGCTGCGGAATATCATTTACTTCCAATAAAAAATCTCCAAAAAATATTATTTAAATTTTCGCATTTCGAACGTGACTGTCCTATTGAACGTCCTATATTGAAAGTTAAATAACTACGAGGTTCAACTTATTATCTAGGTATGTAAAAATAAAGATAAATTCACCGATGGAATGAGAAGAGGATTTACAAGATCGAGCTTAAAAGATTTTTTTTTTTTTTTATATTTGTAATATTGAACTGCCCAAAGGCATACACACAATACATTTAAAATAGGAAAATACATAAGCGAAGGTACGGATTCGGCCAATGCCTTATCACGAACTAAGATTATAATTAGCGTTTTACATAAATCTAAATTTTAATATGAATATGTAAATAAAATAATAAGTTATAATAAATCGTGCGGTTTAGTCCGCCTTAATCTACGAGTGTCTCCTTCTGTATTGAGGAGTTCAGCAACAATTGTATTCGGATGTCCATAAAGTTTTGCCGCGTGCTTCCTGGCGTGAAGGTTAATAGCTGCGTCGACGTCCAAAATTTTTAAATCGCGATGTAGCAAAGCATTGGGGACATACCAAGGGGCTTTAGCTATCAAGCGGAGTGCTTTATTTTGAAATCTCTGAATAATGAGCCTGTTCGATCTCTTCGAGCTTAAAAGATAAAATGTTACAGTGCCTGATTTTCGAAAATAACATTCGAGATTATATATAATTGCGCAACTTCGTATAATTCGTTGCCGGACATGGTGAAACTGAACCTTAACAATTTAAAAAATTACAAGAAAACACATAAACTTTTGATGAATTACACGCGTAATCTTTCATCTAATTTCATCTGGTATATCTATGTCGTCTTACTGTTAGCATCTGAATGTCTTTATGTATATTGTATTGTATATTTTTATTTAAAGACGCTCGACATCTTGGTCATTTGCGTCTGCTATAACTTAAATAATTAAATACAACGGAAAAGTAAATCTATATCTTATGGAATACATTTATACATTTTAAAAAACTAAAAACATATTGAACGATAGCTTCATCATCTGCAAGCATTTCTTCTGTCGTCATTTTTCTATGTCCGAACGCTTTCTCTCGTTCCTCGGTGAATTCTGCACATTCAGTGATGACGTGACTGGTGGACATTTTTGATTACCGCAGTATAAACACGACGGCGGGAGTCCTGTCTGGAGCAGTATGTGTTAATTTCGTATGACCAATACGGATTCTGCATAATACAATTTCTTCTCGTCTGTTTTCACGGTGAGATGTTTCCCAATGATCCAATTTGCCTTTAACTTGCCGTAAGTTGTTGTTAATTTGATTTGTCCATACATTTTGAGCGGCCATCTTGATTGCCAGTATTATTTGCTTATTTAATAGATTTTTTTCACGTGCCGTTTTGATCTGTTTAATATTTTCCCATGGCGGGTTTGTAGTTTCGGGTGGCCTGATGTTAAACCGATTTATACGCAAATAGTTTAGATAGTCATTACATCTAATTCTAAATGGTTTGTTTTTGTCCCGGTAGATTTGATTTAAATTGGAATGAAATGTTTTATATTAATTTATATGCGTTTTTTTACCGCTAAGTTTCGTATAGTATTTCAGTACTAATATAATTCGACGGTGTTTTAATGACAATATGTTTGTTTCTGCATGCAGGCTTATAACCGGACTTGCGCAAAACGCTCCACTGCATATTATATTGTATGTCTGTATTATTGGTTTTCATTAGTACGTCCTCGTGTATTTTGTGCTTTTGGTATGTGTATTGAAATTATGTGTTTATGTGGATATATTTATTATCGAGTTATCCTATTAACCGTTATATTATATGTGCACATGTATCGTATGCATTTTCTATATATATTTTTTTATTTTTGTAAATAGGTGTGTGTGTGTGTGTGTGTGGTTACCAATGCGTTTACTTTTATTACTCATTTATATTTATTACAAAATATAAGTGTGATTAAATGTACGCGTGTGCGTGTATATGTACGTAGGTGTGTGTAGTGTTTTGTGGATGTATATAACAATTGCGGCTGGAAGTATGTTTATTGTTTATTGTCACTTGCATATTCATAAGTGTTAACAATTGTTGAAACTATTTATGCAATGCTAACCAACCAAGTGTTTGTATATCTAAGTTTCCACTACTCGCGCAAATAATGAGAAATCCGATTTCGCGAAGACGGCGACAATTTGGGCATAGCACGCGAAAAAAGATGCGTACCACTAACATGTTAGCCGAATGATATAAGTTTTGAGAACGGATCGTACGAGCGTAAATTAAATAAACTTCGAGAAAGTTACATGTAGATTAGTGGTAGAATACTCTTTTTACCGAATATGCGCTCTTGCGAGTCTGTTCATACGAAAGAACAGGTTTTAAAAATCAACTCCCGAGAGTCGATTTTAGAGTTCAATTTCCGATGTACCGAGTAGCATCAGCATCCGATCTGGGGCGAATTTGTTTTGTTAGAGTGAATTATTCTTTTGTAAATGCGCACTCTTTATTCCCTACTATAGTGAGACAGTCGGTTCGGACTCACTCACTAATAGCCGATTTTAGATGGTTACACGACGAATCTGTTATCGAAAGAACCGGCTTTTTAATTTTTCCAGAGTCGTATGAATCAATTCAGTTTGAAGAGTGACTATTTAAAAGCACATCACTCGCGACTTATTCATCTAGTGGATTATAGCTAAAGGCTAAAAAAGATTAATCGATATTTCGTTTTTATTTTGTTTCTTTAGATATTTCTAGGTATAAAAAAAAATCGACACACGCGTAGATTAAACCTTCCAAGTGTGATATTCACTCATTCGTTAATATCAGCGAAATATTATTATAAAATTGTCAATTTCTCGACGATAATAAAAATTCATCTAATCGGCGAGTTTCTCGCTTGTACATCGCCGTCTTATAAACATCGTTTAATTTTGTTGTCCTATTCTCGTTATTTGAAATAATTTTATGTCGTATTACTATTAAAAAATCGTTAAAAATTGTTACTTAGTACAATTTTTTTTATTATTTAGTACAATTTTTAACGTGATTATTTCGTTGTACAGGTTTCTTCCGTTATTTTTCCTGCGGCCAATGAGTAATTTTATATTTATTTTGTATAATTACGCTCAATTTTATAATTTTTATCGATACACTAAGCTATTTCAATACGCGAAATAATAAAAACGCTTCTTATTGGGCGTCGTTTATATTATTTCGGTGAGATTTTCACGGAATATATTTTATGGCAATCGAATTTATTCACGTACCTACTAACTTCTTATTACGTTCTTCTTATAGCGGCACCCAGTTTGCGAGACTGACGTAACTTTAATCATTAATTATTTCGTACGCGTTTTTATTACGCGTCGATTTAACTTTAACCAAACCGATATGTTTAGTTCATTTCGAATTCGACGACAGCGCTCATATCTTGGCGCCGCATTTTATGCGTTATCGATATTACGACCGGTAAAGATTTTTTTTTTCCTTGAAAATCACGTCAGAATTCGTCACTGCTGACGTTTCGAAGAATAAAAATAGTAGCAATCCGTCATTTTAAAACTTAAACTAAACCTAACCGTTTTTGCCGTTTTTGCAACTACTTATATATATTTCATTTCGGTCGATATCTGTAATTTTTCCCCTTAGTATTTGCGCCGTCATTGTTTATTATTCTTCGATTTGTCATCTATAATTTGTTTTTCTTATAATCATTTTCTTTTTTTATTTATTTCACAGCTATAATTCAAGTTGTCCTTCCTATTTACACATTTCATTTTGATAGATGGCCGTAATATTTGCTTAATATTTACATCGTTTTATCGGAAAAAAAGGGTTATTTATATATTCACAGCGAATTAATTCAAAGGCCTTCCACCAAACCAGAGTCGACGTTCCTCAACTTAGGACTTTATCACTTTATGCTTATATTTCCATCCGGTTCCTTCCAAAGACCTCTAGATATAGCTTTCCAGCCAGAAAATCGGGTGGCGCAATTGAGGAGTTGCGGAGCAGTCAGCTGTCCAAACTAATCACCTACCATTGTCTCGGGTTTAATTAATGACAATTATCGTTCAGTAACCAGCAAGAAACATAAATCCGAATTGTCAGGTACTGGACGATATTATCGCGGATGATGAGTTTGCGACCCTGTGTTGTACAGTACAAACTTCATCTCCAGTTTCAAATGAAATACTATAAAGGAAACACAGGAGATCTCGGCAGATTTCTGACAGAAAAAATCTATCCAGCTCTCTGCCGGCACACCAATAATTTGAAATTTTCCTGTTTGCGTTTGCTCGGCAACAAGTACCTTAAGGCATGTCTGTTCATTCGTTATAAAGATAACTGATTGTACACTTCCCGCTCCACAAACGCATTGACGAGGTATTTCCCTAAGAGAGTAACACTCCTCATAGCACGCAAATGGACCGTGACGCGTTCCGAAACATGTCAACGTTCTAAAGATCACAAACCATTCATAATTTACACAATTCAGTCCACTTGGCAATAGAGTCTTGACAGCACCCTCATATTCCATCCTAGACTATTGCCATCTTGCGAGAGCGACGCCAAAAACTTTATTCCTGTTTGTTTTGCGGCCCTTTGTAAAGGTGTTTTTGGTAACAGACTTGATAAGTTTACTTTTTATTGAAGCGCAAATCAAGCTGTTGACTTTATATGCTCTCGGAGATCCTTTTCACGGTTATTATTATTATTATCGTATCAATTACGCGCTTATTTAGAGATATCCTGCATTATAAATTTGCGTTCGACAGCCAGTCTTCTGCGCCTTCTTCTAGTGAATGTAGCCCAATCAGTCCTTTATTAAAGCTATTTACTTTACACGAATTGGTAAAGTGTGACATCGTTTGGATCTCGCCACAGCTGCACAGCTCCGTTTCCGACAGTTTCCATTTGTTCATTAAATATTTGCAACGACCCTGGTTGGTTCTGACGCGATTTAAATTGCACCATGTTTTTCTGTTGAGACCAAATCCTGGCACCCTGCTAGCCGGATTTGATATTAATTGTCCGTTTTTTGGAGTCTGCTTAACCCATATTTCCTTCCATTTCGTAGCTGCGTCGTCACTGCTCTGTAGCTCGTTAGCCGTCAGCCATGCTGGTTTCCTGCTGCAGAGACGTGTAGGTGGGGGATCTTTGATAAATTTTTCTACGTGAGATTGCATACTGTTGTATTTAGCCCATTCTCGTTTGAATGTTTCTTCTCTGCGGATGTGCGGTGGAAAGATATTTGCTAGCACGGGAAGCCACATAGTAGGAGTAGATTTTAGCGTACCGGTTACTAAGCGTAGTGCTACGTTCAGTTGTGTATCGATCTTCTTAGCATGCGAGCTGGCCATCCAAACGGGGCAGCAATATTCTGCAGCTGAAAACACTATGCCAGTGTAGCAGTCCTAATGAGTTTTGTCTCTGCTCCCCAAGCTGTACCTGCAAGGCGAGCGATAAGGTTTACTACTCTTGTCTTCACTTTTTGAGTTATTTTTTCGGAGTTCTCTTTGTATGTGAGAGTTCGATCAAGAACGACGCCTAGATATTTTGGCGTTGGGTTAAAAGGTAAATCTTTAGTTTCTGTTTTTACCGGGTTTAACCTGAGTCTCCATTTAGCACAGTATTCATCCAAGCAGTGTAAATCTTTTGTGAGTACGTCTTCGACATTTTTTAAGTGCTTGCCTTGAGTTGCAAGTACAATGTCGTCTGCATACTGGAAATTCTCCGCTTGGAGGACCGGTATATCATGTATAAGTTAAATAAAGTTGGCGCCAACACTGAACCTTGTGGAAGGCCATTATTTATGGCGCGCCACCGGCTATGATCTGCTCACACCGCGAATCTTCTGTCAGCCAACATATTTCCAAGTAGAGTCACGTCGAGAGTAATACCCATACTTACCAATAAATCATCATCATGTAAGTAAAATATCACTCTATGCCAGGTAACCCTTGCGTTATACCTTAATGCAACATTGCAACATGGCAGTACACTTCTAGCTCAATCGGGAATACACATGAGAGAATTATCGAAGCAACTGTCAGGCTATGAGGTATACTCGGCTGATAGCGATAAGAGCCGGGAGATGCATTTCTCACCAAGTAAACTAGTTTAAGGTTAACAGCCCTATGAACCCACAACAGTGCTGCATAAATGACAATTCGCATTACTATCGTTTTGTACAAAAACTTCGCTGGAGCGTACGAGATCCTCACTCGGCTTATTCCGTGGTACATTGTTATAGTCTTTGCTACAACTTTATGAAGATGTTCCAAGAAATTACCGTTAGAATCTAACACAACTCCCACATACCTCAAAAAATTGTATCTCCTTTAAGAGAAATATAAATCGTCTTCTCCGTTGAAAAGATCATACCTGAGCAGTCAGCCCAACTCAATAATATCGAAGTGATCGACTGACTCAATGCTTCCAACTGTCTACGACCAGCACCGACAACGAGTATGACATCATCAGCATAATCACTTTTGTCTTCTCACGCTAATTGGCCGTGGAGAGCGCGTTTATAAAAACTCGCTAAAGCATAGTTCCAACAACGCTTCCTTGGGCAGCCCCCGAGTTAAGGTTGCTCAAGGCGAGAAACCAACACCTGTTTAAATAATTTGCCGACACAAGAGGGTAAGCTACCGGCCTGCGTGAAGAGGGCAACGAAGGATCTTTCCAGGACGACTTTAATATGAGAAATATTTTCGCCGGTTTTTCAAACCTTCGGTTTCACTCCACCTGGAATAGGCTAATGAGAATATGAGGCTCTTAAAGTTTGGACAGCCTTCAAACTTCCACGGGAATTCCATCATTTCCACAAGCTTTCCTATTTTTTACCTTCGAAAGGCAATAGAAGTCTTCTTTCACAGTTACTCCGGCAACTGTTCCACACTGCCAAGATCAGCAACCGCCAGAGATTACTAATAGCTGGCTCAACTGATTCCATACAATCAGAGAACAAGCAAATGTAGCAAGCGAGCAAGATTCTCCTCAATTGACCGCCATACAATCATTCAGAACTTTACAGCGAATATTTTTGCCGCGCATAACCGTACTTGCGGCAACGAAAGGATCCTACCAGTTGGCATGTCCAACGAATACTTTCTAGTGCTTTGCCCTACAGATTTCACGATCCAATGATCTTTTGGCTACCTTATAGGCCTGAAAGTCTACCGCCTGCCCAGTACAGTGAAGAATACAAGCTTTGGAAGAGCGCCTAGTGGTTCTCCAGCCTCAATGGTAGCGGAGCGTGTTGAGGATCCACTTATTACTATGGAGACAGTTGCGCCAATAAAGTTATCATAAAACTGACTCCCATTTGGATGGAATTCTGCGTGAAATCGATGAACTTAAGGCTGTAATCACTCTGACATTCACCGAGAGGAACATTATTCTACCCGCTCCCCATAAACCTTCTGGTAAGCCAAAGGAAAAAGCAGCTACAAAAGTTTCTGCCAAACCTAAAGCTCAGAAGGTGGTGACAGCTTAGTCAGGAGTGTCAGAAACCTTAGCCAAACAAGCTGTGCTCAGAGAGAAAGCCGCAAGACAAAGGGTAACGGAAAATCTAAGAACCAAGCGGCCCCTGAAGAATATGATAAGACGATTTTAGAGAAAAAGAGCCCTGCGCCGCTTGAAGCTACTGTTGTCCAGGCCAAGACAACAAAGAAGGCGCCGAAAGGCACTTGCGTTGAGGTGGTGGCCCAGAAACCAAGTAAGCCGAAGGAACATAGAAAAACCCCTTGGAAGATAAATGTTTTGACCGAAGTGGGGACATAGAATCTATGCCTGCTGGTAATAATAAGCAGTTTTGTCCGACTTAGTTATAATAACCAACAAGGATAAATGGGAGGAGGTTGACAAGAAGGCTTTGCGGGTCTTTTTGAGCCCAGATTGAGCCGAGATTAAAATAAAAAATATATACAGACGCGGTAAGGCGGTATATTTAGCCGTAAATATTTGCACTCGCGTCAGAAGATTCTGGAGAATACCAAATGGGACAATTCAGGGTTCTGCGTGACTGTAAATTCTCCCTCCTTTCCACTGGTTCAAATATTATGGACGCCTAAGTGAGCGGTTTCCGGGATTATAGAAACCTCGTGTGTCAAAATAACTTGGAAGTGGACGGCTCTGGAATTAAACTGCGTTTCTAGAAAACATTGTACACTGGTAAAGGCAGTCTTATCCTCGTTGTAACTCTTCTGTAAATAAAAAACTTTTATAGGTTCAACGTGTATATCTTGGTTTCCACATGCATTGGGTGGTTGACTTTGTCGAGCCTGCACAATGTTTCAAGTGCCACATATATGGGCACATATATAAGCATATATTTGACAAGTGCAGGGCTGCCACTATGTCCAAAATGTGGCAAGCTAGTTCACAAAGCTGACCATTGTCCTATGAAAGCGACGGAATTCTTAGCCAACAGGCCGAGATTTTCTATATATCGTTCGGATATCGGTGTGGTTTCATGCTGTTTCTCACGTTCGTATTTTCTACTTTCTGAATTCTGTTTTATTGAATTTGTACACGATAAGATAAGTATTCCTATTGTGGTAAACGCTTATCGTCTCCCGTCGGGAAATGTTACGTTCCCCTACCCGTCAACACAGCATACCGTCGCAGACAAATGTAGTTGTCGACGTTCCGGCCGGTGATAACAATCTAAATTATTCTACTACTAACATTCAGGCTACAACTGACGTTACTAATAAAGCATGCGATAGTAATCTCAATTCACTTACACACACACATTGGTGTATAGATAACACAATTAATCGCACTTACGCACCATTAGTGTCGCCGCTGCCTTTCAATAATAGGATGGCAAGAGTGAATGATATCATAAATCAAATAAGCATCCTTTGCAGGTAGTTAAAAACAAAAGGAAAAGGTCAAAACAACTTACTAGGGGTAGTTCGTCCGACAATTCTGTAAACAACCAGATTAAAACTACTAATAGATTTGCAACTCTAGCCATTGCTAACACAAACGAGCATCATGATACCTAAATGACAAATAATCACAATCAAACTGAATGTAAGCCGCCTGCAATTATACGGTGTGACTAATTATTACCATATGTTAAATGATATTAAACAAATTGTATCTCTAACCTCGGTCAGTTGTAAGTCTTTATCAGACAACAATGTACAAATTAAAGCAAATGATTCGGATAGTTATCGTTCCTTAGTTAAATATTTTCGTGATGAAGGCATAGAACATCACACGTATCAAATTAAATCTAAAACTTGCATCATTCTATCGACATTAATGTGATTAAGTCCACTATTGAAGAACTAGGACATAAAGTCAGACAAATTTCAAACGTCAAACATAGAATGAGTAAATTTCTACTTTCATTGTTCTTTGTGGACTTGGAACCGCAAGAGAATAATGCTGAAATATATAAAACTCAGGTGTTACTTCAAATGAAAATAAAAGTAGAAGCACCACGAAAGAAGAGTATAATCCCTCAGTGCTTTAGATCTCAGGCATATCATACCAAAAATTATTGTTATAGAGCACATGCGTGTGTGTGTTAAGTGTGGCGGGAATTATAATTCCATTCAATGAAGCAAAAAACGTGAAGAACTACCTGTTTGCGCTAACTGCCAATCATCCTTCAAACTATAAAGGCTGTGAAGTATACAAAAAACTCCAACACGCGCGTGATAATACACCACTAAAAATGCCTGACAATAATACTAGAATAAATAACCAAACACTGACTAGCTATTGACCTAAATTGTATCAAACGGTAGATTTTAATCATTCTCAACGAAACCAAATGTATTCAGAAGCATTGCAACAAAAGAACACAAGTAACCCATCTAATATCGATACGAGCCAGATTTCAGATATATTACAAACATTTATGATAGAAATAAAAAACCTACTTAAAGATATAATGAAGAATCCTTACAACACCGCTGGACGAAGTAGATCAGAAGAATACTGTTAAATTTACATCCCCTGGAGAAATCAAAACAATAATTCAAACTATGAATCCGACTAAAGCCCCTGGATACGATTTAATTACAGCCAGGGTTTTAAAACAATAACCACGCAAAGGCCTTGTCCTATTAAGTTATATATTTAATGCTATACTTCGTTTACGATATTTTCCTATCCAATTTAAATTCTCGCGAATTATTATAGTCAAGAAAGCAGGAAAACCTGCAGAGGAACTAACATCATATCGAGCAGTCTCTCTGCTTCCAGTTCTTTCTAAAGTATATGAAAAGCTAATACTAAAGAGAATGAAACTTTTCTTAGAAAGTAAAACCAATTTGGTTTTAGAGTTGGTCATAGAACTGTGGAACAAGTCCACCGTATAGTCGGTATTATTGAAGAATCCTTGGAGTCTAAAAAATATGTAACGCAATTTTCCTTGATGTTAAACAGGCGTTTGATAGAGTATGGCACGAAGGATTGCTTTATAAAATCCGGTGCCACCTCCCATATCAGTTTTTGTGAAGTATTTAAAACGTACCTTGTCGAACGATGTTTTGTTGTAAAATATGGAGATGAAGAATCTCGATTGCATCCAATAAAAGCCGGTGTACCACAAGGTAGTATATTGGGTGCTATGCTTTACTTAATTTATACAGCAGATATATCTGTACCAAATAACACAGAAATCGCTACTTTCACGGATGATACAGCTATTATTTGTTCCGACTCGTCTTTAGAAAATGTTGAAATTAATGGGATGTGTAACTAACGTAGAACGAATTCAGCGCAGGATAAAATACTAATAGCTGCTGCTTCATGGTACATCTCCAACAGAACATTACATACCGACCTACATGTGAGATGATATCTCGCTGAAGAGATTAAATCGGCAGTTCATAGAATACCGAAAATATTAAAACGTAAAAAAATCATAGATCTGGTTTTAGTACAATCTAATAATACTCTAAGGCGGTTTGATTTGCTAATGGGCAAAACCTCTATATCTCGTGATATATACCTGTATAAAATCCAGTAGATGATTGTGTTTAAATCAATTCTGGATTAGAGGAAAATTTAAAAAAAAAAAAATACGTCTAAAGAAATGTTGGGGCATATATCATTAAGGATATTTATGACAGATAATGGTTTATCAGCTTTTTCTGGGAAGAAATGATTCAAGAGAAGTTTACATTTGTCAGCATCAGAACAAGCATTTTCTTCTGACTAGGCCTGATATTAGAAATAACTAGCCTATTGTCAACCAACACTTTATACGGTTTACCCCAGGCAGCACTGTAAAATGATCATATTTTGATTGTTACTAACTTAGTAGAAATTGAGGCGGCATTTTATAAATCATTAGTAGTATATAATGATTAAATATTACCTGGAATTTTAGAAAACAGAGTGTTGTTATCATCGTTGCCTGTATGAGTAGTTGTAAATTTGTTGATTAACAGGATTGGGAAGCTGCATTCTCTGTTTAAATTTTGTTACCATATGTAGCCCTCAGATAATTATGTAATATTTTTTGGATAAGTGTAGTTGAAGAGATCGCATATAAAGCTGAAAAGTATGCATTGCTTTTAGCATAAAAGTTAAAAAAAAAACAATGTGTTATTTTTAAATTGCATATATGATTTATTTTGTAAAACAGTGGAATAATTTACTAGAACATCACTTAATAATAAGTATTATATACAATTTCCATTTAATAATTAATGACATTTATCGTTATTTACAAAGCATTTTCATTTGAAACCAAAAGCACGACATCGATCATGTTAAAACGTTCTTATTTATAATTAAAACACTTAACAATACTAAACATTATATTCTACGTCAGATTGTTTTATTTTATTCGACGTTTCATATTTTGTAAAAGAAAAGTTTTAACATAAAATTCTTCTACATCGTTTCCGATTTGGTGTTATTTTGAATACGCGAGACTAGAAAAAGCATAAACAAAGAACTCGAAATTTTAGAAAACTGAAATATTTAATCCAAATGAACAAACACGTGGACTACAATACAAAATACTTTAATCGGGAGAAGAAATAATTTGAAATAAGAACTGGATTTTTATTTTAGGTAACAAGTACAAAACCTTTCTGAGCAGCAATGCCGAAAGTGTGATGATCGCGAACATCCATTAACAGATGTGCACCAAAAGTAGAGAAGAAGATGTCTCGCCAGGACATAAATTCATTTGTAATATTGTGGAAAAGTAATTTTTCGATTATCATCATCATCATATTCGTTGGCTCGGTCCGAGCATCGTGAAATTATGAGTTCCAATTCCTTTCAAACTTGTTCGCCATATGTCCCTATTTTTCGCGAGTCTTATAACTTGCTGGAGCGATGAGGCCGCAGTTAATTGTTTAATCTTATCTGTGTACCTGGTTCCTGTCCTTCCGCGTATTCTTTTGCCTGCTACCATCCCTTCAAGAATTAATTTTTCTATTCCATTCCGACGTACCACATGTCCGAAATACCTCATTATGCGCTGTATTACTATGTCTCGTAAATCCGATCCTATATCGTTCAGAACAGAGAGGTTGGTTCGCTTTTCTGTCCACGAGATTCGCAACATTCGTCGCCAGCAGAACATCTCAAAAGCATCAATGCGCCGAATATCAGCTGCTTTTAGTGTCCAGCATTCCGCAGCGTATAGAAAAACAGAGAAGACTAGAGTATTCATTATGCGAATTTTCGTACTCATTGAGATGTCGTGACTTTTCCATATTTTTTGTAGTTGTCCCAATGTCAATTTAGCTGTTGATATTCGATTTTTAATTTCATCGGTCGATGCACCATGTTTAGTGATTAGTGATCCCAAATATACAAATTTATCAACTACTTGTATCGTATCCAGTTTTTGTATATGATGCCGACTGCAGTTATTCTTGTCGATAATCATTATTTTAGTTTTTTCTCGGTTTATATATAATAATAATTAGGTAACGATTTAATTTATCGAAGCAATAATAGTAAATAAACTGAAACTAAAGAGTATGCTTACTTCGTACAGATATATGAACACGTGACGGATATGTCTTGACACATCTGTAAGTAGTGTGGTAAAACAAAATGCACGCATAGTAAAAGTGGACAATGTGATAAATCGATTAAAGATTTTTCATTAGGAGTGCGTGGATAAATTTTTAGAATAACCTTCAGCTATGAGACGTATCAATGTCGAAAGTTTAAAACCTAACCGTTGCAATAATTTTACTATAAAATTTTAATTCATATTCCCCACAATTCCAAAATAATAACTTAGACGGTCGTTCATTTTCTTAGTAAGTCGATAAAGTTGAATCTACTTCATTTACTTTTTAAAAGCTAAACCGGCTTCTTTCAACTACCAGTATTTAAAAAAAAACAAAAAAAACGAATTAATTTGAAATAATGGAAAAGAATAAATCGTTATCCGTCGAATCTACAAGTCGCATTTTATTACGTACAGACTGATAATTGTATAACTAGTTTTTAATTGGATCCTCGAAATAAAAGCAAATTCAGAAGGATAGAAATTGGACACCAAATGTGTTATAGCGTAGATTGGGCTATAGAGAGAGGAATATATGAATCTGCCTTTTAGTAATAAACCGCTGTAAGCGGATGAAACACGTAGATATATTTATATATATACGTTCCGAAATATTCGATGAATATATACGTATTCATATATATATATATATATATAAAAAGTAAAGTTGAGGATGGAATAATAGCTGAGAGGCGATTTAGCTATCCGATTAAAATAAAGAAAAGTTCGCCTAGTTTCAGTTTAAGACGTCAGTTTATAACCGGGCAACGTATAAATTTCTTCCGAAAAAACATCTCCTCTAGATTATCAGCAGCAGCAGCAGCCAAGAAACGTCTCCGAACCGAAACCTAAATCCCGACAACGGGAATTAACCCACCTGTTGGTTGTTAACAAGGAAACCTACTAGCAGCCGAACTATTTTTATTACCTTACCAACAACCAGGTTGCTCCCTAATTTATGAGCATTATAGTGGGCACGCTCGTGCTTTCTCGTGAGCGCATTAAGTTATTATACCAACACTCATTCAATCGGATATCCTATTTAATTAACTGGAAATGGCGTCCAGCTACCAACACACAAATATGCGCGCGAGTGCACTTTATTACAAAAATTTCCTAGCTGGTACGCAACAAATACGATCTTTCTTTTTTTCAAAAAAAAAAAAATCAACTCCTCAAACCTCATCCTCGACACCACCGGCAAAGTGCCTCGTACATCATCCAGTTAGCGACCGCGTAAAAACGGTCCGGCCGGTCAAACGGCGGCGACTGATAAAAATAAAGAAATAATACATACGTTGATATATTTAATATATATATATATATGTATATATATAAAATATAATATAATATATGATAAAGACTTCTTTTCTGAAACTTATAAATAAAAACTTCAACTCTCAGCTCGGTCTGCTTGATGACCTTTTACTAAAGAAGAAACAAATTCCGACACACAAAAGTTCCTTATTCTTCATTCTGTACCAGCGAATACAACGATAATTCGAAACAACTGCACCCACACACGCACACTACAACTGTGACTAGTCATCGCCGTTTAGAATTTCTACGAATTTTACTTATCGACAAAGAAGTAACTTATCGCACGCATTGTCCAGGTTTTTTTTTATCGCGGAATAACTAAGACAAATCATATAATATATAGTGTATTATATATATATATATATATATATATATATATATATATATATATATATATATATATATATAATATAATATATATATATATAATATATCACATATAATCCAAATACTTACCTTCATTTCGGAATATGTTATGAAAAACGGAGATTAATTTTCGGTAAGACATTTATGGATCGTAAATCATCCGTTATATATATGATATATATGCATGTAAAAGTTCTGTGTTGAAAGGCATAATTGTTGTAGAAAAGTAACATAAATAAAAAACAGTAATAAAAAAATTATTGAAAACTTTTATTTCAACACAACAAGGAGCGTCATTATCAGACGTATACACAACCAAAATCGTGCTAATTTATACTTTGAAACAAAATATACAAACACACAATATACATACATATATACATGTATATAAATATATACATATATGTATATATATATATATAAATATATATATTTATATACATACACGCACATATTAATTTTATATATACATATTATATATGAAAGACATATCGATCGTCCTTGTTGGAGATGTAGATATCCCGTGCAAACTATATTCAACGAATGCCATATAAATATAATTCCTTGAAGCTAATTAAAATAGGGGTTCGGGATCGTCTTGTGTAACGTATAGTAGAAAATGTACTGGTGACCATTCAAACAAAATGGTTATATAGTGGCCGAAAAAACATGAACTACAACAGCAAACTGCAACTTGGACCGAGTTTATATTTAAAATAAATGCGGTATGAGTGGTGTACCCCCCGAAAAATTGGTCTTTTCAATCGCCTTAAAACGCACAATTGACGATATTCCACACCCGATTTCATGCGATTATATATATTTTTTAATGGCATATAATGATATAATGTGAGTATGTGTATGTGTGCGTATGTAAAAAATCCAATTTTCTAGGTGTAACCTGCTTATGCGCGTATATATAAATAAATAAATAAATAAATATATATATATATATATATATATATATATATATGTATATATAATGTTTACACAATATGAGTAATATTAATGGGTGCCTGAATGGACGTATATCGTAAGAAATTGAATTCTTAGTGTCGAATGATTTGAAAAATTGATTTTGAACGATAAACGCGTTAATTTGTCGATAATGTGAACATAATTATTCTGATTAATATTTACCCGTATTATTTTACTCTTTTTATTAGGTTATTGCGTTTTTGCCACCACCTCCTCCTAGCCGAAGTATGCAAATCGAGTTAGAGAAATCTTGTTTATAATTTATTGTCGCAACCAAGCCCCTAGTACTTACGTATATCGGATACGAATATTTCGCAAACTAGATTTGCAACCAATTCTACTAGACAGAACTTTATCGATTTTTTTTGTCGTTTCCAATAAATTAGGTTGATAATTATTTTCAAATAAAACATAGTATATAACTGAATTAGGTTATATGCTCAAAATGGAGCTGGACGCGAGGTTTCGCTTCTCAGCATTTATTAAAACACAGTCCTCGAATACTTCACCCACCACACCTGACAACGGAAGTGGAATTCATATTAACTTCTTTCTTGTCATCAAATCCAACGTTGACTTCAAGAAGTTATCTGTTAATTTATCTCGTCCCAACTATATCGCACTCGGCAGACTCCGCTTCGGCCATATATCACTCTCTCTCTCTCCTGACCATCCACTCAAATGCACCCACCACCCTGCATTTACTCCTTTTTTAAACTCACAAACTCCTCTCTCTCCATCCCTATCGACTCCATATCAGTATACCTTATCTGTTTTCCCCTCCAACAGTCCTTCAACTATTCTCTCAATTATACGATTTCTCCGCCCCCCCCCAAAAAAAAATATATCATTTATACTACATCTAACTGTTAAAGTATGGACATCCTAAAGTTACCCATGGCAGTATAAAAATTAAAATAAATAAACAATATTAACCATATCCGTCCCACCAACCACGTTCTTCTGCGCTATACTTGTTAAACCTTTTTAAATAAAACTCAGAAAACTTTCGGATAGTCTACAGTTTTATCAATTTCGTTTTAGACGTTTTTTTTTCTCTTTAAATTAACGCGGTCTTTTTATCATTAAAGTTTATTTTTAATTAATTTCGATTAATTTACAAATAATATTTAAAGTAGTTGTTCAACTTTTTTTATTTGAACAGTTTCATCTGTTTCATTTTAAATGTTATTATTTATCTAATCTTAATTTAAAAAATTAACTAACGCTTAAATCTAACTTGTTGTTTCTTTCATTTCTAAACTGTTTAAATTTGTCTTTAGATTTATACTAAATATTAAAAAAATGAATTTATTGTTAAAATAAGTACTTCCCAAGTTTTTGTAATTGGCCAATAATTTTGTGAAAAGTAGGTTAATGAAATAAAGGGGTTTTTCATTCTTTCTTTTAAAATATTCTCCATACAGATTTCCTTAATAGTTTCCGGTTTTCCTCGATATAACTTCACCTGGAATTTGATTCAAACCGGAAAACTGCCTCGTGATTGATTTAGTACGAAACTCTCATAATTTTTAATAGGTTTGTTTTTTTTTATTTATTTAACATAATTAATGTTACAAATTATCTTAATAGTTAAGTAAATACAGATTTAACTTAACGAATAAAACAAAATAAGTAAATCTCCTGAGGAGCTTTGCAATTGTTTATCATTCAAAGTTGGTCTAAAAAAGAAAAAAAAATATTTTCTCGTAGTTTATTATGATATATATTTTTTTTTTTTTTTTAGTATTTCGTCGACAACTTTAGCGAGCTTTTGGATCTTGTTCCATAGGAAGGTCTTTCAGAAAAATTTCCGCTGATATTATATTTCTCTCTAATCAAGTGACGTAGCCAGGAGGGGCTTTCGAGGTCTGAACGCCCCCCCTGGAATCAATTTGATAAGAAAATATATATTCGTTGTTAAATGCTGTTTTGCATTTGTTAAACCTATTTTTTTTATTTTCATTTATTTTAATTAAATTTCGTTGTTTTTGAAGTAAATAAATAGTTTTTGTAATATAGGAGGTACTAGAAGAATTTTGTAGAAAAACGCAAAGAATAATTTAGTTAAGTATTATACTATTCCTTCAAAAAATATAAAATCAATATTTATCGTTTATTTTTTCATTGTACTTTGTAACCATCTCCCTCTGTCCTCAATAGTATTAGTGTGTTCCAGTGACGTTAACTTAAAGTTCGATTTAACTCGGGTTTACTGTTATAATTTAGTTTTGTTTGAACCCTCAACCAGTCAGGCTACGCCACTGTTCTAATGTTATTAAAATTTCGGCATATTTTAAAGGTGCGACCGGACGAACTCCTTTACATAGTCTGCGGAGGCAGTCGTTAGTGATAACGACGTCAAAATTTACATTATCCGTCGTAAAGCGTAAAGGTTTTCCATCAATATTTGTTTTATCTTTGTTGGAAAAACTCGAAACATTCTATAAAAGAATATTACATATCATTTTCTTTACGTAATTTTATCTTCTAACGCGGTTTAATTTTCGACACCATTTGCATTTATCCGAGTTCTGCGAAAATACTATATTATATAACATATCCGATATATTTAACAAACCTCTCTATTAAATATGGAATATTATATGTAAATTATTTAAAAATCTGTATAAATATCGAAATCACGTAAAAGTATAAAAAAAAAAAAAAATAAATTAAAGAAAAAAAAACAATAATTTTTTATAAAAAAATAAACAAAAAATTCCGTCATAAGTCCTGTAGATAACACCCTAGTAGAAGTGTTCCGATTTACATACCAATACAGCCGGTACATTTTAATTTCCTATATAATAACGTAGAAGATGCGATAAAAAAAAAGCATTATTGGAACTCTCGGGATATTCCTCTTTATCGCGTAAATTATTAGTGCATATGTATTATGTGTATGTGTGTGTGTGTGTGTGTGTGTGTGTGTGTGTGTGTGTGTGTGTGTGTGTGTGTGTGTGTAAACCTGTTAGCGCTGAAAAAAAAAACGAATAATATGAAAACGAAATCTCTCGCTTTCCGACTATTCTTCGCCTAATTGGGTTGATTATGTTGTCCACTCAATTCCTCTTCCTCATGGCGTCCATATTCAGGATGGTGTGCCGGTAATAAAAATGAAACCGACAAACCCATTAATGCGAGACATAAACACACACACACTAACGATAAATATATGAAGATTAAGAAGTGCCTGATTATAGAGAAAAGCCTGAAAAAAAGGATTATAAAACCAGCTACCGCACCAATTCTAAATTGATCGGCCGGTAGAAAAAAAGATTTATAACGGGTAAATTAAGGAACTTTAGTTCTATGTAAAAAAGATAACTAAAACTCATCTCCACCAATTATGTGCTTAAACATATATATATATATATATATATATATATATATATATATATATATATATACATGTATAAGATATATATATTACGTGTGACAACGAGCAGAAGAACAGGAATTTTATATTTATACTGTGATACTAACACCTATATAGAATGAGAAAAAAGAACGTATAGACAAATCTGTAGGCTCCAGGTAGACATATTTTATATAATATAAACATACAACACAAACCCATACACACACACACACATATTGTGTGTACGTTAAAATATATACACGTTTTAACGATTAAACCGGCTTACGGAATTTCATAATCTACTACACTTCTGCGGTTCCGTCTATACATATATATATAACGGTCATTAGAAGTTCCTATTTCGGCTTGTATAATATTTCACGTACGATTTTCAACCACCTTTTTACAAATTTCACATCAAAATCTACTTCATTGACTGGCGAAACCAATTACAATTCGTCAAGTTTTAAGGTTATCACCTCTTTGATTCTTCCGCGCATTCCATATATCCTAATTTTTATTTTATCGATTAATATTCTTTTATCGTTCGAATTAGTATAAAGTTAATAATAATCATAAAAATAAATTAATCTGCGTAAAGTATATTTTCATAAATAAAATACTTTTTATAAGAATGCGGTTTACTTAATCGCCAAAGCTTTAATCTTGAATTTATAAAAATCAAACCAGGAGGATATCAAACATTACACGAGACCACCTTTGACGCCGATTCAACTATATACTAATATTACCCACCTCGTAAACAACCATCTTTACCTCTTTTTTTTTTTTTTTTTTTTTATATAAATAAAGACGGTAAATATTCAAAAACTAATATTTTTCAGAATTACATTCAATGCTAACATATTTGCATTATATTAACTGCTAGCCGGATTTAAAAAATTTCTTCATTAACTCAACTTTGGTGGTTCAGTAATCTTATTTGAATTTAGTCTTCGAATGATATAGACATAAAAAAAAAAGCAGTTAGACAAGGTTGTGTTCTGTCTCCGTTGCTGTATAATATAGAGTCTAAAGCGATATTGAAAAAAGCGCTAGATAATGTGAAAGAATGTATAAAGATGAAGGGTGTTTTAATAAACTACTTTCACGGCATGGTCTTAATAGCACATCGGCAAGAACGTATGCAAAATTTATTTGTAAATTTGTCAATACAATCTGCCGATTAATGCGATGAAAATAAAAATGATGTTGGTAAACGAAAGATATACAATGTGCGAAAATGGATAAAGAACCGGACTGAACAACGTTTTTAATATAACCCGGTTGTTGCAGGATGTCAAAGTACATAAATGAGTAATGTTATTCAATACAATTTATGAAATACTACTCGAGTACTGGTTAGGATCGAATTTTATACCATGGTTTAACTTCGTATAGCGATTTTTAATTTATCAGTCTCACGAGTTAAGTGTTAAATGCATTTTGAAGAATTATACATCGTTCTACAAGCAGCAGATGAGAAATACAAATAGAAAAGTGCACAGTGTAAGAAAGGCTCCCGTTGGTTAAAATACGAAGATTAAACACCTCTTTTGCAGCAACGATTAAATGCCGGCGTTTTGTTGAGTGCTACGTTTGGACGATTTTATCGCATATAGGTCTCATGGCCCTGATGGTAAAAGTAATTCTTATTCTTCTTGTAAATCCGTCTCCTACCGGAGGTCGGTGACCATCAGACGATATATTTCTTTACCTCATGCCGTATGAACCGGTGTAGCCGTGTCGGGCATATTACTTTAAGATTCTTTGTCCATGACATTCGTCTACGTCCTCGACATCTGTTACCTTCTATATTGCCTTGTATTATGTTCTGCAATGTGGCGTATTTCCTGTTCCGAATTATGTGTCCAAAGTAGGCTGTTTTGCATGTTTTTATTGACGCCATGACTTCGCATTTTTTTTCTTCATTCGTTTTAAAATAGTTTCATTGAAAATCTTATCTGCTCCAAGATACTTTCAGAATACGCCGGTATAGCCACATTTCGAAAGCATCTATTTTCTTAATATTGATGCAGCCCTGAACGTCTTACTCTCTGCTCCATAAAGCAATACCGCCAGTACATAACACTTTGTAGCTCGCCATTTTGTTTCCAGTGTAACGTTTCTATTTCACAGTAATCGTTTCATTTTCTGAAACATGCTTCGCACCGTTTCTATTCTGACTTTAATTTCGTAATCAGGATCAATCTTTTCGTTACTCTTTCAATTTCTTTACCTGTAACGCGCAGATGTACATCCTATTTGTATGTTTGACTGATAACCATGAATTTTGGTTTTTTTGTGTATTAATCGCGTGTCCCAATTCTTTACTTATTTTATTCAACATGTATTGTAGATCCCGCACATTATCAGCAAAAATAACTGCATCAACCGCATATCTAATTCATCCATTGGCCATTTACTTTTATTCCTTTTTTTTTACATTATTCAGTTTCAAAAATTCTTTCCGAATACAAATCGAACGGTGTTGGCGATATAAATACAGCCGTGCCGTACACCTTTAAGTATTTCGATATCTTTAGTTGCCAGCTGATTGGTTTTGGTGTGGGCTGATTAATTCCAATATAACTGTTTAATAATGTTAATATCTTTGCTATCAAGTCCTACATCCTCCAATTGCTTTAACAAAATATCGTGTTTTACGTTGTCAAATGCTTTTTCATAATCAAATGAAACATGAAAAAACGAGTTTTTGATTGTTTAGGCATTTTTGAACAAGAACTTGAGCAACCACTAATTCTTCGCGAGTTCCAAACTCATTTCTGAAACCAAACTGCATTTCCTCAAACATCTCACTTTTTTACGCCTTATACGAGCATGTATAATTTTCGAAAATATCCCGAGCGTATGATTTATCAAGCTTAATATAGCTATGGTGGCTTTCGTTTTTTCGAACAAGTTCTATTAATTTTTCTGTATCCATTCTCAACTACAAACAAAAACACTGATCCGGTAAACATAAAAATATCGGAAGCAACGATATTGAATTTTAATGTAAGGTGTACTGAACTAACACTGACGGTAAACCGGATCGTTAAACCGGAAAAGTGCAAACACTCTAACCAAATTACTCTAAATAATATTTCATTTCAATGATGTTGATTCGATCGGTGACGGAAATGTGTGAATTGGCCTTAATTGGGTAATATATGACTCCCATATCTCTATTTGTGTGCCTTTTTCTATAATCACTTTATTCTGATTACCCAGAAGTTTGCTGAATTTCTTTTGACGCCCCGTATATGTTATTTCTTTAATATTTTTGTTCAGATTAAAATTGTCATTTTTCTAATTGTTCAATTTTTTTACACTTGTCTTTCAACTATTCTTCTTTCGCATGTTTTATCTCCATTTTTATCACTTTCTGTATACTACGGTATTCTGGTTTATTCTTATGTTTCCTTTTCTCCCACATTAGTTGTAATATTCTTTCATTCATCCAGTCTTTCTTTTTTACTATGTTTTGGTAACCCAATTGTTCTTCTGCTGTATCTTTGATTACATCCCTCAGCTGTGTCCATGTATTTTCGATATTATCCGTGTTTGTGATTTTAATATTATTATTAAGTGTGTATGCTAAATTATTTATTTGTATTCCATTCTTTAACCTGTCAATATCCATTTTCTTTTGTATTGGTGGCCTAATTACTCTTTTCAATCTTAGGAACATTTTACCTATTAGTAAATTATGGTCTGAATTTATAACAGCTCCTTGGTAAGCTTTAACACTTAATACATATTTCCGAAATCGAGAATTTTCTAATATGAAATCTACTTGATTTCTAACTATTAAATCCGGTTTATCTCTTGGCGACCTCCACGTATAAAGCCGTCTTGGTGGAAGTTTAAACCATGTGTTTGTAATAATTAACTCGTGTTCTTGACAGAATTCTAACAGCTGGTCTCCCCTATAGTTTCGATCTCATAACCTGTAATTGCCGACAATATTTCCTATACGTCCCTTCCATATTTTAGAATTGAAGTTACCCATGATGAGATTAATATCCGTCTTTTTTGGTGCTTTGAATAAGTTTTTACAATTCCTTATAAAACAGCTGAGAATCTTCTTCACTACTTTCCACTGTAGAAGCGCAGATTTGAATTATATTTATGTTGAAGGGATGACGATTAATTTGTACTAACATGCATCTTTTTGAATAAGGTACAAAACTGTTGACATCTTTGGCGGTTTCATTACTTAAATAAACAGCTACTGTCGATGCTGAGAATCATTTTCTGGACTACCAGAATAAAACATAGTTTTTATCTTCAAAATTATACTTTCCATTGCCAGGCCAACGTATTTCACTCAGTCCCAATATGGCAGAACTATACTTTCTATTTTTATTGTCATGATGGTTTACTAAGGAGATGTAATGAGGTGGTTTCCCGTTGCTTTCCTCATTGCAGTATTCATGTGTTTTCAGCTCTAAAAAAGTACTGGTGTCGGCTGCTGCCCCGCACCAGGGTTAAACAGCCGCCCATAACATGGGAAACCGACACTGACCAAAAAACCGCCCAATATGGAACAAACGCTTCTGGATTTGATGCGGCCATACTCGCTTTGACACGATGTCTTTATAGGGTTTATGCGACATTTTTTAAGAAAAAAGGTCCCATGCCTTTCCTGCCGCACCCTGATACATCGCCGCTTGTGGCTCGCGGTTACTTATTTGTCCATGACTTATTCACAACTAACCTCTTCTACGATCCATGGACGCGTCCCATCTCCTGAGTTCGGGATCCCTCGGTTACACATATCTGTGTCCCCCGAGGGGGGATAAAAGTAATTGATATTGGTATATTGCAAGCATTTCAAACACGGATATTAAAGAATATATAACATATGTCGACCATGTAACAAATGGACAGATCCTTGGGAATAAAATTAAGAAAGATCAAATATTTCAAACACATAATGTGCCATGAAGAGAAATATTATTGACCATAGTAATTTCTCCAAGAAAAAATATGAAAGTGAAAAAATCACGTCATGGAAAAATATTAAATCAATGGTTCCAGAAACGGGCAGGACAGAAGAAGGGAATTTAAGTAACTTTCAAAGTCAAGCTGAATTTCATCTCACCGCCATACTCTGGTAGAGACGCACAGTTTCTCATATTTAAGACCATGTTTCTTATAGAAAAAATACAATAGATTTATAATCCAGGTTAGTTTCTCTGTTGAAATTTTCATGTTAGTTTAAGCGGATATTTATAGTACATTATGTTTTGTCTTTTTATCGAAACAGATGTTTCACTCAAACAAGTTTTTTGCATCCCTTATGAAGTAATAATTATCTACATTTACCCTCGATAAGTTCAAATAACGCAGTTTTTACAAGGAACCATTTGCCAATATATAAAATATTTAAAAATTGATAAGTTCACATCATACGAGTTATTCAAAATTACTGTAAATTCGACTTTAAAAACACTCTCCCGACTCTAAAGTTATTATAATTCACATTCTTCTTCAGTAATATTAAAAATTCATAATATAATTGCCCCCTTACAACATCATATATGTTAATTTGATTTCAGATGTCGTGACTTAATACACTCAAGAAGAAAAATGATTTATAACATTTCTCCACACTAAGTGAGCTTCAGCCTTATGCATGATTTCATTTAACTGTAATTTTTTTAGGTGCTTGATATAATTAATTCCAACCTGGTACTTTTTCTTGAATAATTTATTTCTCTAAGCCATTACATCAAATGACATGGCCAAAAAATTTAAGACACTGACACTGTATTGTGATTACTAATCTCTGGCTTAGCTTAGAGTAACGTTTAATTCCTGCAATATAGAATTGTTCAAAACGCATTCCATGATATTCTCATTATTTTTTTGTAGGCTATCATCTCAAAAGTATCTATCTTCTGTCGCATGGATCTTTTCAAAGTCCAGAGTTCAGATTCATAAGTAGCAATGGGAAAGAGTAAATACTTGTTAGTTTCTTTAGATATATTATGGTCTTTCCATATTTTATTTAGACTTGTTGTTACACTTTTTGCCATACCCAATCTTCTTCTTATTTCCTCTTCACACCCTCCCTTATTTGTAAGTAGTACTCCTAGATATGTTACTTTTTCCTTACGCTGTATGTCCAGTATTGTATTAAAAACTGTTGGAAATTTCTGAATCCTATCACAACCACCATTAGAGAACACTTAGATCTATTTAATATTAATCCAGCTTGTTCACTAATTAATTATACTTTGCCCAAGAGTTTCTTCATTTGTGCTTCTGTATTTGCCAATAGCACCATCAGCATATCTTAAATTTGTTATTTTTCCCCTCCCAAATGGTGGTATACCATTCCAGTTCTAGGTTACTTTCCTCACTATCCATTCACTATATACATTAAACAATAGAGGGGAAAGTACACATCCCTGTCGGACTTCTTTTCCTATGTGTAATCTGTCAGATAATTCTGATTCCACTCTTACATAAGGAGAGTTCTTTGTATATAAGTTTTTAATTAAATATATCAAGCGGTTAGGAATTCCCATCTTCGCTAATTTATCTCAGTTAACATGATCCAAGGCTTTATTGTAGGCCAAAAAGTGGAATATTGCCGGTATATTATATTCATAAAATTTTTCGATCATTTGTCTGATGTTAAGGGTCTGATCCCTGTACCTCTACCTCGTACGAATCATGCCTGTTCTTCAGATGATTGAGTGCCAAGTTGTTGTAAGCGTCCCTACATTACGTATAATGTGATTTTACTTGCATGTGGTATCAGGCCCGAGGTTCTATAATTTTGGCAATTTTCTTTATCTCCTTTTTGACGTGCACCAATCTTCATGTCCTGTTGTCCTATATTCTATGTATTATGTTAATTCCTTCATCCGCTATCCAACATTTCAGAAACAATGTTGTTCTGTTGTTATGTAGCCTTTTCATTGCTACTTCTACCTCATTTCACATAATACGAAATCTGTACTGGCATAATTTCTTCAAGTATCTCACTTTGTTCAGCAGCGAATAAATACGTACACTTTGGAATATTTTTGGTTTAGTTGTTATAACTACTCCATTTTCATATTTCATAGGTAAATGTCTAGAGTTGCCATTTCCAGATATAGTGGGTATTTTCTTGAACAATGTTCTGATTTTATTGTTATTCGCGCGTGTTTCGATATCTTTGCAAACTGAACGTATGTATTCATCTTTATGTCCACACACTCTTTGTCTAATTGAACGGGATATCTGATTGTATCTTTCAATTTCCGCGCTAGTATTAATACATTTTTGTTTCATATTTTGTCTTGTTTGTATCATCTGCCACGTGTCGGATGTAAACTATGGTATTTTTTGCCTGTTTCTTTATTTTTGTTCTTTCGCATTCCTGTGTAATGATAGTGTTGAACTTATTCCATAATTCGTCAATGTTTAATATTTCCTTTCAAGGGGTACAGAAATCTCAGTTAAGCACCTTTGACAACAGAGGGATCTTACTCGTCGATGAGCATATATCAGGCATGGACAAACGGTCGATCGTAGACATTTTAAATAATAAATCTTTGAATTTAAAATGTATACTAAAAATTATTAGCAAATTTTTGTTCTTTTTTTACTATGAGGCAATTCTAAGTGAATATTTCCACCAGCGAGATGATACTGAAATTTTTTTACTGTTCTTTCCACCATACGTTGTGGCGACGCAACCTTAACTGGAAAATTTTAATCGAGAATTCGAGAGACGATTTGCAATTCTCAATAATCTTCAACAGATTTTTAAATTTATTTCATTTTCTTTTTGAGAATTCAATAACGGGGATATTTCATCAAATCCATACTTTTCAATGGAATTCATCGGATCTAGAGTTAAAAATTTTAACAATACAATCAGATATAATTCTGAGAACACGTGCAAATGAAAATTATTTTTTGGAATTTATTACCGGAAGAAAAATATCATGTATTTAATATATTATTGTCGATAAAGATATTAATTAAATTTTTGTTCGTTTTTAATCGACCTATCGACGTGAATCATAATATATAAATAAATAATGTTCAAGTATCTCTTGCTAGTTCAGCAAGGTATTTGGGCATTCATCTTGATTCACGATTAACATAGAAAACACATGTTAAGCAAAAGAAACACCAGTTACAGCTCAAAATGAATCAGATGCACTGGTTAATTGGTAGAAAGTCACCTCTAAATTTGTACAGCAAGAGGTTACTTTATCAAACTATTCTACGACCCATCTGGACATAGGGAGTTCAAGTATGGGGCTGTGCTTCTGCTTCCAACAGAACCATCATTCAGCGTCAGCAGAATAAAATTCTTCGGACGCTGGTTAACGCACGATAGTTCCAGCGGAACGCTAATATTCATTGTGATCTGAAGATTCAACAGGTTGATGACGTCGTTCACAACTTTGCAGTCAAACATGAACAGAGACTGCATGGTCACACAAATAAAGAAGCTATTCGATTACTGGATACTTCAAATGATGTGAGACGCCTTAAGCGAACACATCCAGTAGACCTAGTTCATAGATAAATAATAATTATAGTTTTATTGAACACGATTTTCATAATTAATATTTAGTTAGTATTAGTGGAAACTGATCACTGGATCAGCATACACAACATGTTAAACGATCAAAGTCACTAATTATTTAACCTATAGGTTAAGATTGTAGTTGTGTAACTGCCTTCCTAAAAGGCAGTATATTAAAAAAAAAAAAAAAAAAAAAGTTTTTAATTTAACTAATTTTTCGAAGTTGATCGCGCATAATTAAAAATAAATAATCTCCATCGTACTAGCATTAAGCTCGCCCACCTCTGATATATATGCTATAAATCTTCTTCGTCACTCGGATTATTTATTGCTTATACAACACGTGTAGATCTCATCCCTAATTACTACGTGGAAGTTATTAACCCGTACAATGTTGCACAATTATAAATTGATCTGACCCCGATCTCACGGTTAGTTCTACCATTTTATCATCTCCTTATCACAATTTGGAAATAAAAACCTGTTCCGGCTACACTGTTTAAAATGCACCTCCCATTGTTTCTCCTTTTTGCTTACAACGCACATTTTCTTTATTTCATACTCGTTTTCCTATTAATGTACTTTTCTTATTTTCAACCCGAAATACTCGTATTTACATAAACGTTTAAGATCATAACTATTTAATCTAACCTAAGTTGTGGTACACGGCACCTAAAAAAATAAAAAATAAAAAATAAAAGATTATTTTAAATTAAATTATAACGGGTACACCGTTTCTACAAATCTATTTTATATATATCTATATATCAAAATGACCAGTTTGGGTATAATGTGTCTCCGATATTCCCACAAATAGGTATGTTATATATATCTATATCTATATATATCAAAATGACCAGTTTGGGTATAATATCTCCGATATTCCACAAACAGGTATGTTATATCTGAGTAATTCTCTTTCAACTATCTGTAGGTTGCCTATAGTCATCAGTCCGCGTACATTCCACGTTGCGAATCGATTTATATCTCGTAATTTAAAGTAACGGTTTTTAGAGTGTCCGGTCGCATATTTCACATTCTAATCCCGGAGCTCAGAACGCCGGTCGCCAGCCGGATCGCATGGCACAACTTCAATTCTGTTATTAGATATTTCATGGTTTTCATGGAAAGATACTGTGGTGGTTTCCCCTTGCCTGCCACAGGATTTTCTGTTAGGGTTTACTCCCTTAGCCATTAGATAAAAATCCTAACCGCAAGGCAACGGTTGTTTTCTGTCCGGGTTATCTCCCTTAGCCTTTAGATAAACATCCTAACCGCAAAGCAGCGGGTTGTTACTGAGAAGGCAACGATTTAAGGCTTTTACGGCGACCTAAACCCGCCGAAGGAGAGGCAGTCATAAGATTTTTGTAGACTTTTAGTAGACAGGTCCTCAAGCTGTCCACCTGCATCCTCTTGTCTCTCCTTGACCTGTCACTTGGACAATCCGAAAATCGGATATGAAGAAAATAGATGCGTTGGAAATGTGGTGCTGGAGGAAGCTGCTACACGTTTCATGGACCGAGAAAAGAAGTAATGACTCTATTCTGTTGGAAGTTGGTATACAGAACAGATTATCAACAGTGGTTCGCAAACGGATACTAAAGTATTTTGGCCACAGCAACAGAGCAGGAAACAGCTATTATATAAGGTATCGTGAAAGGAAGTCGAAGACGAGGCCGGCCGCCTATGTGATGGACTGACATGGTCTGCAAAACAATGGGTCGAAGTTTCCTTCAATGCGTTCGCTGTGCGCAAAACAGAGATCTATGGCGTAGAGTCGTGTTTCAGAAGGCAAAAAAAAATGGTCGCGATATCTTCAACGGGGAACGGATGATTGATGTGTATTGCAATCTTAAACTAATGTTTAAATATAATCAATATGCACGACTATTTAGTAATTACATATAGAATACTAGTTCGTTAACTAATTTCTATTATTCATATATCCGAGTATCGTTTACATTACTACATCGTTCGTCTTGAATCGCTTAAAGTGTCATAACATCCGCTAGGCTAGTGTATCGAGCAGATAGGTATAGAGTCGCTTTTCGTGATCGGCAGCGAACTTACAAATGACCTCGTTTACACAATTCAGATTCAGATCTCCATGCAGATTCTCGTTTTTATGATATCAACCTGCATCGGTAATTGTACGAATAACTCTATTTTTTTATTATAACCATTAGGTTTGCAAATTTTGCACATCCCCAAAGTTGGATGCTATAGATGGATTTGATGATCGACTCCGGTAGAATAGTCGTTTACTGTAGGCATCCAGTTGTGAATTTCTTCTTAACAGCCACCAAATTTCGAATAATCTCGTCTATACACTTCGAATTCAGATCTGCATGCAGATCCTCGTTTCTCCGATGCCCACCTGCATCAGCACGAAAAAATTTATTTTTTGATTACGCTGAACTATTCGATTAGCAAGCTTTGGACGTCGTAAAAGTTAGATTCTATAGGTCTAAATGGGTTTGATAATCGACTCTGGCGGTCGTTTATCGAGTTGTGAATTTCTCCTAACAACCAGCTTATTTGACGCACTTTAAGACTAATTGTAATGAGCATACCGCGTTTGTCGAAATCTGAAAAATATAAAATAAAAAATGTAAACGGTTATTTTTATACAGTCGCTAAAAATTCCGGCCTTATTTACGATATTATTATACTCGATTTTTTTATATATAATATATAGTTAATTTTATTAATAATAAATTTTCGAAAATAATTACCTCCCTTTTGCATTATTAACGACTAAATTTTTCACCCGTAACCTCTAATAAATTTCATTAAACGAGTGTATATCAAAAGAGTCGTATATACGATTTTTTCATTTTATAAACATATAACGTAGATAATTCCGGAAATTATAGAAATATACGACGGTCGTTAAAATATTTTTAAAATACGGAGAGAGGACTATTTTCGACTGGAAGATGAAGTGTAAAAGAAGATGAAATTTACACGAAAACAAAATAAAACCCGAATTTCGTTTAATTATGTCATTAATAATTTTCGTCCGATTTGCTTAGGATTAGTAGTAGTAAGTAGAAGTTTTAAGGGAAAGGGGGGGACAGGACATTAAGGTACACTAACAGAGCTAAATACGTTATAGACGTATCTCTCATAAACGGAATATGTCAAAGAATTCTTTAATGTAGCATCCGGAGAGAACGTAATTAGCCTCTCGTCTATTCTTACGTTGAGATGATACACGTCTTGCACATTATTATTACTACGGAGGTAATATGTTACGTTTCATGTACATTGGCTCGTCTCTTAAACCATTTAAAAAGTTCCCAACAACTGCGACAACTATACAATTTATTTTCTCGTTCGTGTAGTACAGTCATTTTTTTATACGTTTACATATATATATATCAACTAATACGATTACTCGAATGTAATAATACATCTGTCTAACATGTACATATAAATTTCATACACACACACATAATATAATATATATATATATATATATATATATATATATATATATATATATATATATGAGGATGCGCATCATTTGGCAACTAGAGAACCGCGACAGTTAAATGATGAAAATATGAAATTATATGTAACGTACGTATTTAGACCCTGTATGCAAACACAATCGTGACTTATAATATATGTATATATACATATATATTACGTATAATAGAGACAGCTTCGCTTATAATAGGCACTCTACCTGACAATTAAATATCGCCCGTTAACGATACCCTCCTATTAATCTTCACCGAAATGGGCGGAGTTCACAACTTCGCACCCTTTTTGACTTACACTGAAGCTTGGGTGTAAGAGTACGTTTAAATTTTTCAGAATGAGGAACGAATAAAACACCTTTAACTGGTAAAGTTGCGAGGCAGTAGTTACCGTCGTTCCTTTTTAACGGACACCCGTTACTTTTTTATTTTTTATTTTTTTGGGTGGGGGGAAGATTAAATTCTGGCCAATAACAAATATCAAGGGCTAAGAAAGGACATGCATTATTGTCTATCAAAAAATAAAATGTCGTCACGTATTATTTGATCGGTATAACAAAAGAAAAATTTTTTGCAAATTTAATTAATACAAGTAAGCGCTGTTCTCGAGGAGGTCGAAAAAAAGTGCTCGACTCTATTTAATAAAGTTGAAAAAGCGCAACAATCTGTCTGTCGTAAATTTGCTCGATAATTCGGACGAGTTGCGTAAGACTAGATCGTGTTAAACCAATTAATTTTCTACTGTGTAAGGAGAAATAAAGAACTAACGAGTTTTATCAACTGCTTGATGGCCTCCCCAGGTTGGCTAGTTAAATATATATAGCAAATATTTATTAACGAATAATTAGCAAATATTTATTAATGAATAATTAGCAAATATTTATTAACGAATAATTAGCAAATATTTATTAACGAATAATTGAATTATGAAAATAAGCACAATAAAGGAAAATTATCACATATATACAAGTAATTGTATTTTAATAATGTCGAGTCTGGAAGTATGAGGTTTCCAGGTTAACTTGTTATCAAAAATTATCCCAAGATATTTAACGACGTTTAAGGATTTAATGCGGGGCATCATTCAAATAAAAATTAAATCCATGTTAGCAGTTTCGTATTCGACAGAAGTGAACTGCGGAAGTTTTAGAAGGAGAAAACTCCATTCCATGTTTTAGAGACCAGGAAGTCAGCTTATTTATAATTTCTTGTAAGGAGTCTTCACCAAGACTGACATGAGGAATCGAGATAAACATTACAAGGTCATCGGCAAAAGCAGCATATTTGACTGGTGGAACGATTTCATTTACTCATTAAAGGCTATATTAAATAATGTAGGACTTAAAACTGACCCTTGAGGAAACCCTGTGGACAAGGTATAAAACGATGACACCGTATCGTTTAATCTAACGCGAAATTGACGCTGAGTAAGAAAGTTTTGAATAAAAATAGCAAGACGTCCACGAATATTTCACTTTCGAAGGGTAGATAAAACCTTGTATACAGGAATCCAGTCGAAAGCCTTTAATAAATCGAAGAAGACGGCTAAAACATGGTGTTTATTAATGAAGGAATTTTATATGCAATTCTTTAGGAGATCTTTCAGGTCTGAATCCGCACTGACCGCTGGTTAGCACTTGTCTAGACTCGAGAAGCCAAAGAAGTCGGTTGTTAACGATTCTTTCGAAAACTATACAAATAACAGACGTTAATGAGATGAGGCGGTAATTATTATTCGGCGTAGGATTTTTGTTAGGCTTCAAAGTCGGTACAATTTCAGCATTTTTTTTTTTGAAAACAGTGAGATGTCCATATGCTATTAAATGCATTTAACATAAGGTTTATTTCAGAATTTGAGGCTTTCTGGAGCATCAAGGTATGGACTTGGGCCTGGCGGTGATGATTTCATGTTGTGGATTGCGCGTTTAAGTTCACTAATTGTGATGAGACTATTATAAGGTTCATTGTCTAAGGAGAAGAAGTCGAAATCTAAATTACTACAGCTCTCTTCACTAGTGCAGTTGCGATGATTAGTAGCCTGAGTGATTAAAGAGAGCGCAAATGAAGTGGAGATGGAGTCTGTGTCACGTACGAGTTGGTTATGGTGTTGGGGTTGTTTTCTATTGATACAATTAATTTTCTTCCAGACTATGGTAAATGAAGTTTTAAGATTAACTGACTACAAAATCTCTCCCTTATTTACGTTTCGCTTGTTTTAGGGTAAAAATTGCTTGTGCACGTAATTTTTGGAAAGTAATATGATTTTCCAGTGTAGGATGTGCCTTCAGTTCTTTTAATGTTTTGCGCCTTTTCCTTATTGCAGAAGTATTAGCACGTTTCTTTACTTCGGAAGAATGAAGGTTAGCATGGGAAACAAGTTTATTTGTGAACAGTTGCATATAGTTGTCCGAGTATGAACTGTCTATATTCATAGATAGCAGGACGGAGACTGCGTTCCCAATGACTCCAGTTCGCAGCATCATATGCGAAGCTGGTGAACTCCCTCTTAATCTACACGGGCAACGCTTTCTACTTTTCTCCTTAATTCGCTTTTCTCAATAATCTTCCCTCCCACTCTTCAACCTTTGGTTTCGAATCTTCCCCTTCAATTCAAATATTCTGCCCTCTCTTCAAATCCACCTTCCCTCAGTTTTTCTTTTCTCCCTCAACATCACTCCTCCTTGGAGTGAGCACACTATTCCAATAGACCTCAGTCTCACCAAATTTTCAAAGAACTATACTCCTAAACACGTAATAAAAGCAGGTTATCTAGAAATGATCTCACGGTACGCATCTCATAACTCATACTTCACCGACGGCTCTAAAAACAAAACTGGAGTAGGAGGCACTTTCGTTTCCTTCCAGTACTCTATAGTTCATTTCTCCACTCCACCCCATTACTCGATATTATGGATATTTCAAACATTGATCAGTCGTTCTTAATATGCACGGACTCTCTTGTAGCATTACAATGCCTTAGTGATCTTCATGATCCTAAATTACACTAGCTAAATAAATTGGTTATTTGATTATAACATCTAATATCCATGTAGTTCATACTAACATACAAGGAAATGACCTAGCGGACATTGCAGTCAGAGATGGCACGTTGCTTCAACCGTTCCCACTCCTGACTACACCAATGAAAGACCCCCCAGACTTATATAAAATCCTCGGTACGTAAGTCATTGAACCTCCAGCGGTCTGCACTTCAACTTACTAACAAACTTCTATCGGTTCCAACATTCCTCCGGACTCCATCTCATTCAGTAAACAGAAGAGATGACGTTGTAGTTGCTCGCCTGCGCCTAAGTCACACTAATATCTCCACACAGTTATATCCTAAAAAATCTTCCTCCTCCTTTGTGTTTAACCTGTAGTGTCCTCTCCTTGAATGTGTGCAATTCAATTTCGAACGTTCTATCCTCGACAAATCGCTCAGCCTCCTAAACATTCTTTCCTACACGCACGGAGCTTCCAATAATTTATTAAATTTTCTTAAATCCTCAAATTTATATAATCTAATTTAACAATCCGTTCTTTCCGTTTATTCTTCAAACTTTCAATTCATTTTCACTAACCTTACGTTCTCTCTTTTCCGACGCCTTTGACCTAGGATGTACACAGTAAATCTACAGGTAGGTAATTGTATAAATAAAAATAATCGAAATCAACGCTAATTATCTTATAAAAATAACTTAGGCTTAATTCTACGATGTTTATACAGCGGCATAACATGGAAGAAATCACCACACGGAAATAAAAACACTAGTCCCAGCCAAAAAAACCCAATTTGTAAGATTCCATGTTTCTCAACAACCTTCAAAAATACCAATATTTTTCACCAATAAGCTTAATTTAACGGTTGTTACACGGGATCTAATATTCCGGCTTAGTAAATTTATCCCAAAAATATTTTTATATTTTCTTATTTGTTTCTCAAGATGACATTTTAAACTTTCCATTTAGGATGTCATTTGTTAAATAGCAGGCCGCAGGATTAACAGTCTTGTTCCGGAATTTCTGTATTTATACGAAAATCTTTAACGCGTCTACACAACACGAGGCTGATACGTCTGCATAGGCTTTATAACAATTTAACAACGATTCAGTTATTTTAACTAAAATTAGTAATTAACGAGTTCTTTTCTAAATGAATAAATAATTCCGCATATATTATATTCCGAAGTTGCGAACATCACACAATGTACAATATATCGACATATTGATTTTTGTAACAGATTCAAAAATTTAGAAGAAATTTAATACATAAAACGTTTATTAACTTTTTTTTTTTTTTTACATAAACCGAAAGAACTATAAAACTAAATACCTATAAATAAACTTTACTAATAAGCATCAATAAAATAAAGAAAAATAAGAACCACAGAAAACAAACACAAAAGGAAATAAAGAAAATACAACGAACGAATAACAATAAAGAAGAAATAGAAAATATGTTTTTAAAGAAAATTTAGCTTAAACAAACACAAAATAAATGTTGAATATTACGTTAATTATAATATTTTGTATTATAGTCCTTCGTTAGTCGCGCTACATTTAAAGAGTTTAAAGTTAGATGAAACTTATTTTTTTTTATTATTCGATTTAATATTTTTCTGTTAATATTTATCAAATTATAACACGCTGGTAGAATATAATTGTATTGATTTATTAATTAAAATGAAAGCAGCCAAATAAATGAACTCAATACGTCAACATCACCAATCGTTTTGTATATATACATCTACATAAACAACTTACATTTTTCCCATGAATACTGCGTTTTACTATGTTTTTTAGTTTCGCTATAACAGGGACTGCAATACTTCTTTATTATTGTATTTTATTTGTTCTTCCTTGTCTTCTTTTTGTGTTTCCGGTTGATACTTTTGCGGAAAAACTTGTAAATCCTTCGCTAGATTCTTCATTTCTGACCTTCTTTGTAATTGTGACGTCGCTAAATTCAAGGGCTAATTTTTTAAGGTAATCTCGTCCGCGTGTGAATTTTACACCAATTCCCTAAACATATCACTCTATAAAAAATCACCATTGACCACTATCCTGTAGATCATGCTGCGTTATATGTAGCGCAAAATTAGTCTGTTTATATACACCACACACATTTAGCATCATTGTAAAATTCAATTATTTACGTTTTTTTCTCTCTCAATTTCGGCCTATTAATTTATTAAAAATAGGTCCCTAACTGATACCTCAATTATCTTTTAAAATATCGACAAATTAAAACAGTATCACTGGACAGCGTGCGACTAACGCTTGATGGTGTAAATCTATATATTCTCGTATAATAATATATGCTCTCCGTGTTGTAGATTCCAATCATTTGAATTGAATTATTTTTATTGAATTTTATATCTGAATTTTTTTCTCAATTATTACGTATGTAAAAGAAGTTTAAAAATGATCATACAAAAGGGAAATTCTAATATACCGTGTAGCACTCGATGAAATTCCGCGACAATGATTTTAAATTACTCGCAGTTTCCTATACGTACTATCTGATGATCGTAATTTGTTATTTACATAACTGAGATGCGATTTTGTATTAGAAAAAAAAGAGAAAAAAACTGAGTATGACCTTTTCCGGAATTAGTTCTCGGAAGTATATTATAAAGATCAATTTTTATATTAGACGAAAGTTCTTATTTATTTTTATTTTCTGTACTTTTGGTATGTTTTGTATATAAATTTTGAATTGCCGCTTTTAGATCGTGTTATCACGTTTTCATTATCAAAATTATTTAATAAATACTATTTTGTTAATTTTTATAAATTTTATATATAAATTAGTATTTTTAAAATTTATATTTCTTATAGATAGATCGTTTACCACGTTCGCTATCGGACTAATTTTCATATTGTTAATTTCTATAAATTGCATATCTAAATTATAGCATTTTTATATTTCTCATATATTTCTCATATGTTGTGTATAAACGTTTTTATATTTTAATTTATGTTCACTGGATACATAATGAAAAGCTTTATTATTTTTATAAAACGTTTAGCGATTTTAACTCCTTTCTTGTTTATTTATTTTTAAATCACTTCATTAGGTGTTTTTGCATTTGAACGTACATTTACTAAATTCTTTCAAGCGTGTTTAACTATTTCGCTCAAATTGTAATAATGCGTTCGTGGTAACCGTGAATCGAAAATTTTAGAAATGCGTCGAACGAGTAGCTCCAATTTAGGAAAATTATAGTAATTAATCGAGCTTAAAAGTTAAATAAGACCCATTACTAATTTACATCCGATCACGTTATAAAAATCACATCGTCGTATCGGAAAATCTAGGAAATGCAATGTGCGCATACCTTCGCCTACATCGGATTAAGCTAAAATTATAATATTCAGCAGAACGAAGAAACAGATTTTAAGAAAGAACATTCGGTCACGCATAGCGCATGCACTAATTATTACCTACTCGCTGGAAATTTTTCTCTCTGTTGCCGCACTTTTGAATTACAATTAATCGTAAAACATACTTCCATTAAACTGTACAAAATATAAATATGAACGAATCAAAAGTTATCAAATGATCTAATAATAAAATATATTACAGAACGAACAACCGAGAACATCCATTGAAATGTATTAATAATTTATAACTAATAAACGCAAATAATCAAATCGACCCGTTTATAAATAAAATATATACATATATACACTTTAAAAAAAAAAACAAAAAAAACAGTTTAATCTAGGGACATCATAAAAATTCCTCTTATAATTACGAATTGTCGTAGGAGAAATAAAATAAAATGTATACGTATATTAAAATCAAATCCAATGCAGCACGTGTTGCATCGTTCCAAGTATACGGGCGCAAAAATTGTTGATCGTAATAATATGTACTGATATAGAAGGAAATAAATTATCGAAAATTCTAAATTATAATTTCATTCTCTCCATAATATCGTCCTGTTTTTCTTTCGACGTTATTAAAAAAAATTTACATTTATAATAAAATTAATGTTTAAAAAAATCACTACGACACCATATGCGCGCTAGTAATAAAGCGATTACAATCAGTTCTCCCGGGTGTGAATGTCTACGCTAACGACACATGTTGATTACCTTGTACGTTACATTGTAAAATATATGTATAGGTAAGTAGTCGCCTACCTCATATACGGAGACGGTACTTGATGAAAAAGAAAAAAATACACAAATAAACTTGTATTAATTTTTCGCCAAAGAAAAAAAATCGATTATTGGAAAATAGATTAAGGAGTAAAAATCGTTTAGATTCTTTAGACGAAGGATAGCGAAGAATGTCGGATAAAACGTTTGGAAGGTCTAGATGTGCTTTGGTAAGGTTAGTTTATAGATTACGTGTTTCAACCGTTTACGCTTTGTTCTCTATTCTTTATTATGAAACGAACAATTTAAAAAAAAAATATATATATTCAAGTAAAATGTCAGTCTGAATCTTCGAGGTAACGCACTAAGAGAGTTTTGGCAAATGAGGAGTTAGGCAAACGCTTTATCGCTTGTGTTTCAGACAAACCGATGTGTAAATAACGCAGGACACACTTAATGCTTTATGTCGATCGTTTCTACGAATTTCATTTCACTCGTTCATGTATTTCATACGATTGTATGCTATTGAAATAGATTTACACACACACACATTGATTTTATTTTATTATAATTGCGTATTTTACTGACGACCGAACTGATTAATTTATATTAAGCGTATATACGGAGTTTATTAAAAAAAAATACAGTTAAAAATGTTATTAAAGTATAGTTACACGTAGCGATAATTTAAAGTAAATCAGTTTTATTCTATATTTTAAAGCTACGATTCTGTAGTGGGTGAGTTTTGGTGGTCGTTAGATCAACATAATAAAACGCGCGTAATTTATTGATTCGTACAGAAGTAATTTAATAGCCATGTCTAAAGAAGGTCAAATTAGGTAAATAAAACTGTAACGAGTAGATTTTGCTATATTTCGAATAAACTGTGCGATAACAGTATTATGACTGAAACGGTTGCCATCGATGATTGGAATACGAGAGCAATCGTAACTATCAAATGTATTAAGTTAACGAATTTTATTCGCAAGTTCGACGAAGGTTATATAAATAATGTTCCAGTCGGATATATAAGAGCATGTCGAAGTTTTGCGATAGAAGTAACGTTCTGAAACGGACTCTTATTTCTTGTTGCGCTAGCAGTATCTCTTCATAAGCGTATAGAGCATATTTAATAAAAGAGGATGAACTTCGTGCTCGTTTGTTCGACCGGTATGATAGTTGATTGATATAGATTATTATAAATAACTGGAGTTTTTCATTGTGAAGCGTAGTAGAAACCATAATATTTTCATTGTGAGTATTAACGTATATACTAGCATTCGATAATGTAATGCGTAATAGATTAATGAATATTTTAGAAAGACCAGGCATTGACGATGTACATTTTAAAATTAAAGTAAATAATAAACGATATCAATATCGAATAGTATAAAAGAATTATTACAGAAATTCGTGGTTGTTTTGAAAACAACGTACAAAGAATACCTAAAAACAAAAACATGATAACATAACTAACAACTGATGGAGGAAGAAAGCGAATATCGAGTATCTGGGTAGTAAGTGAACAATGGGGTAGTTAAGAAAAAGAAATCCGGATTGAGATTTTTTCAGCTTAGGGCTGCAAAAGCGTAAAAGCTAAGTCTTGATGTTATCGTATGTATGGCGTTGAAATGCTTTGAAATGTAGCTAAATCGCAGAAATCTTAAAGTAAAATGACGAGGAAAATGTATTAAATCGTTTAAATAAAAGTAGAGAATAAAAGAAGTCAAACACCGAAAACTGAAATATTTTAAACATATAATACGTTAGATATTGTTATACAAGGGAAGATCGCGGGGAAGAGACAAGAAGAAAAACATGGGTGTTAGCGCAATGGTATAACGCAAATAGAACTGTTCCGTACAATGCATCAGATAGACAAACAATTGGCAAAATGTTAGCCCCCGACTTTCGGTAACGGACATCGACGATGACGGTGATTAGTGTATAAATTTTTCAAATTTCGGATAATTTGATGGTTGGTTATTTTATTGAAGACGAACGCCGCTATTCGATACATTAATATCTGTAGTCTAATCGGTGACTATATAATTTTTTATATTTACACGTATTAAGAAAAATTAAAAAAAGAAAAAAGTTGTGCTTTTATTTTCCCCGGCCTTACACCGTTTATTTCGATATCGCCAACAACATTTCGTGTGACGAGGGCCAACACACAGATCTAAAAAAAAAAATAGATTTCCTTTCCATTATTCGGGAGTAACGAAAATCCTTTCGGTAGTGATTAAATTTATTAAAGGCTGTCTTTTTTTTTCGAATTTATATTTAATTACTTATTAAATTGAATATCGCGCGAATAAAAATTGAACCGACATCTAATATCGTAAGAAGTTCGGAAAATTTACAGATAATCTATAACCGAAGCTACTAGCGTGTCTCAATATCCTAAATCTAAATATTTTACAAATGACTATTTATAGTCCTAAGTCTCGGTTACCATTTGGATAGCGTTCCTACATTCGTAAAATCTATTTACCGCTATTTAACTCGCGTACTCGCCCATTTATTTATTCGCGTTAAAATAACTTTGTTTACCGGGTTTTTATCTATTTATATTCGTACGATCTTGGAAAGAAACGTCCGTATCAATTTGTTGTTCCATCAATAATCTACGCAACAATTTCACGCGTAACTTAATTTTCTAGCCGTTTGTTAAGACCGAGTGTAAACAACGGTTATAAAACGATTAACATCGCGAAATATTATTTGAAAATTAAAGTTTTTTCAAATAACCGTAAAATATTTATAATTCGATAATGAAAATATTATCGCGTGGAAGTCAAAACTACTACGCGCAACACCATATGGGCGCTAGTAATAATATAACACGCAAAAAAAAAAAAACGCGCGGGGCTGCATTATTTCGAGCCAATAAATATAATCAGTTCTTCCGAATGTGCGTTTCTATCTATGCTAATATTACGGTTCCTTTGTACGCTGTACAACCCAACAATTTTACTCATTCCACACCAGCCTTCTTGTACGTTACTTTTATTTATTTATATTTCTTTTAATTTATTTATTTAATTTATTATTTTTATCGTTTATTAATTAATATATATTAGTATTTATCATGTTGTTTAGGTTGTTTTCAGCCTGTAGTCATATTTTCTAATTGTTGTTTCAAGTGGTCAATTTTAAGTCGGTTAGGAGTTTGTTTAACAATTTCGCCATTAAGTATTCCCATTCGTTTGTTTACCATAATATTTGTCTCTCACTACCTGGTATTCCGTATTAGTTCGGAATTTATATTTTGTCTGTACATTTTCAATTATTTTTTGACGTTTGATTTTTACCGGATGGTCTCAAATTGTTATAAATAGATATAGAACCCTGTGACATTTATGATATTTAGCACTTATGATCTTGCAAAAGTTCATTTAGCGATTTTTGGCCTTTTTTATCTTTACTTTAATAAGTTTAGACTTTATGACTTATCTATTTTCCTCGTATAGGATTTAGTCGCTGAAGTTTTCCATATTTCAGTTTAGATTCGTATATTAAATTCAGTGTTTCACCCCTGACAAAAGTATAAAATGGCGGTATAGATTTTCTTTAGATTTTTTTTTGTATTTGTGAATTCGAATCATTACACCTAAATACTTATGTTCATTTACTAGGTCAATTTTATATTAGAACGTGTATTATTTCCTATCATTAAATGAATACATTCGAATTTTAGGTTTATATAAATCTAGGTCTCCCATTGGTCGGTTTACATTTTTTTTGTTATGATGTACCGACTGGAACATTATAATCATTCCTCATTAAACTGTCTGAAATTTTTGTATTTTTATGGACTGCCGTAATAGCTAAATCGTTGCTACTTCTACCACGACTAGCAACATTATTATTAACTCGATTTCTGAAAATGGTTACCATTACCGGTTAGCGTCGACAAACCTCGAAAGTTTAGAAGAACAAAAATGGAAAAACAGCCCAGAAATATTTCATTATTTACATTTTCACTCTTTGGCCGCAATCGAGAATAAGCAACTACCGTTAATCAGCGACTGGCTATCGTCCAAAACGGCAACGAGAATTTTATTCGTTTTTCTTTTACTGATTCTTTTATTTTTTTTTATGTTTTATTATTTTTTTATTTAAACAGAACGTTGGCTGGCGGACAGACAAATTTTTATCAGACATATAAATGTCGTCATCTGTTACGTTTCGCTAGAATGAAAATTCAACGTTCGATAAACGAAGCGAATTTATATTTTTCAGTTTTAATTAATTTCCCTCCACTACCCTTAATGACTTATATAATGGACTACATATATATATATATATATATATATATATATATATATGTATATGTATGTATATACAAATATGTGGACATCGATCAAAACCTGTCATTCTAACTGAATTAGATGAAGGTATGAAAAAATGTTTTTGGAAAACAGCCGAACGTCATGACTATTATTGTGTAGGTTGTGTACAAAATGGTCTAGCATTCAAAGCATTAATTATATGCAACGCAGATATCAGCCCACATGATGCTGTACGGGATGGGGAACAACCACTGTCTGCTACATGATAATAACACCGGGGGTCACACGAGCGTTAATTTTAACGTGCGTTACAACGAACGTTGTAGCGCTACTATAGAACTCGTGCCAGCGAAAAAATGTTTTTGGAAAACAGCCGAACGTCATTACTAGCCCATTATTATTAAGTAGTTTGTGTACAAAATGGTCTAGCATTCAAAACATTAATTATATGCAACACAGATACGAGCCCATATGATGCTGTACGCGATGGGGAACAACCACTGTCTACTACATGATGAATAACACCGGGGCTCACACGAGCATTAATTTTAACGTGCATTGCAACGGACGTTACATGCGTCAAGCGTTCTATTTGTATTATTTACGGGAGCCATACGAGCGCTTTGCTAATGTCCGTTTTGTGGGTAAAGCTTTTTAAAAATTTATACTTTTCTTTTTACACTTTTTGCGTTCCTAATTTTTCCCTACTTTTGTATATTCGTTAAAAGTTATTTTGAAGAAGTGGTTATTCCGAATTGTTATTGAGTGAAGTAGAAAAGGTACGAGTTTTATGGTGGGGACACACCGGTATAAATGCTTCGTCTCGCACAAATGCAAAAGATAACGTAAAGTTGGTTCAGGAATTGTTAACGTTTTATTTTCAATATTCCGCCATAAAGGTGAATTCCTAAGAATTGCAGAGTCCGACTCTTTTCGATAAGCTGCAACATCCGTATATTGAAATATGTAATTTGTATCACCAATTGCTGGCAATACAAAGACATTTAGTGCATTTAATCATAAAAATTTATACAAACATACTAAAGTCCAAATAAACAAAGAGGTACGCTAGGAAGATTTTTACCCAGGCTGTATTCTGTCACCGCTGTTGTACAACCTCTATGAAGAATACATTAAGTTCTTCTAGACTAATGGATATCAACCTTCACGAATGCAGACGACACAAAATAGGTTAAGTAGCATGATGCAAGATTTAATTCGTCTGGAAAAATACAGCGCTGAACGTGATTTAAAAATTAACAAAGATAAGACGAAAATCATGATTGTAGAAGACAAAAGGATAATTGCCCGGGTTTACGTGATGTTAACGATGTGGAAATTGTGAAATGATATTAGTGAAAAATTGAGAGCTCTGAAACAGAAATTAGACATAGAGTAAACATAACGAAGAGATTTATGGTGCGTTTAAAACGTATACGGACTAATGCCGCGCAGTATCGACGAAAATGAAAATAAAACTAGTCAATAGTCTCGTCTTCTCGGTGTCTCTCTACGGCGCGCAGAAACATGGGCGGAAATGTGATCGGCAAAAGATAAATGCGCTGAAATGTATTGTTGGAGGCGGACTTGAAAGAATAGTAGAAGGAAAAAGAAAACGCGATCGCGTTCCTACAAGATGATTATGATAAGGACAGCAGTAAAGTTTCGCGGAATGCGTCCCCGGATGACTCGCAATAGGAATTCACGGCAGCATCTTAGTACAGCAGATGGATTTTTCATAATCCAGATTGCTAATAATAATAATATTGAGAAATAATGTTTGTAATTCATATATGAAGTTATAATTCGGAAGTGTTTAATATCAACAATCCCTATGTAGTTTGGAAAATTGGCTACATTTTTTAAAGCTCTCCGTTGTTTTATTTCAATCTAATTCATCATTTTTATTTCGTTACATTCCAAATTATTCTGCATACATTTCTCTTATAATTTAACTAGAGATGTTGAACGCTGGGTTATAGTACAAATATTTTATACTACATCCTGTAACTTAATAACAAAATAAAACTTAATTATTTTTTTTACAGTATAAGATTTAGAAAACATTTAGGAAATATAAATGAAACTTCGTACGGTGTAGAAAATGGACGTGCTGAAGCAACCCGGTCTGAATCTGGTAGTACAAGAATAAGAAATATATTTACGAGCAACGGGTAAGATTTTTGGACACAAACATAGAAAACAGAGCTACTGATAGTAGTATTGTCGAACATATAGAACAAGAAACGATTAATAAGCGAGATAATCAAAAGTAACACAGATGAAGGTATTGAAGGTCCAAATACTTGCAAAAAAAACTATTAAATATTTGGAAACGATGACGAAAAATTAATATTAAAAAAAAAAAGTTAATAGACGCTCATCGAGTAAATCGATAATTGCGTGATTAAGATGAAGATTCGGCCTTCTTTAAATCACTTTTTTTTGGTGGTCAAAAAATTAAATTCGAACCAAAAGTTTACGTTCCGCACGCAATCGATGCAGTTGTTACATAATATTGAAAAATCGATTACGGAAACCAATAATTGCAATTATGCACATGAAACGGAACAATCTAGGTCATTATCAGCGGTTAGTTTATTTTCTAATTTTTTTATTTTTTTTTATAACTGATTATATATATATATTATATTTTGTTATTAAAACTTAATTCATTGCTTTGTGTAATTACTTAAAATAACAGCAAGTATTGAAATACCATGGGTGCTAAAAGTCAAGAACATAGAAGTGTTTAATGGATTGAGAGAAAACCGTGAAATTATGGAAACACTATCAAAAGAAGACGATTGCAATAGTTGGGACATATCATGTGAGGAACGAAATATAGTGTATAAAAAAAAATGTTACTCGAGGGTAAAATTAACGGGAAAAGATCGATGGGAAAATCTCAAACAACACGGATCTCGAAAAATGGTTCAGATGTACATCATTAGAACTTTTTCGGCCAGTCCCCCGATAGCAATTCGAAATGAAGACAGTGGATAAAGAAGAAGAAGTTTGTTGCAAGTATTTGCAAGATCGTTTATATACAGATTAATACAGATGTTCGCGCAGCCTGTGTGCACTAGAAGTTAGGCATAGTAAGAATGTTGTTCCATTTCGTGCGTAACAATAAATATATTTGATTTAATTTGATTTAATTATTATTATTGTTGTTGTTATCGTCGTCGTCAAAATACAGGCGGCTTCAATTACAACTAAACAATTATATTATACAAATCACTGAATATCGTTGCGCCATCCTATAAAACCATCTAAAAGTAAAACGAAAACTTCTCATAAATTATGAACACAGCTCAGCTATAATTATTGCTAATGTACTTCCTTTCTATCTTCTTGTATCATGCAGGGCAGCCATCTTTACCATTAAAAACGTTGGACTTGTTTCCATATCTAGCGGTTAATAAAAGAAACGATCATAATCTCAAAAATCGATCTAAATTCTCACGGTGAAATTAGAACTCGATATATCTTTGCTCTCTGAAAGCAATAAAAAAAAAAAACACAATTTAGAAATTTTATAAAAAAGATCGGAAGAGGAGAATACTGCACATCTACAGCTTGGACTCAAAATCGAAATTATTCCTGATTTCTACTCAACCCAACTATTAACGAGGAATGGAAAATTTGAGTTTTATTTATTTCGCTTTCATTTGAGTAAGAATGACAAGATTGAATGTGGCATCTGCTGACAATGTATACTCTTTGTGTGTTCTATTTCAGATCACGTAAGAGTACACGATGAAAATAAATTTAACTTAGAATACGAATGTACTTCCCATCAATTACTTTTGATGTACTACACAAGAAATTCCAGAGTTGGTTACTAAAAAAGTTATTTACTATTGCGAAACGGCAATAAAACTTATCAGCAGCGAATAAAATTATATACGTACAGGCTGAATATATTTATGCGTGCGTGCATACGTATATGCATATGTGTTTGTGTGAACTTTTTACTTAACAATGCGTAAGTATGTTTAATTCTTCATACGTGCAACTAGTATATACACGTAAATAGGATATATGTGTATGTATATATATGTATTATATATAGATAATTCTCGCATCTGTGCATCTCATCGAACTTATAGTATTAATATTATCTTATAATAGATATAAAAAGTTTGTGCTTAATGGTTAGAATGTTGGATTATATTAGAAATCGGAAACCTGTAAAAGTTAAGGAAAGAAAAGAAATAACATATGATCTAAGGAAGATACGAAAATATCATACTCAAATACCGAAATCGAAGCATGGAAATCAGACAGATGTTTGCCGCGTATGATGAACGTGATACCAGAAGAAATATTGAACGAAACGGTGGAGAGGAAACTAAAACGTGAATTAAAGAAATGGTTACAAAATAAGGAAAATGTGGATAAAATACTATAAGAATAATGAAATGACGAGGATTATGAAAGACAAATATAGTATGATACCATTCGGATGCTAGGGTTCTCGATTGGAAAATCGAAATTTCGGTGTAAATGGGAGCGTATATGTGGATGATTAGAGTGGAAATATATTGTTTGCAAATAGAAAGGTAATATGAATTAAAACTACTCTAACAGATGTATAAATGTATCTATGTGTGTGTGTGAACGTGGTATTGATCAGTACTTAATCATACTTTTGGAGTTAAGTTAGAGAGTATGTGAGAGTGTAAATGAGTTATAATTATATAAATAAAAGGTATTTAAAGAAATCAATATAATAAATGTAATCAAAATAAAAATTTATAATAAGCTTAAATGTATAATATTAATTTTTTATATAATGTGGAATGTAGTGATTTTTTTATAAAAAATCAATTGAAAATTAGTTAAATCACTAATATTTATTTTCTTATAGAAAACACAAAGCTTTTCGGCATTTACGCCATTATCAAGTGAAACATTTTAAAAAATCATAATTTTAAAAATATAAATTAGATATAATTACTTAAAAATATGCGATGGTGATTGTGAAAATATACTCCAAAAATGCTGTTCTGCTTCTGTTCTGTCTATTTTTTTATTTGTTGAAATTTAACATCGATATATTTGTTTATTAATTTTGTTTTTTTATATTAATTTTTTCTTCAATATTACTTTCCGGATTCTGTAAAAATTGTATACTGGTGGAATTTTAAATTTTTCATTTACTGTTGCGATGTATGATGTCCAAAAGTAAAATATAAAATATAAAAATATACGAACACAAAAATCAGATTTTTAATATTTATTTTCATTTTACTTGTAAAATTGTGTTTTTTAAAAAATTTTGTGTTCGTATATTTTTATATTTTATATTTTACTTTTGGACATCATACATCGCAACAGTAAATGAAAAATTTAAAATTCCACCAGTATACAATTTTTACAGAATCCGGAAAGTAATATTGAAGAAAAAATTAATATAAAAAAACAAAATTAATAAACAAATATATCGATGTTAAATTTCAACAAATAAAAAAATAGACAGAACAGAAGCAGAACAGCATTTTTGGAGTATATTTTCACAATCACCATCGCATATTTTTAAGTAATTATATCTAATTTATATTTTTAAAATTATGATTTTTTCAAACGTTTCACTTGATAATGGCGTAAATGCCGAAAAGCTTTGTGTTTTCTATAAGATAATAAATATTAGTGATTTAACTAATTTTCAATTGATGTTTTGTATAATATTAAATCAAAAGAAATGTAATTACCCGTCGACAAGCGAAAGCTTGACGGGATAAGTAGTATTAAAATAATTGTATCATGTCGTATGAGTGTTGTGTGTGTGTTGTTGTGTGTATATATGAGGCGTGTTTATATTATAAAATTTATCACAAAAAAAAAGTGTATTTACAAATGTACACATTCGATAACTAAGAGTGAAACTGGCGCACAGCCCGTGAAAATGCGAGTGTATAAGTGGTTATTATATTATTATATATTATAAAGTATTGCAAAGGGGAGTAATTATTATAAATTATTGTAAAGAGGAGTCTGTTTAAGCCTAAACCGGTGGTGGGGGCAGTGTATTTTATCTCGGTAAATGAAATAAATTATAAAACATTAATTCGAATAATAATTTATATTTTTTTTATCAACTTTAGCCATCTACGGACCACGAAAATATCTCATTCGCATAATGTCAGTTACAGATCACTTCCTTTTTTTTTATTTTCTTCCCCGGTATTCTTTCATATCCATTGAAGTGTGTTTTCTGTTTTCCTTCCGTCACATTAGTCTAGTTTTATTTATCGCAGTCTTGTGGAATCTTTGAAAAGTTTGAAACCTATGCATGCACTCATTTATATTTTTAATTTCTTCTTCGGCGCGTATTCTCCTATATGTTTGACATCTCTCTTAACTTGCGCTACCAAATTATAATCTGCTTTTTTATTGTTACCGTAAAAGTCAAAAATACTTTCGGTAAGATGGTTATATATCCTTTTAACCCTTTCAGTGACAGTGTCCATTATAGGGTACGTAAACTTTTAATGCTAAAAAATCATCTGGGTTTTTTTTTATAATAAGGGAAATTTATTTGGCGTAGAATGTTTCCTAACCTTAATCAGTTGATACGTTCTTTGTTTGAAGTAATGTGTTAAACATTCGCATGCGTACGAGCGCTGTAGCAACATTTCTGAATATCAATTTTTTTATTATACGCGCTTCTTATTTTTTTTTTATTGGTTCCCCAAAATTTATTAAATAATTTTTTATTATATAAGTGTGTGTAAGTGTTGAGTAACTGAAACAAAAGAAAACATCCAATATAATACAAAATATAAATAGGTGTGTGTGTGTGTGTGTGTGTGTGTGTGTGTGATAGTTGCCTGCAATGTGTAACTGTTAAAAATAGGATGGAATGAGGGATGAGAAACATAGTCCCCATCCAGAATTTGTGTAAAATGAGCTGGTGTAAATATGCGTATAAATATTAAAATTAATGTTATGCATACAAAATATTATATATATATATATATATATATATATATATATATATATATATATATATATATATATATATATACGCGTACAATTTAAAATAGCGATTTAAAAAAAATGTAAGATAATGATTTTTTTTTTAATTTTTCCACCTTACATATTTAAATTCTTCTACTCTTCGAATTATGTCCTTTAGGAAATTTTATTCGGTTTGGAGCATTTTTTACAATTGATAATAAATTACGTCTTCTCAGAAGATATTTCCAGTCCAATCTTCGTCGACAAAATGCTCAGTATCGTCTGGCTTCTTATATATTTTCCGCTATGTGAAAAATACTCCACCTGCAAATTATTGTTCTTTCTACCAACTGTGTAACTTTCTTAATTCCTTCCTGTTCTACATGCGTCCTCCATTCCAGTATTACAATAATATTAGCGATATTTCATCACTTGTTCGTAACCCAGCTTCTATTATTAATCTGTACGGCACTTCATTTCGAAATTTGACCTTAGATCTTGCGTCTGTATCAGTGATTATCATCCACACCAAGTCCCTCGACGATATCGAACAAATCTACTCCGTCGACTGAGTCGTAAGTTTTTCTAAAATCTACAAACGTCATCGCTACACTTCTGGTTCTTAATTTTATAGTTCGGTAATAATTTCACATATAAGATCTGCTCAGGGCGTATTATTATTATTAACTATACTGTATTTTTGTAAATAAAACAAACTGCGAAATAATAATTTGAATTATTATTACGGAGATCAAAAGAGACTGAAATGAATTGTGAGAGACACGCCTTTAAAAAACGGAAGCGTTCTGAAAAGCTTATAATATCATAAAACTGGCCGAAGAGCGACCAAAACGTATCGTCGGGGCCATATGCAATTACCGACAAGCCAACGTACAAAGGTAAAAGCGCACATCTATAAACGTACCGAGAAGAAAATATTTAAAAATTCGAATAGACGTATATAGAAACGGAGAAATGTATCTTCGACAATAGTTAAGTTAAAAGGGAAATATATTTCATCCGAACAAAATTTGCTCTTGTCAAAAGCAGAAGAAGATTTTAGCCGTTTTAATTCTGCATCGTCGTATGCTTCCTATCAAAGTTAACCGAGTTGTTCATCCCGATTTTCTCACTCACACGCGTACACACACACACGCGCGTAAGACGCGGATGAAGTGGCTTTGGCGGAAATCCAAAAAATTGAAAATCAGCCAACTTCTCGTTATTGTCGGTCTGCTTCGCACCTTTTATATTTTATTTTATTTTTTCTAAATAGTCGAAATAAATTATAATTTTCGTTAAGGAACAACTTCAGAACACATACTATTCGAAAGAAACTGACATATATAGATATATATATATATATATATATATATATATATATATACATATATATATATATATGTATATATATATATGTATATATACATATATATATATATATATATATATATATATATATATATATATATATATATATATATATAAGTGTCCAAAATTATGCTGAGAACTTAATTCTATCATATGCCACATATATATATATATATATGTATATATATATATATTGCATAAAAAGCTATTCCGTATAATTTCATTCATTACCATAACCAATAATCAAGAAATTAAATTATTGATGAACATATGAATTAACTATTAACTTAAAACATATGTTATATATATATAATATATATAAATGTGAGCTGGTGTGGAATGTAGTTATTTTGAATTATAAAACTAAAAAATTAGTTATTTGAAATCATTAAAAGGTTAAACCATAAAACTTTTCGGTTATTAAGTCATTTTCAAGTGGACAATAAAAAGTACAAAAACAGTTGAAATAAAAGAAAAAAAACGAATTATATAAGAAAATGCTTAATGTAGATACGCAATATTACACTAAGTGCCTCGATTAATTGCGGTCTTTTGACGTAAAATTTAAGTGATTTTAATATTTTTTCTTACTGTTTATATATAAAAAAAGGACAATAGACGTATTTGTTAAAATCACTGGACTGAATTTAGAACAGGCAATCAAACTGGTATATAATCGGATGACACGGCGTGCAGTGGTTCACAGACGCGTGGAAAATCTAACAAATTGACCAATTCAAAGTCACTACACATCGAATACAGTGTTGGACGACTAGGAATATATGTATATATATTATATCATCTTCATCTACAAACCTATATCAGTTCCCCCTGCTGGACCTAGGCTTTCCCCAGTTGTTTCCAGTTGAGCTATTCGTATCCAATTTTTTCCCGCGACTCAGTCATCACACCAGTGGTTAGCGGTCTACCCCTTTTTCTCTTCTTGCCAATTGTCCACCGTTATACAAACCCCGTTTTTTCCATCTGTTATCTATTCTTCGAGCGATGTGTCCGGTCTATCTCTACATTCTTCTCTTTTATCCAGTTATTTGGCATACAGTCCAGATAGTTTTATAGTCTTTCTTGCGCTACTTGTATATATCTTCCTTAATTTTTTGTTTTTGTAAATAAATCATGTTTACGAACCATATATAAGAGCCGGTAAAATACGTTAATTATATAATTTCCTTTTCAAACATATCGCGGTATTTCTTCATTTCTGTATACGCTGTTTAGTTTTCCAAAAACTACCCTAGTAACGATATTCATTCATTTCTACTAGCATTATTCCTGTTTATCGTAATTCTTTATCCGAAGCACGTCATTTACTGTTTTTCTATATCTATGCCATTAATTTTTATTCTTAATTCCTCGTTCGTATTCGACATTATTTTTGTTTTGTGTAAATTCATCATCCTTTGTAGTTCTTCAGCAGTTGCGCTTAGTATCACTACATCGTATGCAAATCTAAGATTATTCGAGTTCCAATTTAATTTTTTTTTTTTTTCTGAATACAGATTCTAATACAGCAATAAACACTTTCGGCGACTACTTTTTCCCAATACAATGCATCTATTACAACCCATATCCCTATTAATGCGTTTTCGAAATCTACCTATGCAGCGTACAGTTTTACATTATATTCCTCGCATTTTTGTATTAATGTTCCAATTAGCGCGGTAGGTTGTCATTTGTATTAAAACCGGACCTGAAGCCTGCTTCTTCTCTTGGCTAATTATATTCGATACATTTGGATACTCTATTTGCCATTATACGAATAAATAGCTTATAATAAACTAATTGGTCTATAGTTACCAAAGTTTCGTGTATCTCCTTTATTATGAATTAGAATTATTCCCGGTGTACATTAAATTCATGCAATGGAAGTATAACTTTATGTGCGCCGCTTTATTTCAAATTTAGATAATTTACTCATTCGACTGTTATAGTGACGTTCGTATATATTTACGGAATTAATTCAAATTTATCTGTATTATTTATTATATGTATATATATATATATTTAAGTTCACATTTATGTTTTATCTTAGTAAATTATGATTGCGATGGTATTTAAGGATTTATATTCGTGTCTCCGTCAATCGCATTAGCGAATATATTAATTGTTTCTCATATTTTAATTATTCGCCCGCCATATATGTGATGGTCGATTCATTTTATTAAAGACCTTAAAGTTGATTTGAAGAATGTTTTATATTATTTTAACTTTACATATGCGATATATTAGTGATGGGCATAACCGACTAATTAGTAACATCGTTTCAAAAAAAGCCGACTAATTATTCGGTTTTTTATCTAGACAGATTTACTTTAATTCCTTATTAGTACAATGTAAACACGGTGTAGGAAATAAAAATATCTCTAAATGTATTTAAAATAAAGTGAAAAAATAAATTACAGTTGAAGAGTAATTAATAGAGATAATCTAGAATTGTACGAACTTTGTGAAGTAAATCGCATAAATTTTGTAACACCATCAAGAAATTGAATATATTTCAATACAACGTGGCTATATACGTATAACCGGTATTTTACAATGATTTATTCTAGTAAAAATATATCTAGGAATTAGCGCATTCAAAATCTGAATAATCAAATTCCGACTAAATTTCAATCAGTTCTAGCGAAATCTACTAATATCGAATATACATCCAGACTAAAAAATATGGGACAATGTAGAATTGTTCGAAATAAATCATGTAATCGTACAAATTTTAGAAATCCATTTATATTTTAAGACAACACGACTATGTGTAATTAGTGTTTTACAAAATCGATAATTTATTCTAGTAAAAATATAACTAAGAATCGCCATTTTAAAAATCCGACTAATTTTCAATCGGTTCTAACAAAATCTACTAATGCCGTATTTTCTATATCCTTAAATTACTTCAATCGAATTATACTGTTAAACTCTTATTATTAAATTCGAAGTAAACTTCGATAAACGCAATAAAAAAACACGCAATAGAATATTTCAGTCCGAATGTAATTACACTTCATTTCGATCGAAACAAAATAAAATAGAACCTACTAACGGATATTAGTTGAAATTCGACTAAATTCGATCGGATTTACGTCATCCGATTTGAAAGTAATCGGTTTTTTTTTATTCTAAAGCATATTACACACTTCTGAGCGTAACTAAATAAAACGTTAAATTTACTTATACGTACAAAATAATATAATTACAGGATTTATAAATATATATGTAAACATCGTATATAAAAAAAAAAATAACGTTTAATCGACTGCTTAAATTAATAAACAAATTAAAAAAGGTATATATATATTCAAAAAACCACTGATTTATTCGGTTATTTTGGAAAAACCGAATTAGTCGGTTATTTAAAAAACCGGATTAGTGTCAGCCATAAGTCGGTTATGCCCATCACTAGTATAATCATATATATATATAATAACCAGCGTACACATGTTAACACTTATTGCTGATATATATATATTTATTCCCATCACTAGTATGAATATATATGGACACTAACGTATACATGTCCTATTGCACATATATATATATATATGAAATTTTATCTATTTATATATGCGTGTATATAGGTATAAAAGTTTTTGCGTGCGTTTCTCGGATTGCGTATATATGGCCCATTCCACCAGTTGACGATAGTATTATTTCTACACAATGGCGACATTTTTCTTGCCTCATTCAGCCAATTCCACGCTGCTAATGCAGATAATCGCGCTATTTCGTTATGCCGTGCGCATTTTTAACACGCTATTTACACGCTGTTCAGACCGGAAAATTCGTTCGAGTGTAAATATACGAATAGGATATTACTCAAATACAATCTTAATCCTTAATCTTTCCTACCATTCTATAGGTGTAACAAATAACATGCTGAACAGAGCTACATAACCTATGTTACTCGTGTGCGTATATATGTGCACTATATATATATATATATATATATATATATAATGGAGTGTTCAGAGTAGAGGGGTACATTAGAAATCCAGAGTAAATAAATTAAAATATAAAAAATTGAAATAAAATAATAATAAATACGCGCACTGAAAATATGTATATAAATTCGTTTGATATGTTGGCATTATTTATCGCTTTCTTCGTGTTGTTGTGTACGAGTGTTTGACCACTCTCTGCGCGTATCTCTAATTATAAGAGCAATTATTTATTTACTTATGTATTTATTTTTTGTCAAATATCAACGAGTAAATTTTATTTAATATAACGCGTACGTGTATTAATAGCTGAAATTGAGTAACAAGTTTATACTCGCAAATTTATTTAAAATTTGATCGAGAGAATATCAACGGCAATTTTTATTTATTTTCGAGAATAATTATTTACACCGAGACAGCGGAGCTATCCTTAAGTATTCAAATGATTTACGCTAATTAGAATAAGGAGCGTACGATCGCCATTCTCTCCTTACAAATATATATATATATATATATATATATATATCTCAATTGAAACATATATTTACATAGGGTGACCTATAGAAGACGGATGATTACGTTTTAAGAATAGCGCAGTTGGTAAGAATTGCTACAACGCAAACCGCGTGCTCCACGTTTAATAATCGATAAATTCGTTTTTGTCCAGTTTCAGTTATCATAAGTATAACGATAAGGAGTTTGCGTGGAAAGAAAAAGAGGTAGACCGCTAACCACTGGTGTGATGACTGAGTCGCGGGAAAAAATTGGATACGAATAGCTTAACTGGAAACAACTGGGGAAAGCCTAGGTCCAGCAGGGGGACTGATATAGGTTTATAGATGAAGATGATATATGTATACATATATATATATATATATATACACGTACACACACATATATATATATATATACACACATATATATACATATATTCTTATTCGTCCAACACTGTATTCGATGTGTAGTGACTTTGAATTGGTCAATTTGTTAGATTTTCCACGCATCTGTGAACCACTGCACACCGTGTCATCCAATTATATACCAACCTGATTGCCTGTTCTAAATTCAGTCCAGTGATTTTAACAAATACGTCTATTGTCCTTTTTTTACGATCACGTCAGCGCGAAGAGAGTTTCGAAAAGAGTTCAAAATTATGCGATTCGTTTAAGAACCGCATTTACGAAACACGTCCACGAAATTTGGAAGAGCGGAAAAATCGGATTTTCGAAGAACTTTCAAAAATTCAACGACTTATACTCGAAAAAGTCTTCGAAATTTTTCTAAAAAACCCGAATGATTCCAAATGACGGTCATCTGAACGATATTGTGTTAATCTCTATTTTTAAATAAAATTTCGTTCAAATATTTCATTCAAATATTTCGAGTTATTAAAAAAACAACAAAACCGTGTTCGTCTTCTCATTTCAGTTATATTAGACAAAACAGAAATACGTGTACCGTCCCCGATTTTCTCAGGTTAGTTTATTCGACGAAATTATCTGAAGTTCTTTAACCAGAAGTTCTTTAACCGATTGGAATTTACTGTAAAAAAAAATATAGCTCGATATGATAATTTAAAAATAATCGTATAATTATAATTTATTATAATTATTTTTTATCGCGCTTCGACAACGCAAAATTAAGTTTGTGTTTTTTATTTCATCGTCTAATATTAACAATTTCGGAAAACGATCCAGTACTCTACGAATATTAAGTACGAAGATCGAGTAGATGAATAGTAAAATAAATAGTAATAACGAATATACGACCGAAGAAATTTCAGACGAGCGCCAGATTATGAAGTATGGAAGGTTATCAATCATCGCTGGCGAGTATGACGGCCTACACAGGTTATTCCATGCCGTCATATCGTCGAGTTTAGAGAAGACTTTGAAATATTACGAAAGAAGTAATATAACATTGTATATATATTATATATATATATATATATATCGTATCGACAACGTACATTATAATATACCGTTTCTGCGATAAGTCAAACCTAGTCTTCCCGGTCTGCGAGAAAAGACGTTAATGTATTACCGGTGATTACCATTCGAACAACATCTCCAAATCAGGTATAGATGTTTATACCGAGTGCCATATCTACCTTCCCCGTATGAACGTGAAAAAACAGGTATTTTTTTTTTTTAAATTAAATTGAGATGGGTAAAACTTGTAAACATACATCTAAATGCGAGATGAATAAAATGCGATAATTAAGAAAAAAACAGTAAAAAATATGGTGGGTGACAATCGTCAGTACTCTAAAAATATAAATGCCTAGACAGAAATAAGGCGAATTTTTTCGTCAGTCAGTCACTGTCGCAATGAGAACAGCGCTCGCTGTACTAAAAGGTATTCCCAGCACTGGATCTGATCCAATGGTTTCTAATCCAAAAAACTTTGTTCATCTTAATTGTATAATCCTTAATTATCTCCCAAAAATTTCTTAGTCGTATTTTCTCGATGTTACATTCATCAAGGAGTAAAACATGACCACCTGCCATTTTTGTAGCGAGATAATCCACGATCATATCCAGGTTCTTTTTTTACTGTAGTACCTTCTTTTTTTTTGCTATCATAATGTGTACTACACAAAAACAATTTTTTTTTTTTTATATATATGAAATTTCTGAAGTCGAAAGTAGAACCAACTAAGAAATGTAGCAGCAAGGTGAACGAGAAAATTCTAGCGGTAATTTGTTTTGTATATTTTCTCTGACAATGCCCAAGTCCGGTTTGAAATATACGTTGGTGACAAAAATCCTAACTAGCGAACTAATTATCAACAATTATTGTTACTACTGGTTTCTTATTTGATTCTTATGGCAGTTGGTTAATTATAAACTTCCATATTTGAAGTGTAAAACGTCCTAGAATCTACCGTGGTAACGATTTTAATTCCATATCCTATAGGATTCACCTCAGGATGTATTGCCTAAAATTACATCGTCCAACGCTATCAATTTTTCATCAACTGAAACAAGAGTTCTAACGGCGCGAAAGTAATTTTAAAATTATATATTTATTAAAACTTTCGTGGTTGTTTTCCATTCGTCTAGAATTATTCTCGGTGAAAACCACGTCCTGATTATTCAAAAAATTTAACGTTTCGAATGGACTTACACCACTCATCATCAGAAACTGATGAGTACTTACACCACTCATCATCAGAAACTGATGATGAGTGGTGTAAGTCCATTCGAAACGTTAAATTTTTTTGAATAATCAGGACGTGGTTTTCTCCGAAAATAATTCTAGACGAATTTTAAAATTATTTACAACGTGTTAAGACTGTCGACTCACGCTTCTGTCGTTTCTAGTTTCTAAATGTATAAATCTTTATGAAACGGTGGTGTACTAAAATAAATCGGCATCTATTTTCACGCACGGTCAACCTAATTCCTATGACCATTTTTAGTCCACATCCGCATTCAGACGAAAAAAACTTCAAAACGACCGCCGAATACAAACGTACAATGCGGCTGATTCTCCGACATATTTTTGTACCTTCGGCGTCTCTTTTCCGGAGATAAATCTAATCTAGTTATCATCGGAATACGTTTATTTGCTGAGCAATTTCGTCGGTGAAAAATATTTCTATATTCACGTTCACGGCTAATTTTCCCCAATTATATGTTATAACTGCCACATTATAGGACGATACAGCCATTTTAGCTGTAGCCAAAGAGCAAAACCTAGTCCACGAAACTCTGCAGCGGTCTTTAATAAAAGTCGTCGAATTTCTAAAGATCTAATAACGGAATGGCACTGTTATTCGGTTGTCTTTCAAGTCTGTGATAATAAGTCTTGATATTGTCTGATGAATTTTAAATCAAGATCATCGTATTCACGTTTGTGAGATGTACCATGGTGCTTTAACGATAATTCGCAAACTTTTATTTCGGATCCGATTTCGTCTTTCTTGCATGGACATCCGTAACGTCAGATTGGCTTTAATATCCGCTTGTAAATGATCAACCTGTTATCTATGGATAGCACAGAGATTCTATGGAGTAGATAATTCATTTTTGCTAATTTCAGTTTATTTCAGTCTTCTTGATTATAAATACCGATCATTCCAAGGTGGGTTTTTTTTGGTATTATTCGCCATTTAATATCTTGTGACGTGTCTTTTGTTTGCGAAGATTATACGTGTGAATTTAGATTCATTACTCCAAATTCTCCATACATTAAACCATGATGAAGTTTCATTGATTATTACGAGCATTTATGGAACAAACTAGGCAAAATTGCTGCATCGTCAGCGGTTACACCTCTACGTTAGACGATATAGGAATATCGGCTGTATAGATGTCTAACATCGATCAATCCTGTACGTAATAATTAACTCATATTTGTACAAAGAAGAAATTGTATCAATTTTTTTTTTATTTACTATATCATTTAAAATACCAGCTTGATAAAAATAACCAAAAACCTTTGTTGTGCTTTTATATATAAAAAATTAACGATTTTAACTACTTTTTAATTGTTTATTTATTGTTTTCATAAACTCGTTATATATTTAATAACAATTATCGCGATTAACAGAATGTTTGAGGCTTTATTTCGTTGAAATATTCGGACGAGATTTACCATCTGAACGTAATATATATATATATATATATATATATATATATATATATATATATATATATATATATATATATAAAGAAAAAATATATATTTTCTTAAAAATGGAGTGCCTTTACAGCTTATCCAACGTGATACTGTGGGGACTATCTACATCTTAATCAAGCATCTTCTCTAGAAACGTCGCTATATGGGGGAATAATTGTAGATTATCCAGGTGTAGAAGGGACGATACATTATACGGCAGTGTAATACTCGAAGAACGTAGCAAGATAAGGTAAAGCTCCGAACGCAACGGTGCTACAGCAGAGCATTCAAAAAAGACATGATCGGGGTTGCAAACTGCCTGTTCGGAATGGAGGGGACAGAAGAGACTTTCTCTAAGCTGCATACGAAAAAGACGGTCAGGCAACAAATGATGTCCAAATCGCAACCAACTGATGAGTACAATTCCCTTACGAATATATATATATATATATATATATATATATATATATATATATATATATATATATATATATATATATATATATATATATATATATATATAGTTTGAAGTTAATTAATTTTCGACTTTTGCCGTTATTATTTAATAAATATTATTCGATTAATTATATTCGATAGACGGCTTAATAAATAGTTCCGTTGTTAACTAGGTGACATCGTTAGATATAATTTTTTCTTTCCAAGAAGATAACATTTTATTTTATAGTAGCGTGAACATACAGCGAGATAAAAAGCAGGTAATACACATAGCGTACGCGTATGAGTAATTTACTATACCACAAGCGGAGCAAGCGTCCCTTAATGGTAATTCGCATGTCATATTAACGGATAGGGAAGTCATTTAGCGTAATACGGTCGAATAATTTTGGTGGTTGAACGGATGTCAAAAAAAAAAAAAATCAAATAGACTCTCTGAATACAAAGAATAATATACGGTACACCATAAAGAGTCGGCCACAATGTGCATATCACCTTTCGAAAAGGGGCAGATCGTGTAAAAATTCTGAAAAGACAAACTATAAGCAAAATGAATAAGGATGTCATCCTGCATAAATAGCACTGTTCTCTACACACACAAATACATATATATATATATATATATATATATATATATATATATATATATATATATATATATAGTACATGTATCTTGCCGACCTTTTAACACTCGCGTGTTTTCTAATTCTCTCGTCTAATAATCCTCCTTGTTAGGGCCTTTTCATAATAGCGGTGACGGCGCGGTCTGGTCGTTTTAGCATTGGGGATACGAGGTATTCTTCTGAAATCTTTAAAATGCCGGATGACGGATTAAAGGATTTAAGTTTTAACACATGACTAAGTCAACATACTCGCTAAGTAGATTAGAATAGCGGTTGCTACAACCGACCGTAAATCCTAACGAACTCTCTGCTCTCTGTGCGATACGATTGTCATCATTATTTAAAATCGTATATACGTATGTATATACATCTATATAAGAAAATACACTCGTGTGTGTGTGTGTGTGTGTAACATTTGTAAGGATGTATAACTAGACTCGCGTACAACTATCTGCAGTATCACGGTGTATATTCCCTTTATTGTTATCAGAACGGATTACTAGACTGCTATATGTATATGTGCAACTGACAATAAGAATTACCCTTAATTCTTGATATTTTGCGGATAAAAGTTTTAATTCGTCGATTCAGAATTAGTAGATTTGATTTATCATTTTTCAGAACTGAAAAAGTAAGTATCCTCTGTTTGATTAGTCTAGTATAAAAATAGCTGCAACACACCCAAGATTATATTATATATATTATATATATATATATATGATATGTAATACATATATTACATATATGTCTCGTGGTGTAGCGGTAATGCTTTAGCGTTCTACTTACATAAGATGAATTCGAATACTATGGGCGATGGAAAATGTTTAACGACAAAAATGCCTTTAGCCACCGACTCGGCTATCAAACTTGACCGGTAAAAATTAGTACAGAAAGTAAAGAAGGCCAGCAAGGAAATGGCGGATCATCATCGTTCTGAATTTCCCAATAAGCGTTGTTTTGTCGGTCCTTGAGTCAGTATTCGAGTTCACGAAAATTGCTCAGACCACTTTTTCTTCAAGTTTTGAGTTGATGAAACTTTATAAAAATTATATATATATATATATATATATATATATATATATATATATATATATATATATAATATGTATATTATGTCCAAAAATTTGTATAAATATCATATCTTCTAATTCGATTAATCGATTTTTATTGATTTAATGATAACAGAGTTCATGGTGAATTATCGTTGCAATCATTGTTTAACAAATAGCAGCCGTGTGACTGACGCACTTATGCGGCTGTACTTTGGCTCGTTCCTTTCTTACCGATCTGATTGAGTGACTCTTTTAAATTAAAAATTTTTCAAAACAGACTCAATCGTGTGTAATCCGTGCAACTCTTTAAATATTGAAAATGTTCTCATCATTTATACAAGTAGAATCACTAATAGAAACGTTTTTAGACAATTTTTTAAATAAATGTTCTGCAGAACATACGTGATATTTGTAAGTACTTTCCTATTCCATATTTCAAAAGACGAAACCAGCTGATATGTTTAAGTATCCGTTATCAGTTATCGTATATATTTCGTGTCGCAATTAAACGATCTAACTGGAAATAACGTCAATCGCAATTTAAACCGGCTCAGCTGAATCTAATCCGATTTAAGAAAATTGGGTAGACACTTTACGATAGCTCATATCCTGAAATTTTCAGTACCATTACTGTCAAGGTTTCAACATTAATTACTGTCAAGGATTCGACATTTTTCGTTGAAAATTTCATAAACATACTCGTATCCGCCGTAATAAATTTCACCCTGAAACGCACGCTCCAACCCAAGATCCACCAAAACCAACCTAAAATTTCCATCATGATGGATTTGTCTACCGCCTATTAGAGATTTTTTTTTTGTTTTCCCCTATACCTAGCCAGTGCTATCAATAGTGAGTACGATGTCTGCAATTACGTCCAATGGTTTGACCCTCTGCAATCTTCGCAGCTCTGATGAGTTATCCAGCAAATCGACTGCTGTCCAGTTAGGGTGATCATGTAACTTCGTCGCATGTTTTATTGCTTCCTGTTTTATCACATCAGTAACATATGGAACATGTAGGTCACGATGTAATAAAGTTTTATTTGATACAAACCATGGTGCATTTGCAATGGTTCGTGGAGTTTTATTCTGGAATCGCTGCATTATATTTGTCCTAGCAATGCGCAGCCCCATATTTGACACCCGTATCTCCAAACAGGAGCAAGTATTTGTTTATATATGGTGATTTTATTATCCAAATATAGCTTTGATTTTCTACCTATTAGCCAATACATTTGGCGAACTTTTATATTTAATTCATTGTTTTTAGTTTTGAATATGCTTTTTCCACATTAACTTGCTATCTATACCAAGTTATCTTGCACTGTCGCTTATCGGCACTGCTTTTCGATTGATGGCAATGCTTTTAGGTATAATTTTTCTATTCGTAAAAATTACTCTTTTGGATTTGTTCTTTATTCGCCATTGTTCGCCCCGTGTCGTTACTTCATTTAATGAGCTTTGAAGGTTTTTATTAGCTTCCTCCGGGCAATGACTATCGCAAAGTATAGCAGTATCATCTGCGAAGGTGGCTACCAAGCTTTCATCAGATGCTGGGAGATTTGCTGTATAATACATTAAGTAGAGGAACGGTCCTAACACACTTCCTTGTGGGACTAGTATGGGTTGTATGTTAGATACCTTATCTCCTAATTTAATCTGAAAATATCTTTCTTCTAAAAATGAGCTAAGTAATTTGTAGTACTGATATGGCAATACAATTCGCAGTTTATGCAGTAGACTTTTGTGCCATACCTTGTCAAAATCCTGCCTGACGTCTAGGAATATCCAATCGCATTCCTCTAAACTACTTTATACTTTTCCAACCACTCGATAGAGTTGCTGAATAGTAGAATGCTTGGTTCTAAAACCATATCGGTGATGTGGGAGGCATTGTTTATTTTCTAGAATTTCATTTAATCTTTTCAATATCAGTTTTTCAAAAAGTTTAGAAATTATAGGTAACAGGAGAGATAGACGCAGATCTTTAAAAATACTAAAAACAAATCTGACTTTGAGCAACCGTTCGATCGACGAAAAATACGTCTGCTAAATCCGGATGATGGGTTCTTCAGCATGTCAAATGTACCTTGTATATCACAACGGCACCAGTGCAGAAGGTCAGACGGATCGATCTGAAAAACTCTTCTCACATACTCTCCAGCTTGAAAGTTAGTAGTCACACTGTCACTGACAAACTATCCATAAACAATATACTCGCTGATCACTGCGAGTTTATAAAAACTTCATTATAAAAATTCTAAAACTCGAAACATACGCGCGATTAGAAATTTAAAATCCTACAATCTATCTATAACAATGGATGACTTAATTATATCTTTCGAGAATATTAAATCCGGAGCCTCTACTATAACGCTTATTATTAGTGGACCTAAGAAAACTCTTAACCCGACGTTGCATAGTGGATACAGTAAACTCTAGAAAATACTGTAAACTTATAAATAAATCGTTAAAAAAAAAAAAAAATACACAGCGCGAGCTATTGAATATTTTATTTACATTTATTCGATAAACAGCGTGCTATGCCGAAAATTCATATGAATGCGGGCTAATTATGTATTATCCGGAATAAATCGAGAAAAATTTATAAAATAAACGTGAAATATGGAGGTGAATAACTCGATTTAAAATCTTATGTACCACAATATATCCAATTCGTTACCTCGTGCTAAATAATGCGAAAATCACAAGTTCTGCCAACGGTATCGTAGTAATTTGTCCAGATTCGTCTCCGAAAAATGTATATCCCTAATCGACCTGATAATACACTCGGAATTTAGTTCAAACGTTGGCAAATCGGAAGAAAAACATCTGCTCGCGTACTATTTAAAAAATGAAATAAAATATCTAGTAATTTAATATCGAAAAGTTATATAGTTCAAAGCGAATCAAATTTAATATAATATATAGCTTGGGAATAAAATTATACCGTATAACAAATTCGAAAGATCATATAGACATAACGAAAGTCCGCTTACTACGCTAAAAACGAAATTATATAGCGATGATGAACGTCGTTTTCAAAATACAGCGCCGAGAACAAACAATAGCGTACTGTCTACGGTATGCGAGCCTGTCAAGGAGTAAACACAAGCAACAGCTTGAGAATATGGTGGAAAATAGAGATGATGGCGAAAATATTTTAGCTGCTGGTTTACTAAAAATCAGATGTATAGAAACAAACCCGACAGATTTACTAGTAATAAATAAAAAGTATGACGTCATTTTTTTCCAAAAAAATCGGCATCGGTACTACGTCTACTTATATGTCTGTATTGACAGATTTGTTCTTTCAGAATATTACCGCTTGGTAAAACACCTTAAAAGGAAGAGGTAGAGTGCCTCATTGTACTGATGGCTCACGGAATCAATCGTATCCTGAGATATATTCTTCTTTCAGGATATATTATACTGTTCGGTAAAGCACCTAGAGCAAGAGAAAGAGGCAGAGACTTGCTGAACTGATGGCTCGCGGAATCTGGTGTGATAGTAACAACAGTCAGCTAAGGACCAGAAATCTATGGAGGGCACTTGCAGGTCGTAATGATCAGAACTGACTGAATACAAAATCAATAATTACATTACATACAGCGGAAATCGTTATCGACTTTTCCGCGAGTAAACCGTACTATTTAAAAAAAAAGAGAGAGACAGAAAAAACCAATACCAGAAAGCTGATTAGTAATTGTTCAAATAAAGAAAAAATGTTTCTCTGTTAAAATAAACGCGATTTCACGACTATCTTACTGGAAAGTATGCGATATAATATAATTAAGAAATTTGTAATTTTCCCGCTTGTTCCTTAAAAATGTCTACTTGTTTTATCGCATGTTTCACGTTTCGCTAAATCGACCGCAAAGGCTAGAAAATCGACATCTATGTCGTTCATGCTACCTAATCTAATTCTTCGAATACCTTCTTCCTTTGTTCTAATTCTCCAACCATCTTTTCTAATACACAGTTGAATGATGTTAATCCATCTCCTTGTCTTACTCCTATTCTTATTTGGAAGAGTCTTAATAATTCTCCGAAAAATTTAACTTTAGTGTCAATGTTTGTTTAATGATGGCAATAGATTTACTATCTACACCTAATTCGTCTAATATGTTAAATAATGTTTCTCTGTCTATATAGTCATAAAGCTTTCTTAATAGAAAAGTTACTGTTACGTTTTTGGATCTCAATCTCCTATATTTTAGTATTAATTTCAAATTTAGTATCTGTTCTGGACAAGACTACCCTGATATTCTCCAAGCTGTTTGTCTACTTCATATTCCAATCTGGTTTGCAAGAAAGAATTTTGTAGGAATTAACGTCATTTTCCAATCAACTAGTACATTTTCTAATATTCATATCGAATTATTTTTTACAGTGATTGTATCGGAATCTGCATTTTTCCACATTTTTGCAATCCCCTGCTGCTTTATTATTTTTCAAATCGTTCGTAATGTCTTTGATTTCACTTACATCTGGCGCGACTGAGTTCGGAAATTTATACTTCGGATTTCGTAAATGTCTCCCTCAATTGTTAGCAGTTTAGTAGATTATCAAAATATTCCGCTAGAAATGACACGTCACTTTAAGGCAAACACTGCAAAGAAGAAAAACGTAGAAAATATAACAGATAATATAAAAATTTTACACGTAGAATATAAATTTAAAAAAAGAAAATTATTAAAAAATAATTAATAAAACATAGAAATGGTAATAATACGATCAATTTCGACGAAGAATTAATTTTAAAATCGGTTTTATAAATAAAGGTTATCGTAAAGATAAATTTAAGAGTAAATTATCAAATATATAAGATGTTTTTATATAAATATTAGAGTTAATTTATATATAAAGAGTTTTTATTTGGGTGTACGCTTTTGATGATGACGTAATTGTCGAAAAGCTTCGGGCAAATTAATTTTTTTTTTTATAGCGATTAAACTGCGTTTTTATTTTATTTTATTTATAATTTATAAAATCACTACTATCCGATATATCAACTTACACGATTTTGTTAGACATTTTATTATCATACAGGCAACATTAATTTGGATTAATTTCGAATGAGGACCGTTTCAGGTTAAATTCGGTGTAAACCGACTTTACCGGTGACTTAAACAAACAAAAAATGTCCCTCCGTTACAGGCAATCGATTGTTCATAATTCGATTAACACAAAATTGATTGGGTAAAAAAAAAAAAAAAAGTAAAAACGATAATTAATTGTAATAACGTTCGCATTTCGTCGATGAAATAATATATCAGCGGGGGGGCGTTCCACTGTTAAAGTAAAAATAATTCAATTCGAACCCTTTTTTATTTTTTCCAATTTCAATTATTAATCGACTCTTTTTTTGATTTTAAATTAATCTCGCGGGCCCTAAGAGATTTCAAAATCCTTTATTACCAACACAATAAGTCATATATATGTGTATTTACATCGAGTGAAAAATAAAAAAAATAAATAAATCAATCCTATCTATAAATACGAAAATGATCACGAATTAAGGTCATGAAATACAGAGTTGTTCTAGCTTGCGACGTTAACAGCGATATAAACAAATAAATAAATTAATAATAATAATAATTAAGACGGGACGTATGCACACGTACATCGCGCATTTACATAATGATCGAGAACAACTGTAAGGAAGCATTTTAATTTTTACACAATCGTTAGCAGCCAAAAGATTCGTGCTGATTGCGCGATGAATATCTCGCGTTTTTGGTTTTTTTTTTTCAATGAAATTTTCCACTTCAGTGAACTTTGCATAAATTTTCCTCATTAATACACGCCGTGAGATATTCCGGATATTATTATTATCAACATAATGCGAACGATTTCCGAAAAGAATTTAAAAATAGACGAAATAATAATACATCGATTTTTCACGCTGTGAATTTAACCACCGGCTGGTTAAAAAATTATGTTTAATAACGGAAATATTAAAACATAGTAGTAAAACCGGTTTTTCTTATTCTATCTTTTGTCTACTTTTTAAATTGTTTATTTTCCTATATATTTTTTTTTTTTATAATTCCTTTTTTTTGATTCTATAATAAAAAGTATTTTTTCGAACGAACAAAGAAATAAGCAAAAACCATTTCATTATAATAATTATTAATAATCAATAATAATAGTAATAACGAAGTTAAAAATAAATAAAAAATTGTTTTTTAATCAGCGGTAGCATTTCAGTTATGTCCAGTCCGGTGGAATTAATTTTTGATAATTTTTATTATATATATATATATATATGAGCAAGTATGGATTTAAAGTCCCCCCCTATAGAGTGTGAGTCTTCTTAGACTTACCTATTTAAACGGTTGATAACTCAAAATCCTTCGTCCGGAAGGAAATTCTGTGACAGTGATTTTGATGTCTGTCTAATAGCAGAGAAACTTATTTAGTTAGTAATACTCTATGTTACCGTTTTATATACGTCACCAATTTGATTGTATTATTCAGAATAACTCACAAATTATCCGCAATATTATCTCAATCCCTATTAATAATTTATCATTAATTCTTACACATTTATCCCCTAATAAACCTAAAACTAACTTATTAAATAATATAAATGGTATAATTAAATTATCTCCCTTTTCTTCTCCAACTATTATCGACGACTCCGATATCAGAATGTCTGTTATCGAACCGGCTATTACTGAGAATATAGAATCTTCTCTTCTGGCTGACTTTATCGCATCTAATAATGTTGTTATTTTAAACGATAGGGGGTCACCCGATTTTATTACTCCCATCTTCTGTCATTGATCAACTATAGGCTACATCATTTTGATCGCTATAAAAATATTTAATTTAATATTAAGTTCGATTTCAAACGTTCACCGAAATTACGGGTAGACAAATTGTAAACTGTTTCCTAGCAAAAAATAGACAGAAAACTGGTCAAATTAGGATTGCTCTTGAATTCTTTATTAATAATTTTAATGATTATCAAAACTGCCACAATTGAACGTAGTACCATTGATCAAAGCAACGGTTAGCTACAGCGTATTTGTAGATCTAATGAATAAGGTTACACAAAAACTTTCAAAATGCAATAATTATGTCAGAGTAGTTCTTTTAAATAATATACTAAGAGAACTTGAAATATCACGAGCAAGATTTAACCTCTGAAAATATTTGGTTAACAATAGTAGGGCTCGAGGAAGACTATATAAAATGAAAGTAGTCAGGTTTTAACTTCTGATGCGGACAAATGCGCTGCACTCTTGAGTGATTAATAATGACAAACCATTGCTTATACAGTATACTCAGCTGAGAACAGGGTGTCAAATAAGGTCGTTAAACTTATCAATTTCCCTGCTCTTTTCTCCATATTTTTTTCTAAATATCTCTTTAATTATATACGTTTTCCCTTGCTTCTGGAAGGTTGCTTTACTGAAGCTACTTCTTAAGCCAGGAAGATTAACTCCGAGCTTATCGACCTATTTCTTTGTTGAATTGATAAGATGTTTGAGAAAATAATTAATGTTTGACTATTGAGATAGAAAGTAAAGCAAAATCAGTTTGGATTTCATGCCTCTTATCCTGCTGAGGGTGTACAACTATTAGTTTCTTCTATCGCGGGTTCAGTAGCTGTGACGACAATTGTAGCTGGTCATTGATTACTGATATTATCTTGATTAGGCATGAGGTTAATTATTTTATTATCAACATAATTATTAAATATTTCAAAGATCTGGTTATTAATCTTAAGCTTGGCAGTTCTTTATGTTGTAAGGGGCCTGTATGCGATGTTACACAGGGATCTCCAACCCCGTGGAATGTTCTTTACTCTTCAATACACTTTGATGTGGATGAATTCTGTAATAGATTTGGTGCAAATTTTGTCTCATATGCAGTCTCTGCTTAGTATTTCATATTAGTCATCCACCACACATTTCAACTTACCAGCATTGATAGATTCCTTGAATGCACTGTTGCTGATTTTGTTTTGTCATCCTCAATTTCTAAATTGCAAATATTCTGTGTTTGATAACAAAAATCTAGCTGGTATGGTTAAGAATCTCCCACTTGTCTGAAAAACCGATAGAATACATTTTCTAATTCATCTTTGAACAGAATAATCTTCAATATATCAAGTAAAGCTTAACTTTTTTACTTAAGAGAAATAGTAGACACACAGAAAAATTTCAGGAACAGACCTCACAATATTGTCAATTCTTAATTACTTTTGACATTCCACGTCTTTCACTCTGGCCACTCCCTTGCGAATTTACGAAATTTCCGTCATGCCCAGCGACACCAAAAACCGTTACGAAGAAAATAATCCACCTTTTTATCAGCAATGCCGTACTCGATCAAACTAAAGAGTCTTTTCATGTTTATCGACAGGCTGAAATTATACGAGCTACCGATTTATGTCAATTTATGCCTGAGTGCTTCGGTTGCGAATTATCGAATTCAATCGACGTGTCGACAACGCGGAGCATGACTTGCATCGACGGTGTGTTTACACGAAACGTATATGTACATTTCGTATTTTAGCCACCATCGACCGCTGCTCACTACGACTAGTCGCAATGATAACGATGAAACTACTGCTCGTAGCTCTAGTTCCTTATAAGATGTATATATTGCTCAAATACACGTTGTACACGGTATATCGTTTATATCATTACGAGATTCTTCGAGGCCCGTATGCGTAGTTTGCACAAAAGTTGGGCGCGCACGGTTCGTTTGATATCGTTCAGAAGGAATGCTACGTGACGGTAGAATTTTTTGGTGACCTCGCGCGTATGGTTGCCCACAGGCATTCTATGCTGACGGTGAACGCGAAGCAAAGACATGTTATGTCTTAAAGTCTCGCGGACGTAGCGTAGCAGTCGGGGAGGAGCTACTTTTTCATTTTAACAATGCGAAAAATTGTAATCACAATCAAAATGTAATCGTATAGTTCGATGAAAAACTACAAACAAGATAGATGCGAATAGATAAAAGGTGAAAGTGAGCATTATAATCTGAAATAATGTTATATCAACGCAGAATTTTTAATAAATATATAAACTTGCCGCTCTTAACTAAACTACAAAATTTAGTATCATAAATACAAAAATGTGTACACTTAGATTTCTTGAATTCTGGCACTGAATAGTGTTGGACAATCAACAAATTCATATAAAACACATTCTGTGCATCAGATAAATTGATCGCATTCTACTTTTTAAACTACTCTTTGAACCGAATCATCTTCAACACCCACAAATGAGCACCCTATATTACGTTAATACTAATATTCAGTTATACAATTTTATAAGTAACTTGTGATGGTAAAGGAGGATAAAAGCTCCTAATATTGTCGTTTCTAAAGATAACATAGAATAAGATATATACAAAATAAAACCGTTATCAAATACAGTTGAAAAGGCAATACAGTAAATAAGGCAAAACTGCAGTAACCAACGTACTTTCAACTCCATCATTAATAATCTGTGATCAGAATTACATCCTGCTCCTGGTAGAGTTCTCACATTTTTGCATGAAGACCGCCATCTATTACTTATTAACATGTAATCAATTTGATTACGGAATCTGTCTCCTGGAGCAATCCATGTGATTAGTCTACGTACGCGGTGTTTAAACATTGTATTAGTTATACATAACTGACGATCAAGAGCAAACTGAATAAGTTTACCACTTCCGTTTCTACTACCTACACCAAAGTTTCCAACTGATGTTCTAACATAGGTATCCATCGAAATATCACCTACTTTTACATTGAAATCAGCAATGATAATCGTGATTTCTCCCTGCGGTAACTTTGTTAGTTCTCTATTCAATTCGTCATAAAAGTAGTCTATTTTTTCTTCATCTGCGTCAACCGTTGGCGCGTACACCTGCACCAAATTGAGGTTTATTGGTTTCGATTTTAGTCGGACTATGATTACATGTCCATTGATGGCTTCATAGCTGCTTACTAAATTACTAATATTTTTTTAATCATGAAGGCAACACCTTCACTACTTTTAGTTTCGTGACTTAAGCAGTACACGGTATAATTACTCCCTTCAAAGTGTCCAGTTTGATTATAATGCGTTTCAGAAATGCCGCCACATTAGTATGTTATACCGATACAATTCTTTTTAGTTTACCAGTTTCTAACAGACCACGTACATTCCACGTTGCTAATCTATTAATTTCGCATAGTTTTATATTAATTTTTCCAGACACATACTTCACATCTTGATCTTAGGATTCAAGACGCCGGGTGCTAGCCGGATCGCATGAAAAAACATTTATATTCGGCTGCGTATCATATGTTTACATGGGAGTATGCTTTTTTGTTAGGGTTTGCTCCCTTTAACGAAAGGATCCGGGTTTTTAGCCGCCGGATACTCGCCTACCCGCTCTAGATTGGTATTCACCAATCCGACTGAGGCACATTAATGTAGTAAAAAGCTTAACAGGATTTAATGAAAGGAACACCTGCGGCAAGTACCTTCCTCCGTTTTTCTATCAACGATGAATTGTGAGCTCCGGTTTAGTTTTCCCAATCAGCGCCAAATCCACTAAATAGAACTGCACGACGTGGATGTACAAAACGCACGTGGTTGTTGTTTCGTTTTTTCTACCGATGTCACTCAATTACTAGAGAAGATGACTCTAGTTACAACAACCTTTGGTCCCCAGGGCATTATTATATCAATATATAAAGTCAATGCAATACAATAAATACAGATTGATCGCATTAATGCCCCACGCCAGTATGCTCTTAATTATAAACAGCAGATTGAAAGTGTTCCTTACTAAAAGAAAATTCCCCAGAGTAAACAGTATTCATGTCAAGTAATAGTACTAGAGAACAGGTTCGCCTACTCGAAAAAAAATTTGGGGGTGGGGCAAAAGATTATTTTTTTACTCATTCATAAAATTGTTTTCTTGCATATAAAAATTATATATATACATAAAATGTTGATATATCGGAGAGTAGTGATCTTATGAATTATAAACAAAACAAAATCAAAACACAGTTGAATCACTATAAAAGTTTTCTATTGCAAAGCTTTTCGACAGTTACGTCATTATCAAGCATACACATAAATTACCTGAAATATTCATATAACGGCAACATTTTATATATTTTTATATCTAACTTATGGTATTGAAAGGCTTATAACTCTTGAATAATAAACATTGAAGAGGCAAAGTCCTTAATTAATAACCGTTGAGGGGGCGAGCGCACTGGTTTCATATACCAACCTCCCAGATCGACCACCTACTATCGACTGTATTGGCTGTCACTGCTATCAAAGTACCAATTATAAGGCAATAAACACATTCACGAACAATGCGACCCTTACTAGGTAAATTTTTTATTAGATTTTTTCTGATAAATGTACATTTGTGTTGTGTACGTGTCTGACCGTTCCGATGAACTCGATAAAAACGGTATCTATATATATATATATATATATGTTGATATGCGCATACACACACCGGTATCGCACTTATATATTACGTATATGTATATACATCTGATTACCTAAAGACGAAAATACATATTTCATAAAAATAAAAATAATTATATAATAAAATGTATAATTCAAAATTGTATTCGCATTTTTGTGTAATTAGGACAATACAAACTATTTTTAATATTTGACCGAAATAGATGCGGTTTTTTTGTTGGGTCATTATAATTTAAAAATTAAATTTTTACTATTTTGTATATATTCGCTTAAAATACTCGACATTAAAAATTATTTAAATTTATTATTAGTCGCCTTACGCAAATTGTTAAACTGGTTTTATAAATATCTCGGGCATGAAAATAAATGTAAGCGAAATTGGAAACAGCAAAAATCATTATGAATGAAGCATAATCAAAACAAAAAGTTAAATGCCGATTTTTAAAAAATGGCTTTACCAACAAGTTTAGTTTTTATACATCTAAAGACAAGCACTAACGATATGAAATTAAAAACAAAGCAAATCAGTAAAACTGTAGAAAACATTTGGGGATCAAGTTGCAAATGGGAGGTTCTTTACTGATTCTGAAATTTCTTTTTGATACAAACCGGTACCAAAGAATCAGAAACGACACTAATTTTGAGATTAAAATTCAAAATAGGAGACTTATGAAATGGACTTCGTAATATATATAGAATTAAAATTAATTATTAATACGACTTGTCGACGTATCGATCTGGAGACAGTGTGGTTTATCATATCCTTGCTATTGCGATTCACATTTCCATTCCTCGATGCAGTATATCCGATGGTAATAATATTATACACATATTAAATGGATTACTAATTTCTGACTAGAAATTGTTTCAAATTTAAAGATTGTCAATTTTATTTCATTATTGTCTTAATGTAGCAATAAACGTGTAATAATATAATAACAGGGCAGTCCTATACTCTTAAATATCAATATAAAATATGTGTAGAACGTCGCAGCGCATAGAAAAAATAGCCTATATTGTCATTCGTTTATTAATTATTGCAAAGTACTGTGCAAATTTAATTTTTTTTTTAATTTTGTACACTGTTTAAAAAAAATTACATACTTGGAAATGAATTTAATAATTTAAATATCTGATAAAAGCAAAATAAATTTTTTTTAACATTTTACATTATACTATATAGGAATATAAATAAACATAGACATCAAGAAATTTACTAAAAATTTGCATTAATATACACGTCTGAAAGGAGAAATTCATGTTTCTTTATTAGTTTCTTAAAAATATTTTCATGTGAAATCAAAAAAAGATAGAAGATAAATTATCATTAACACACTATTCGAACTGTGCAATAAATAAAATCACCCTCGGATATTAGACCGCTTAACTATTCCGTTCATACTACTGCGAAAAGAAGACCATTAGGAGTTTAATGTGTTAGAAAAAGAAAAGAAATAATTATTTCACGGTGTATACATATGCTGACAATTACTTCAGACATACTAAGTATTACAGCACACATACACACTATCTACTATTCCGAGTAAACTATTTCATTATGTTGAATTTTTGTAGATAGTGTATATATTATGTATCTGTTTTTATATAAAAACACTTGCAAAGCATCAAGATATATCGGAACAAACTGAAATAGTATCCACACTGTGTTATGTAGTTTTTTAATTATTTTTATTATTAGTAAAAGAACGCATTACATTTTCTTATAATCACATTTATTTTTAAAATGAATGTAATATGAAAAAATACCACCACATAATAGATATCTTGATAAAACCAAAAAGTAAAACTATCTGATGAAAACCTTTTTCTCAACTAAAGCTGCCCACACAATGTAATATGGGTTATAACACATTGAATAATATTAAGATAAAAATGATTAAAGTATCTTAAACTATATCAGAAAACGTAGAGATCGTTATTAATTTTCCAGCAATTACATAGGATAAATAAATAAAGATATTAAAAGTTGAATATATTGGAGAGTAGTGATTTTATTAATTAATTATAAACAAACAAAATAAAACACAATCACTAAAAGTTTTTTAATCGCGAAGCTTTTCGACAGTTACGTCATTTTCAAGCGCGAACTAAAAATTATTACATCTTTTTGTATATATGAAAAACCAGAAATGTTTATATAACAACTTAAAATTTGATATACATATTTCACTAGCCAAACATAATTTTAATTTTAGATTAATTTACAATAAATTTTATTTATAAAACAGATTTTCGAATAAATTCTTCATCAAAATTGGTAAATATCTCCCAAACCTGGTTCACGTTCTATTAAAAGTTGAATATATTGGAGAGTAGTGATTTTATTAATTATAAACAAACAAAATAAAACACAATCACTAAAAGTTTTAGAATTTATTCAAAAATCTGTTTTATAAATGAAATTTATTGTAAATTAATCTAAAATAAAAATTATGTTTGGCTAGTGAAATATGTATATCAAATTTTAAGTTGTCGTTATATAAACATTTCTGGTTTTTCATATAAACAAAAAGATGTAATAATTTTTAGTTCGCGCTTGAAAATTACGTAACTGTCGAAAAGCTTCGCGATTAAAAAACTTTTAGTGATTGTGTTTTATTTTGTTTGTTTATAATTAAATAAAGATATGACAGCTAAATTATTAATAACAAAAAAAAACTGCAATATCATTAACTTATTTATGAAAAAATGAAGATATAACGGAAGTATATTTTTGCAAACTAGATCGCATCAATATGTAGAATTAAACTGAAAGATGCTTAGATATAAGAATATGTTACTGCCTTATATGACTTAGTGATGATAGAATTCACAAAGAAGTTAAAAACTAGTTTTAACCCATTTTTAAACGTGTAGGAAAACCTATATGGACGATGAACATCCCAAAATAAAAAAAAAAGAGAATGTAAATGACATTTTTTATACTAGAGAAAGGACCACTATTGTGATGAATAAAGGAAATAAAACTGAGTTGAGATTCCACACATTTACTTACGACACGAACACCATGCATAAATTTATTAGCTGCCAGTGTTGGTCTAACGAACCGTAATGTCGAGTCCTTGAACATAGCGACTTGTAACATTTTCAACATGTGGGACCTAATGAGATGTATATACGATCGCCTTATATTCACCTAACAATGAAGAAATCGGTATTTAAGCAGAAAAACTGTTTATTACCATTATTTGGTGCGTATATATATATATGATTGTTTTATACACAATATTATATATTTTATAATCTTTCAATTAGAATGGGCATCTCTCGCTCGCGCATTTTACGATTTCTTGCACGCTTGAAATATAATTATATGTCTCAGAATGATCGTTCGATACAAGCACCATAGTAGTTAACTAGGAATACATAATGTTGATATAATAGCAAACAAAGGATTTTATTTATTTATTTATTTAGGTAGAAGTTCATCTAAATAGAGTTTAGGTTTAAGTCGACGCACGCTATTGTTGCAAACGCGCGTACCTATAGCCAAAGTTGTTATTATAATAATTATTGTATCGTTAAAATCTGGTTTGAGATGCGTAAACTTTTATCATATAGCAATGATAATAATTTGAATTGAAACGTCTTTATAATTTCAAAGAGTGTCGAAATTAAAAATTGTACATACACAAAACCAACCTGTAATTTTGCGTTCGGTCCAGTGAGCAGAAAAAAACGAAAAATATCCATAACGGGAATATCTGCCACGCAAACTTCGTCACGCGATTGAAATAAAAGAAAGCAGAATCCGGCATGGGATTAAATAAGGATAATTACACACACACACATATATATATATATATATATATATATATCTCAAAATATAGGTTTCTAATAATAAGAGATAATAATGAAACTCGGACGCAGGATTCATCCTGAAGTATCCACAAGGAAGAGGTGGGAGTAAAAATATTCGTTAAGAAAGAAATATTCAGTTTTTGATTTTGTGAGATCAACAGGAAAAATGTAGGATGACCAACGTGTAAAAAAGTGACATTAAATGTTCTGATCATGCTGTAGAGAAATTAGAAGAAGTCGTCAGATATATTGAAGCAGAAGTTTATGAAGTGGAATGTCTGATAAATTAAAGCACAGCGCAAAGCAGGTTATTTGATTTTTAATTATTAATCAGTTGACGTAAAAGAATTTTTTTTTTATTAGCGAAGGCATAAAATTTTATGATCGTTTGTGTTATTAAAAGAAAAATATAATTAGAAATAACCTGATTCTTTTGCATGCGATTATTATCGCTATTCAAAATTAGTTTTTTTTTTCGCATATTACTGTTAATCAAACCATCTTAGCAACATTCGCCGATGATATTGCTATTCTTGCATCCAATTCAGAAGCAATGTATGCAAACATCGCGGTTCAAAACAATCTGAATAGGTTGGTTCAGTGGGCACAAAGTTGGCGTATATTGTTTAATCCTAGTAAATGCCAACACGTTATATTTACAGACAAAAAAACCAAGTGCCCCTCTGTAAGAATTAACAACATACAAATTCCTAAAAGTAATTCAGTACGTTATCTTGGATTGTACATGGACAAAAGACTCACATGACGACCACATATGGCACACACTAGAAGAACCATTATTACTCGTGTGAAATCACTACGGCCGTTATTGGGACAGAAATCGGTTCTAAATCTAATGACCAAACGGACTATCTATCTTGCGGCAATCGCTCCTATTTGGCGGTATGGAATAGAGGTTATACGGCAGTACTTGCAAGAGTAATCTTAGAAGAATACAGCAACAACACTCCAGGATACTCCGTACTATTACATCTGCTCCATACTATGTTTCTAATTTGACACAACATAAAGATCTCAAGATTCCGTATGTCAACGATACTCACGCCATGCAGTATAAGAGGTTATTCGACAAATTTGAAGTCAGTAGCAATCCTAATAATCTTCCAGACAATCCTCCAAGGCGTCTGCGAAGGAAGTGGTGCCGAGACGCAATTCCAATCACTTAATAAATCTGATGTTATTCAAAAGGCAACATGCTTTCATTCTAATTATTGTATTTGATCACTCCTATACTATTCCTACACATATTTAATTCCCATCAAGTTATTCCTTTCTCTTCCTCATAGTCTAGTGTCTCACTGGAGTCACTAGACTAATACTAATTTTCTACTTATGTGATCACCGTTGTTTGCAGCAATTAATGATGGTATGATGTTAAAAAAAAGATTTATTCACAATAAATTTTATTTAAAAAACAGATTTTGAAAAATAATACTTCATCAAAATTGATGTATATCTCCAAACCTGGTACAGGTTCCATTAATATTGAATATATTGGAGAGTAGTGATTTTAGAAATTATCAAAATAAAGCAGAGTTTAATCACTAGTAAGTTTTTTGTTTTTTTATTGCGCAAAGCTTTTAGACAATTACGTCATTCTCAAGCGTACACAATAAACATTAGTATTCAACATTAAATAGATTCTACTTTTTTCATTTCAATTTAAGCGGTCCTTCAACACAGCATTCTATGTCACATTAAGCAAATTCTAACTTGCAATTATTTAGGCAGGTAAGGCTGAAAACATATATAAAAAATTATTTTCAAAAATTCATTTCCTTTTCCACTTTTACATTATGGACAAAGTATGATTATCCTTTTACATTCCTGACCTCGTAAATATGTCTTTATTACTCGAAACTCGTAATATGCACATTTACATTTATCTATACAAGTTTATTCAATGACATACCTGTCAATATTCCAGTATTCGTAAAATATAATTTGTAATGGGAGAGTGGAAGTCCATATACAAATAAAATATATATGCATACCTGTAATAAGCCATTCAATATTCTTTTAAGGCCAGTTCATATCTGAATTGATAATTAGATTAAATATTTCTTTTCGACTGATTTTAACAGTTTCAACAGGCCACAAATAATTGTTAATATAGAGCTGTCAATACATTGTGACGGATTAAAACCATTAACCATTCAATTTACAATAATATAAATATCTCAATTAAGCACATACCGAAAACAACGTTACATTATATAAGAAAACAACAATTATTTTTTGTTGTATCAAAGTTGTATATTATTTCATTTTTCCAATTTTCATACTTTTCATTGTATAAAAACAGAAAATATCAATTATTTGGTTCACATAAACGTGCGAAAAAATGGGAGACAGACAGTAGAAGCAAATGTTAGAAAGTTCTAAGAAGAGCTTACATCCATCTTTTCAACGTGATCGGTAATAGACTCACTAGTATCCATTTTTTCAACTGTTGCATTATCACTTTCAGTATTAGCGGCATGTTTATTTTTAGCAGGTCGTATTTTCTTTTTGGCTGTCTTATTTTTCAAAGACACATGTAGTAATTCCTGCAACAGAAATATTTCTTTTACTATATATTATTTTAAACATTCGTAAAATTAAATGTAACCGTAAAATTTCGCATTTTTAAAAATAGGTATTATTGAAAAAAGTATATACCCAAATTGTTTCCATAATAACAATAAAAATTACAATTTTTAACGAATTGCAAATATAAATATATCAAGAATTATGTAAAACAAATTTCTTTATTATTTATTTGGTACCAATCTCACTCCGATGAAACATCATTTATCATGATTTTAAGCTCTCTCTCTCTCTCTCTCTCTCTATATATATATATATATATATATATATATATATATATATAATTTTATATATATATATATTATATATATATATATATATAAAATTATATATATATATATAGAGAGAATTAAATTATATATGAAAATTTTATTTAAAAAATTATTTTACAAGAACTCTGATCTTTTTCTTTCAACGTGTCGCGTTATGCCGCCTAGGCCCCGAAGCACAAATATGGCAGTTAAATGAATTAGAACAAGTTAGTGAACTTCGGGGAAACGAAAGTATTCATAGTCAGATAGGATTTCAAGAAGGAGATTGGATGACTAGAGAAATTGCGTTCGATATGAATTATTAATTGAGCAGCTAAGAAGTAGATGTTGGACTGTATGAGAATTTCAGTTGTGCTTTTGAAGTATTATTATTATCGTATCAATTACGCGCTTATTTAGAGATATCCTGCATTATAAATTTGCGTTCGACAGCCAGTCTTCTGCGCCTTCTTCTAGTGAATGTAACCCAATCAGTCCTTTATTAAAGCTATTTACTTTACACGAATTGATAAAGTGTGACATCGTTTGGATCTCGCCACAGCTGCACAGCTCCGTTTCCGACAGTTTCCATTTGTTCATTAAATATTTGCAACGACCCTGGTTGGTTCTGACGCGATTTAAATTGCACCATGTTTTTCTGTTGAGACCAAATCCTGGCACCCTGCTAGCCGGATTTGATATTAATTGTCCGTTTGTTGGAGTCTGCTTAACCCATATTTCCTTCCATTGCTTTTGAAGTAATGTAATAGGGGTCTTGCAATAACGACTTCGTTTCTTCAGTTTACTAATAATGATTGGATAGTATCTCGGACTGGGCCTAACTTTGTCGGTTCACTGTTTCAGGCCTGCATGATTGGTGATTTCTACGTTAATTTTGGCAGTATTTAAATGTTCGGTATTGGAAGAAACAGTGTCTTTTTTACTGCAATACGGGCGAGTGAATTTCCCTGGATTCCAATGTACAATGGAATCCACACTAACGAAACGCGAACATTAGTACTGCAAAGAACGCGAATAATTCCATCGGCTATTGGATGTTGATGAGGAGAGTTATATCTTGGAACAGATGTAATTGGCGATTAACGAATCTGTATATATGAGAAAGAGGTACGAGGATCAGAATTCAACAGTACGTTTTATAAAAAATAATACTGCAGGAAGAATAGTAAATATAGTCGGAAGAGAGTAACGGAAAATAATTTTATAGTTGCTGATTTAAAATGAGTCTAGTGGAATATAAAATTTGCAGCTCGAGAGGAAATTTGACGAAGTGTGCTAGGTGTCCGTGAACTCCACAGCTATAGGAACTCAAATCTATAAAGCCCAAATTTAAATTATTGGCGTTGTTCTATGAAAATTGGGTCAATCAATCGAAAATTACTGCGACTAATTGAAAATGAGCCTGACTAAAATATATAATTCAATGTAGCGGGGTAACCTATTATGTGGTCCGATCAAACAAAAGCGAAGAATTAAAACTAGTAACTATCGAGTTATGGAATTTACATCGAATTATCCGAAACTCACAGAAAATTACTAAGCAAATCAGGTACGTTCTTCAGTTTTATTTAATAATAAAAGTTCAGTGAAATTTATATAAAAACCAAATGGCATAATTAATGAAACTAAATATTCGAAAACATTTACCAAAAGTTCAATTTTTACACATTATTTACAAAATTAAATAAGTTTTTAATAAACGATATATAAAAGAAACTATCGTAATATTACCTTAATTTCTGGATTAGTAATTGAATATTCTGATTTGTATAAATAATCGTCGAAAGGAATCCCGGTAATTTTTGATGGACCAGTCGGAAGTATCAATACAGTTGTTTTAAATTGGGCTACATATTCCCCTATAATATACGTATACGCACATATATATACATGCATATATATATATATATATATATATATATATATATATAAAAATTTAAGTAACATATTTTAAAATTAATGAAATAGTACACAAACCGAAGTAAACATTTAAATGCTCTACTTAAACAGACTCAATCAAATTTTCGTAATGTTTTTTACTACATTACATTCTATTCATATTAAAACATAAAAAATTTTACTTCAGAAATGAATACTATAATTTACAAACGCAAATCTTACTAGTCAGTGTAAACTATAACACAAGAAACTACCACACAAACGTACATAATAATGCATGTAAATTACACCAACATAAATTTTTATGAACAAATGTCCAACCTGAATTATGTAAATAATCATGGTAATATTATATATATATCTTCTTTCTCTCCTCAACCTTCAGAGTTGGTGAGTGAGTATAATATATACATTAGATCCGTCTACGGGAGTATGCTCATGCTTTTATAACGACATAACTTTCGCCATTTTTTATTTGGTCCATATATCCAGTTAGTGATCTCCCGTTATTTCATCTTCCGTTCACCATTCCTTTAAATCAGTGTTGTCGACCATTCCGAATGTCCGATGAAATGTCCTTTTTCATTGTATTTTCTAGTGATGGGATCATCTGAATGAAAAATAACCGATTATTCGGTTTTTGAAAAAACTATCTGTATTCGGTTTTTGAAAAAACTATCTGTAACCAGTATCCGATGATTATCAACAGATAATGAATAACGAATAACGATGAATAACTATCTACCGAGTAATAAAACTATCTGTAACCAGTATCCGATGATTATCAACAGATAATGAATAACGAATAACGAATAACGATGAATAACTATCCAATACCGAGTAATAAAACTATCTGTAATCAGTATCCGATGGTTATAAACAGATAATGAATAACGATGAATAACTATCGAATACCGAGTAATAAAAAAAACTATCTGTAATCAGTATCCGATGTTTATAAATAAATAATGAATGAATAACGTAGTATCGAATGAAATTATTTAAAATGAGCGTACACATTTCACATTACTGATTTCTATAACTACTTCGTCTTACTTTTTTAGTTTTTAGGATGTTGTTATAGATTTAGAATTGTGTCAAAATTCTCATGAAGTTAATTGTATACTTATATATAATTTTGCCGCAATTATTAAATACGTATGTATTTGAATGATTTGATTCGGATGATTAATTATTTAAGTAGCAAAGTTAGTTTACGAATTAGAAATAAAATCATTCAAATTAATTTCGCTGTATTAACCAATATAAAAAAAATTAATTTTTAAAAGTGTTTTTTTCATTAACATATGACAAAAAGGTGTACAATCGAAATCCTTTTGATATTTTTAGTGTATTTTCCCTGCATGCTTTTAAAAACTTAATAAATAACGATTAACAAAAGACATTAAAAATATCAAATGAAAATTTAATTTTTTAATTTTAAAACATTTACAAAATTAAACAGTTTATACATTTTAAAATACATATTTACATAAGTCAACATATAATAATATAGATACTTATTTTTTAATACATATTTACAAAACTAAACATAATTTATATACTTTAAGATACTACAATTATATTAAACAAAAATTATACTAATAAAAAGGCAAAATAATTTACAATGAATTAGGTAAAAACAGAATTTCATCTAGCTTATCCGGCTGAAGCCTGTTTCTTCTTAAATTAGTAATTTGTCCAGCTTTAGAAAAAATTCGTTCAGATGAAACTGATGTAGCTGGTGCACTGAGATATTTCATAGCCAATTCATACAATTCTGGTAATGATTGTTTATATTTAGACCAGAATTGTAACGGATCTTCTGTTCTATTTACATAAGACATTTCAATATATTGTCTAATTGCCAATGTTGAGATACTAGCGGGCACCAAAAGATTTTTAACATCAGCGGCTTTTTTATCAAAAAAAGCCCAAATCGTAGAACTATTAGTATCTTCAGATTTTTTTTGTTCGTTTTCTACATTTATATTGCCTGGAGTAAATAAACACTTGGTCTCTTCCATTACCCATTTTTCTGCATTATTAGCATTTTCGTTTAATCCAAATGCAATTTTTTAAAATCTAGGATCAAGATATGTAGCTTTTGCTACTATTTTATTAGTTTCAAATGATCCCAGTCTTCTTGAAATGGTGTTTAATAGATTGTTTTTAAGCTCTTCCCCAATTTCATAACTGTTTTAATCGATTTTATAGCAGTTTGAAACCCACGAATTAATGGTATTGTTAACGATATTGTTGGGTACTTCTCACCTGATATTATATTTGTTATATCATTTGCCGGTTGTAAAATACTTATACATTCTTCTATTATTCCCCATTCTTCTAAATTTATACAATCAGGACAATTTGGTAACTTTGTAATTGTCAAAGAAAACGGATCCTTTATTTTAATTAATCTTTCTAACATTAAAAAACATGAATTCCATCTAGTTGGACAGTCTTGTTTTACTTTTAGTAATGGTAGACCCATTTGTTTTTGAACTGACTTCAACATTTCAGTGGCTATTGTGCTGTGTTTAAAATGCCCTATTAATATTCTACATTTTTTTAAAATGGGGCCAAGCCGGCTGTTATTTATGAACTCTGCTACAGTAAGATTTATTGTATGTGCAACACAGGGATGGTGATGTTTCTTCAAATATTGGACGACTGCACCCTTTATGTTAGGGCCATTATCTGATACAATAGTGATTACTTTTTGATATATATCCCACTCGTTTAAAATATTGCTCAATACATGAGCAATATTTTCGCTTGTATGAGAAATAGGAATTTGTTTGGTACATAATACTCTAGCCATTAATATATTATTATAAATAAAATGTGAAGTAACAGTAATATATGATTGGTTACTATCTGAAGTCCAAATATCAGTCGTAATAGATAAATTTTTGACTTCATTTAACTTACTTTTTAGTTCTCCTACACTTTCTGAATAAAATTTGGGTATTATATCATCTCTAAGTTTTTTTCTGTTAGGCAAATTATACAGAGGTTGTAAACTTTTTGAATATTCCAAAAATCCTGCATTTTCTACTATTGAAATTGGTTGCATATCTTTGGCAACCATTTTTACAAATGATCTTTCAATTTTATTGATATCTCTTTCTGAAAATTCATTTTTTTCCTTCACTAATTTTAATTGTTTTGATATCGGTATATTCTTTCTATTACATACGTTTTCCCCTCATCAATAATATCAGATGATGACCCTCCTGGTGTTTCATTAACCAAATCTACAGAAATTAAATTATTTCTACTTTCGTAGGTGTGTTCTACAGGATGAATACGTAATAAATGATGTCTTAAATTTGTAGTACTTCCTCCCCATTTTAAAACTTTTTTGCAAATTTTACACATTGCTGAAATATTATCAATTTTTTAAAAATAATTCCACATTAGAGATTGTTTAATTCCCTTCATGTTGTTTTAGAAATTAAATATCTTATAAAAAACAAAAATCCAACCAAACCACGTTTTATACAGTTATATATAAAAAAAATTAAAAATATAGTATACTACACCTCCTAAACAGCTGTATAATAAAATATAATAAGCCTAAAATAACAAATATACAACAGAAAACATCAAACGTAATACTTATTTTAACAACACAGCGCAAACAAACAGAAGAGAAATATAAAAAGCATCTGAATGAAAAATAACCAATTTTACTGCAATATAACATCCAGTGTATTTAAATCTGATTCAGATGATTTATTATTAAATTTATAATGAGATTATGAATTAAAAATAAAATCATTCTAATTAAATTCACAGTATTTAACAAATGTATAGAGAATTAATAAAAAAGCTTTCGTACTTTTATTAACATATAATGCGAAAAGGTGTACAAAAATACTTTACAAATCGCTTCATATTTAGTATATATTTAATTTACCCTACATAATTTTTAAACTCCGCAAAAACAATTATTATTGGCATAAAAAATACCTTAAATAAAAATTTTAATAATAAAATACAACAAAAAAAAAAAAAAAAAACAAGTGAAAATATACACAACTGGAAATAATACACGTTTTATAAAACAGACAACACTGTAGTGTACAAAGAAACAGAAGAGAACAGATAGTATTTAGTATCAGATGAAAATCATCTGAATAATCATCCGGTTTTTTGCATCATCTAGTTATCCGTTATTCGGTTTTTTAAAATATTCGGTTTTTCCCATCACTAGTATTTTCCATTTCGCGTCGTTCATTTATTAGTTGCAAAACTTCGCTATTAGTTATTTTACTCGTCCATGGTATTCTTAATATTCGACGCCAGTACCACATTTCCAACAAGCTAAGATTTTACACACATACACGCACACACGCATGCATATATATATATATATATATATATATATATATATATATATTGTTAGCTACACTGTTAATCTAAATATTTAATTAATTGTCTGTATATATGAAATAATTTTTGTTGATTTTTATATATATATATTATATATATTGTTATTGAAATATTTAATAAAAGAATATTGTTATTGAAATATTTAATAAAAGAATTAAAAAAATAGTAGAACAACAAGGTTCAAAAATAGCTGAATTATAGAGAACTTAGAAATAAAAATTTCAGACATGAAAAACAATACTACAGTAGTGTTTCAAATATTATCAAAAAATAAGTTGGATATAAGGTGCAAGGACGAAAATTTATTATTTGTGAAAAGATTAGATAGAAAGAATCATAAATTACGTATAATACTATTTAAATTTATCACGGGAAAACTCAGAAAAGACGTACTAAAAGGAAGTGTGAAATTGAATTTGGTATTTATCACGGAATACTCCAAAAGAAGTGTCAAAAATAAAGGAAAATATTAACAAGTGAAACGAAGAAACACAGAGAAGATCGAAAATATGCAATAGTTAAATACGATAATGGTGAAGGACAAATTTAATCAGTAATGGAAAAAAAAGGAAAACCCAACTTAACACACGTGGAAAGCGAACAGATTTATAAAATAGTAAATATGATGTCGAAAAAAAAACGATGAAGCATACAAAGAAAAAGATGAGGGCGGCAACTAGAAAATACAGACGCGAACAAATAATTTACAATAGCAAACAAAGAGACAATCACCACGTAAGTTAAGAATTTATATAAACTCAAAATTGCACAGAAAGTTTGGCTATCGAGAGCAATAATGGCCATCAACTTTCGGATACAAAATTAAAAACAAAAACCAAGGAGTTAATAAAAATTCGCACATTAAACGTGAGGAGACTAAACACAGAAGAAAGAATTTTATAACTAGAAAACGTTCTGAAATATAATGATTTCAGATTTATTTGGTTTAGCTGAAGTGAGATTTAGTGAAGAAATTATAGTAAGAATTAACGAAACGGTTTTCTGTTCTGAGAGTAAAATTAAAGGGCAAGGAAATGTTGGAGTTATAACAAAGAACAGTTTTAAATGATAAAGTTATGGAAATAAATGGAATTTCGGGCAGAATTTCTTGTCAGGGTGGAAACTTACTTCAGTCTGAGAATGACGATAATAGAGATACGTGCCCCAACCTCAGACTCATCAGAAGAGGAATGTGACAATTTCAGTGTACAATAAAAAAATAAAAGTAGTAATTCTGGAATAATAATAATATTTGAAGATTTTAATGATAAAGTTTAATTTAGACGGAAAGAAGACGAAGAAATCGCGAGTCTTCCGTACGGATATGGGAACTGTAATTTAAGAAGATCAAAGATGTTAAAATTTTGTCAGTATGAAAATTTCAAAATTGTTAATTCATATTTAAAAAAAAACAGTAGGAAAAAAGTGGACCTGTGTGCCGCCAAGTGGAAAATGTAAAAATAAAAGTGATTTCGTTTTAATAGAGGATGTCGGATACCTGCAAAATATAGATATTGGTGCACTAAAATTCAGTACAGACCATAGACTAATCATAATAACTTTAAAAATAGAAAAGGGTAGAAGAAAATTAGCAATTAAAGACCCGTGAAAAAAGACAATGAAAAGCCAACGGAGAAAGGAACTCGTTATGAGTTTAAAGATTAAGTGAAATCTGGCTAGATTTAAAATATAAAAGATGTTCAACATTATTATGGAATGTTGGTTGAAAGTAATCAACCGCACCAGTTGTAAAAGGGAGTATGATAATTTTTCCAAGAGATCTGAAAACGGACTGAAAAAAAAACAAGAAGGGCTTAGCATATAAAGAATAAAACATCGAAAAAAAAAAAACTTGAATTTAATGTTACATATAAAGCAGTAAGCCCAAGATAGAAAAAAACAGAAGTCTAATAGAATCAATGTACTTGAAAATTCTAAATATAAAAAAAATTGTCAAAGAAGAAATTAATTACGGAAATGGCGAATAATAATAATATTGTACAGCATGAAAGGAAGAAAATCGCTGAGGTAGCTACGGAATGTTATGGAAATATATATGCGGCTTCAAGAACTGCAGATGATTGCAAACTTTGTGAAAGCTATAACAGTATTACAGATGAACACACTATCTCGCCATTTTTAAATATACAAATTGAAAATGCGATACATCGGTTGAAAAATATAAAACCCCAAGAATCGAACAAACAGTAGGAAAAAAGTTGACGACGAAATATATACATATATATAAATTTTTTTATTAATTTCGTTTAATAATATGCAATACCTGTTTTCTCGAAGAGAACGTGAAACGGATTCAACAATTTATGACTGACGCACTCGACCACGCCTAGTTTAGCATTTTTTTCATCTTCGAAGCTACGTAAATTAAACGGCATATTACCGAATCTTTTAACCGCGTCCGTGTAAAATCTTTTAGAAGCTTTTAATTTCAGCTGATATACTTCGTCAGTTTTTTTATAAATAGAAACTCGAGCATCCATTTCTCTACCCGTGCCACTTCCGGTACTAATTAAAACGTCCAAAGCGTAAACTTCGTATTCTTCAATTTCGCATTTTTCATGCTCTTTTTTCTGAAGCTCGGTTGGATTTTGAATTATAGTCTTCTTCCCATCAATTCTAAACTGATTCAATTCGTGGGTGAGCATACCTTCCACAGGTTTACAGTTAAATTCTTTGGCCACTTTAGATACCATATCGGTAACGGCGTAATTCTGCAAATAAAATAACAAAATATTTAGGCATTTTTTTTTCCGGGGTAAACCATGTCAACGTTTCGAAAACAAATTACAGTTTTCATTTTCAAATTGAAAGCGGTTGTGAATGCGTAGTCATATTTATACAATTTTACCCTTAAAAGAACGCAGTCCAGACTTAGCGATAAACAAGTATCCTGCTATGTGCACATCGGTGTATCAGTGTTTTCGTCATCGTTATTCTGCGAGAGACTAGAGTCGTTTACTAAAATAGCTAAAGAGCGTATAGCACTCGTTGACTTCAGAAAAATTCTAATATTACATTTTTAAAAGCACCTAAAGGTTATGCGGCTGTTTCGTTAAAAACATAATATAAAGAGCTAATCGAACGCGGTCCGCACAAATGCAGGTTTCAACTTTACCGGAATTATATGACAAGAATAGTTACTCGATGAGACCTATAGTATGTGTAATCTGGTGGAAGGCCGGATTGCCAGCTTAACCACTGGAAAGCGGTACTGCTATATATATTAAAAACTTATTTCAGTTTTCGGAAAAATCAGTGACTACGAATTAGAAAAAACATATGTTGGTTAATTTCGATGTAGTATCTTTATTCACCAATGTACCAGTTACACGATAAAAATACGTGCTGAAATTCTTTGAAATAATTGCGAGCAACAATTATTTTACTTTGAGAATAAAATCTATAAACCAATGATGAGCTCAAGATTAGCACTAATTTTTCAAATATATTCACGGAATATTTAGAAAATGAAATTAAAAAATGGTCTTCTGAATGTTGGCTCTAGTATGCGGATGACACGATCGTAATTTGGTAGCATGTAAAGAAAAACTACGTGGAATTTTTATAGATTTGAATATGTTCCACACTAACATAAAGTCCACAATAGAAAAAGAAAATAATCGAGAACTAGCGTTTTTAAACGTGTTAATGAAGCAGACTACGTAGGGAAAATTAACTACCTCCATGTTCGGAAAACCTACACACACGAATAAAAATAGTCACATCATTGTCCGAGTCAAAAAATAGGAATCTATAAGACTTTGCTACACAGAGCCAAAACTACTTAAAACAGTACTGCCTTAAAGAAATATTTGAAGAATATAAAAGACGCTATGATCATTAATGGTTTTAACAAGAAGGAATGGTTTGGAACAAAAAAAAAGCGTATTAACAAAAGAATTTATAGCCATATAAAAGGCACCATGAGCAGAATAGGCAGAATTTTACGAAAAAACAAAGTTAGACTAGTGTTTGGCACGTGTAAAAAAAACATATTTACAAAGCGTCAGGGATCAACCCCAAAAAGAACCTTGCGGGCTCAACTACATTGGGCAGACTGGTAGAACCATCAATCAGATATTAAAAGAACACAAGCAGACTATAAAAATAAGAGAACAACCGCGAAATATAATTTAATGAGTTTGAAATCTTGTCCAAAATGTATAAATATAGCTCAGATTTGTTCGGGAAGGAATTAAAATTTTTAAGCATCCAAATTTCAACAGAGGATGGATACCAGCTAAATTCAACCTAGTTATCGGTCACTGCCCCAAAAGTGAAAAAAAAAAGCAAAAAAGTTAAAAATAAACACAATTATCGCAAAAATCTGGATAACATTAAGTCTAGACTGCGTTCTTCTAAGCATAAAATTGTATAAATATACCTACACATTCACAACCGCTCTCAGTTTAAAACGTAATAAAAAATTTACATGGTTTATACCGAAAAAACTTGTGACTATATGGAGATCAACCATGAAAGTTTAAAAGTGTCGAAAACAAATCTGTTTCAAACGACACTAATAGTTTACTATACATATAAAAAATTAATACGAGAACAAAATTTCGCAGAGAATCATCATCAACTCAGCCCATTCTATTATTTTCCTTGATACTCATATTGGTTAACATTCTGCAGTTTGAAAAACCGGTATTTTTAGGTGTAACTGTTTAGATTAATCACTGCAAAAACCACATGCACCAAATGTTAAATTTGAATTATATATATTACTAAAAGACACAAAAAGTCGATCTTTATATGCGTATCCAATCGTACATAACACATATGTTATGCATACGAATTTGCAGCTAGGCGTTAACGAACAAAAAATATCGCTGACACTGTTGCTGTGGTGTTTCTATCTACGATGTACATAGATGAGTTTATAAACTTTATCAACTACATCAAATGTTATTACTTAATATATATTAGCTTCATTTCGATTAGGAATGTACGTAGTACGAAGCCTCCTGTACAGGATGCCTGTTATTTATTAATACCACTGTTGTAATAGTTACCTATGTAAACAGACTTTCCATCTAGATATCCATCACAGAGTTTTTAAATCAATTTTAAAAGGAATTACAAACATTAAAATATTATTATCGAGTCAAATGATAAAACCATTTACCTCCGTCTTTGGTTTTAACAGCCTAAGGGCGGCTTGAGATGCGTAGTAAGCCGCTAATATAACGTCGGCTTTTCTGCCAGTTACCTTATTATGACGAGAAGTACCGACAACTACAGTGTGTGCTACTACAGCTATAAAGCCATCTATGTGAGCACCAAGGTCACTATAATAAAATGGAATCAAATAAAATTATAATACACACGTATGCAGTTTTAGAAATGTTAGGTAATCCAAATGAAATTATGTAAAAATATTAATCAAATGTTTATTAATCTACCAAAATTACGATTATACAAATGAGATAGTTGTTAAGATGTATTATTTATTTTACTATTAAAATTCATGTAAATCCGCTTCATTTCTACATATAATTCTAAAATACATCATATCAGACCGCTTTTAGGTTGCATAATTAATCTGATTCTATTAAATTTGAAGGTAATGAATGTTTTTAAATGCGCATATTACATACAATATTAAAACTAGTATTAAGTGTAATATACGAATTTTTCAAACAATATTATACACTAATTCGTTATTAAAATCCTTACATTTTCACAACATCGCCGTCCTTAATCACACAATCAGGTTCACTCCATATAGGAGAAAAATGACATATACAATTATTTGAAGATATGGATGTTGGAAAAGCAATACCTAAATAATGAGAATAAACAAAAATCACCTAATTAGTCATATAGATAAACAAATTGCATTCATTTGAGTCATATTATATATATATATATATATATATATATATATATATATATAATGTGTGTGTGTGTGAATGATGTAAACAATAATTTTAAAAAATATTTATCTAAAATTCGACCGTTACACATGAATTGCGTCGTCATTCTGAACAAAAACATGTGTGCAAATAAAATCAGAATTTATGAACCTCGTTTTAAATCTTTTTCCTTTTTAAATACTTTAGTACACTCTTCTATTATCAGTTTATCACCAAATTCGGAAATTTCTCGACAAGATGCACCATCTACACATTTTTCTATAACTTGCTTTAAGACACCTGTAATTAAATGGAAATGAACAATCTTCGTTTTACTACGTACAAAAACAATATAAATACATTATGAAAGCTTAATATTAAAATATTCCGTTTGTTAATGACTGTGTTCGGCACGCAAAACGTAGTATAACCAATTACATTAAAATATTAACTTAGTGATACATAATATTCAGAGCAATATTTTTATTAGCACATTACACGTACACATAAATTTGTTTCGATCAAAATATTAACTTCATATGTGCTTAAATGTATCACTGACTTTCACATATTTAATAATATTTTAGCTCAAATTATTTTAATCTATCTCTAATCAGTAAATTTATACACTCCAAAAGTCAATTAATACGTTCATCTTGTTAATTAATCTAGGTTTTTATGATTCCTTAATATTGCTACACATATAATATTTCGTCATATTATTACATTATTAACAATTACAAACTAAATACTCCATTCTTAACTTTAACGAAACGGAACATATAAATATATTAAAACAAAATAAGGAATGCATTAAAGTAATATACAATCTAACGATCATTTCCAAAAATCAACTCAACACAATATAAATTTATACTGCGACAAAGTAAGTATACACACTGTATTTACAAGCATTTTTAATGTCATTTACAAATAATAAATATCTTATATATTAATTGCATTACTTAATCCGTGTTAGTTTCAATTATTAATTTTTCGTAAATTTCCTTACTAAAAGTTAAGTCATCTTAAAATAACCACACTAAATTAAAAATTATATATACTTATTCACAATATTACGTATTTTCCAAATCTGATATTACATATTTAAATGGTGAACGTCGTAATTTTACAAATGCTTCACTCCCAAATTTTAAAATTCAATATATTTAATTTTTGACAGCAATAAACTAATACACAAATTATAATTTTTTGTACATATAACAAAACAATTTACAGAAGCCAACAATGTAATAAAAAATTATTCTTAATGGCACATGTAGCTGCTTTAAAAAATAAATTAATGTAATCAAGAAATTTGAGTAATATAAACATGCGTTCATAAATGTGGACCTTATCTTTTACTTAAAATTACAGGGAAATGTTTACGACACAAAATATACTACAAAAAAGAAAAAGTTGAAATATTTAAACCAGAAACGTACGATTCGATATTTCTGCTGCAGCTGCATATTTTCCTACAACTGTTTCATCAGAAATATCTTTTTCTGGATCTAAATTTTCACTCATTATAAAAAATGTTATTAACAAAAAAAAATTATAAACACCGTCAACAATGATTAAACAAACAGAAACAAGGTACGCACACGGCTCCACGCTTCATTTTGTTGTATTGGCTTTTAATATAGCGGCGTTTAAACAAAAATTTAATTCATTTGGAGACAAGACAATATTAAAAATCACAAGTACACGTGTTTCCATATATTTTTAAAATAGGGTTCCACAAACCGCTAACCCATTACAATAAATTTAAATTCATTAATAATATTTCATCAATCTCTATGCTTATTTTATTCTCTAAAATTACAGCTGCATGCTACTCATCGAATAAAAGCCTAAATATAAACGTAAAAAAGATAATATCCGTAAATATTATATCCTCACTATTCTATAATATAGTAGTAGGTTTTGAAAATAAATCATTTTTTTTTGTACACAGCTTTGAGTTAGAATAATGAAATAACAGAACATACTATGTTAAATTCCATTATCTAATGAAACAAAAATGATGTCCCATTATAATTAAAGTGCCACAACGCATTTTAATGATTTAAAAAAAAAAAACATTTAATAAGAACAAATTTTACAATGTAATTTTAAATAAATTAGTTATTACTTTAATAATAAAATTGAAATCGTTCACTACTACTACCTCCTTAATAGTAAAAATATAATTACAATATGATTTTACACATAGGCTGAACAAAATTGACCTTTAATACTACTTTACACTTTGAAATATAGGAAAAATGTTAGCATGTGCATAAAACTTATAAATAATGACAGACAATTCAATTCATAAACAGTAAACAATTTTATTTAGTCATTAATTTATATGTTTTTTTTGAGTACCTCTTACTAATGCTTTATTGTTTTTGTTATAGATTTAATAAAACGTAAATACTTCTTTAAAGGATATACATTATTGCAACGTTAACATTGTTCATTCTTACTCACACCTATTTTATTTCTCATTCCACGAAATTGTGAAGATGTATTTTCCTTACTCAACAATTATGCCCTTTGAGGTAAACAATTTTTAAAAATACCTTTAAATGAAAAATAAAAATAAAGGTAAATAAATCGGAATCGATACTTTTCACTAGCCATAGACCTATCATAAACAAATACACTCGCATGAAAATATCTCGACCGTAAAAACCAATTGGAAAATATCTGAGTGTACTACTGGATCATAAAACTTAAGTCCTCGAATAACATAAATCAATCCATTAAAGTATCCCAGTTTTATGTTTTTCCTTTATTATATTCTTTCTTTTGATCACAATTAACTTAGTTTTTCCATTGTTTATTTATATACCATAGGATTTACTCATATCCTTCAATTTCTTCATTAATCGTCGCATTTTTTCCATATTAGGTGCCATCAATCCTATATCGTCAGCAAACCGAGTTTGAAACTTTGAGCCCTTCGATAGAAATACCTTCATTCGAATCCTCCAAAACTTTCCTGATTATATGCTCTCCATATAAATTAAACAATATAGATGAAAGTACACATCCTTGCTTTACTTGTTTTTATAATATGAATAAACTCTTCTGACTGTATACCGAGTCCTAGCTTTACATTCTTTTTGTGCTCAAATAGTTTTTGAATAAAATGTACAATGTGCTTTGATGCAGCCATTTCATCAATTATATATATATATATATATATATATATATATATATATATATATATATATAATGTAACAAGCTATGGATCATTTTGTCCAAAATGGGTGTTACAAACCATCTTGTTAGTGAAATCACTTTATTAAAATAATTATAATACAGTACGAGCAGATAATTATTTCTCTAAACCTTTCAAAATATCAAAATGTGTTAGACAAGGATGTATCCTATTGCCACTTATATAACATATACTCTGAATATATAATGCGAAGTACTCTTACCGCAGAGGAAGGAGATATTTCAATTGTTGGCGTCAAAATTAATGATTTGAGATATTCCGATGACGAGACAATTTTTGCATCATCTATTGATGAATTCAACTTTAAATAAACTGACGACAGTAAGTCATGAATTCGGATTGTGTATAAACAAAAATAAAACAAAAATTGGATCATAATAATGAAAACATATCTAATACTTCACAACAATTAGACGAATACGAAATCGTCAAAGAATTTGAATATTTAAGTGTCCGGATCAACAATAAAGGAAGCTCAAGCAAGGAAATAAAGAGACGATATCAACGTATCTGGCGGGATGGTAATATCAATAATTATACAAAAATACAAGTTGTTCACGGCCTGGTATACTCCATCTTTACCTTCAACTCAACAGTCGAGGTTCCAACTTTTGCATCATTATAACTTTTAATCATCACGAAAAAGGCAATGGTATCTTAGTCCGTGTAACATATGTATCAGTACTTGCGTTGCATGTAATTAGTGTCTTGAATGCTAGCTCATTTTGCATGTCAAAATAATGTACAATTATATTTTGTAAAAACAGTACGATAATGACGTGATATGTATATAAAATTGTAAAGAAAACTTATTGCTTAATAGCAAGTTTTTAGTTTTTTCTTGTTAAACTGTTCCAATTTTCCAATATCTGTATTTATCAACGACAATTGGCTCCTTAAGTAGTCATGTACTCTGATAGTTTTGCTTTGTATGATAATGGAGTTGTCTTATTGATTATTAAATCTTCCGACGCAACCTCCGACGTTTAAATATCCCTTAACAAAAACATAGAATTTAATAGGTTTTTATATTTTTAGTAAGATTTATTATAATTTTTTTGTTTAATCTGTTTTTTACACAAATATGCTTTATTATTAAATATTACAGAAACAACGTCAATTCTGTAAAAGTGAACTATTTACTATTGTCACTCATAATCTGATATTTCTTATCTCTATGTCAACACCAAATTTATTTCGGGCTTCCGCAACACATCTTCCTTACATTTAATTTACAGCCATCTGCTACATGTATCCATCACAAATTTTTATTTTAAAAGGCATTTTATAATAAATGCATACAATAATAATAATGTAACACTACGAGTTTAAAGGTGACTTCGACTTTTTTTTTAATTTTGTAAATTTTTACGTAGCTTAACAGGATTTTTGGTCAGTATACATCAGATGTTGCTAGATTGCGATTGCCGCTTTTATAAATACGTAGGTTTTTTCATGTATATATATATATATATATATATATATATATATATATATATATATATGTATGTATGTATGTATAAAAAATAAACACTATAATTTCAATAACTACCATTTGTGTAAATTTAAATTCCCAAAATGTTTGCGTGTTATGGAAATTGTAATTTTGGTAATTGCCTTCTCGATCAAATGCCTTGTAAAAAGCGAAGTCATAAATTTCGAGGTCATAGTTTCTGATAACGCTATTGTTCACGTTTTATTGATAAATGGAAACTTTTCAACGTTACATATTGTTTAATTTTTTAAATATGTCTACAATGTACATACTATATAAATCAATAAACGTATAAAAAAAAAGACTTGTCCTAACTTATGTTGTATGAATTACAGAATTTAAATTCTAAACTATGTAAATATTTATTGACTGGTGTACTAATGTAAATATAATTATAAACAGTGGTGTACTAATGCAAATTCATCTCTTTTGTTAGAAAATTTATGTTTACAAGTAATCGTTTCGCTTCATGTAAACATTTCCTCATATTAATAACTTCTAATCAATTAAAAGTAAAGAAAATATCGCAGAAATACTCGCTTATTTTTACTTATAACAATTGCGGTTAACATTAAATATTTATAATACTCAAAATTTATAAATTATTCCGGTATTTTTAAAACATCTTAAGTTAATGTTTCGTAACGTAAATGACGATCACGAAACTTTAATCAGCTTAACAGTATAGCTAAATCAGTGGAATTATAATATTGGGAAGAAAATAATATTCACAATTCATAAAATAGTTTAAATCACTACAATTTCACTAATGTCTATTATGTATATAAAATAAATTAAAAAATGGAGTATTTCAATTTCTCATCATGGCTAATAACTTTTTAATGCGGTGAACGACATTATTAGCTTTAAATGATCTCAGAATTCGAAGTCATCCTTTTTCATTTATTTTGACGGGCACATACCAATTTCAATGTACTTAGAAAAGCGAGTATAGCGCTAATGTTTTATTTCTTTCGATAATTCAATAGTTTATCGAAATTTTCGTCATTATTAATGTCCTCTGTGAAACGACCTTTAATTTTAAATTATTTTGCTAAAAGGATATATTTAAAACCATTAATTAAATGATGACGCATGCTCGTATAGTTTATTAAACGAACTACTTAAATTTAATTTACCTAGTTTAATTATACATAACGTCTTGTACAACAGTTCTTGGAATGTATAGTACTCACTGCTATACTCAATACCATTTTTTGATAAGTTATATTTATCTTCCTAACATCAGGTAACAAATACCACCATTTATTCTGCTCTCTTCGCCAATCTGGAGACCTTAAATATCACCGACATAAAGGAGGTAGGAGTTCCAAACCAGATTATACAAGTAACATGTTCACTACACATAAATAATAAAGCATATATAAGAACGGATGGGGAAGTCTCAGAGGGTTTTCAAGTAAAAAACGGTGTAAGACAAGGTTGCACTTTATCGCCACTATTTTTCAATATATATGACGAATAGATAATCAGAAAGGCTATAGAGAACTGGAACGGCGATACTATAATAGGAGGAAGAAAAATCTCGAACCTTAGATACGCAGATGACACTACACTCCTATCGTCATTAGAAGGGATTTTTATACCAGCTTTAACATTTCCGTCTTCGTTCGTAAATAATAATTTAATTTATTAAAGGGTAACGGTAGTAGAAAATCAGTCATGTAGGTCGCCATATTCTTTACAAATAGCATCTATGGAAAAAAGCATAGTGGTCCCTATGACTGATGTTCTCCTACCGTTCGCCTTGAATAGTTTACTACAATGTAATATAACAAAAACCTTAGCCACAACAAAATCCATATAACAAATCAGTTTATTTTAGTAATATTTAGTATAAATCATATATACATAAAACAACAATATTTAAAAATAGATATATCTAGAAACTTAAAAAAATATTTAAATGCGCGTAATATTACCAACTTGTACAAATTATTCGATTCGTCCTTAATAATCTATTAAATATTCTTTATTCATTGGTCCAAAATTTTTTACGAATTAATTTTCAAAAATTTATATACTCACTATTTCCACTTCTGTTTAAGCAGCAGCATCCTCTTCATAAAATGATTCGTTTGTAGTAATTATTTCATAATCGGCATCTTCAACAACATAATTTAACATTGATGAGTCTTCTGATTCCTCCACTTCATCCTTTTCCGCCAATAATTCTTCTTTATCGTCTTTTTCCAACACGTCCAAAATACACTTCTGAATTGCTCTCTTCAGTTTTCGTCGATAAAAATTTGAACGAAGACTTCTAAGTTCCGATGCTACATAATCACCAAATACCTGATATTCATCCTCAATTCTATACCGTCCCACTGTATTCACATAGTCATGCTCAATATCAGATTCCATAAATAATGCAGAGTACCTTGTAAAATCTAATTCGTTGTTTTGATTTTTAGTTTTTATCTAGAGAACAAAAAATATGCATTAAAAATACTGACACAGAAAAACTAATTTAAGATATATATTAACAATATTACATGAGTATAATTTTCTACTTTTATTGCCAAATCAAACCTTTTTCATTAATTTCTATCGTTGCATTTTTTACGTACGATATGTCCTTGAACAGGACAATAAGTAGCATTCATTTTTTACAAGTATTTCAACAGAATGCTGCCCAATAGCCACTATTCTGTGTATACTAATCGTAATGTACGTTGCAAATCCACTTGACAGTATCTTTTCAGACGCTTCTGTGGAATTACTGTTAAGATTGGCAGCCAGTCGATTGACATGTCACTGAAATCGTTCATATATCTACTACTGTGTATTCTGTTTCTTTTACATCAGGCATCTGGAGAGCCTTGTGCAAGTCGGTATTGCAAATATACCATGGTGTTCCAACGATGTTACGCAAGACTTTTGACTGGAAACGATGGATTATTTCCAGCCTGGAATTGCTGCCTGTTCCCCAGATTTCAATCCCATATGTCCATACGGGGTTTAAGATAACTTTATATATTAACAGTTTATTTTTAACTGATAATAATGAATTCCAGTGCATTAACCAGGTCATATTCCGTAGTTTAAGCTCAAATTGTTTTCTTTTGGCTAAAATATGATTTTTCCAAATTAACCTCTGATCCGGGTGCAATCGTAGGTATTTTACAGAGCAATTGACGAAAATGTTATTACTTTTGTTTTTGGCATATTTAGTCAAGTCAAATTTCTTGTCCGCTTTTATATTATTAAAAACAATAAATCAAACGTTCAGCATTTATTATATTAATGCATATTTAAAAAATTGAACATTGCTTCAGTTATTTCTAATAATTCTCATTCATTTCAGTTTCTAAATTATCCTAAAACAGGAACTAACATAAACTTCCTCTAAGTTAAAATTGTTAAACATAATCAGCGTATATAAACTACTCGCTTTACTAAATAATAACATGCTGATCCAAGTCGAAAGAAAATATAGATTTATGAAAAAATAAAATAAAAGGTAAGAACAAATTAAGGTGAAAAATTAAACTCATTTGCAAAGTCGATTTAAGTATTAGTATCTTAAATATTCCTCAAATTAGCATCTGAATGAATAAATCGTTTTCAAATTGTTTGTTTAAATCTAAACAATATGTTCACTATTGCGTCCTAAAATAACATTAAAACCATTTATTCATCTACAATAATTTTTTTATTTCAATTAAATGGATACGTTTTGATATAAATTAATCTAATTTTATTTTCGCGAATTAGCTGGTGAATTCAATGAAATCATACAGCTGACAAAGAAACTATAGTTTACCGGGATCCATAAACAAACTAATAAAAATTATCTACATTTTAGAAACAATGTGAATACATAAATCAAATTATCTCAGCAGTATCGTAATAATAATTTCAGTCCATTTATTAAATTCGAAATAAACGCAATACTATATGACAGAATATATTTCATAATTTTAAGGTAGATACAATTTCTACCGGTCATTAGGTATATGTATTATTAACAGTATTCTTTTCATATATTTTCCACTTGTTTGTTATAAAAATAAATTTAATACATGCGCCATATAATTAAAGTAGTATAATTTTGCAGCAATTAGCATGAAAAAAACCGAAGGAAATAGTCATTAGTCATCTCAAAATAACCACACCCAATCGACATAATGAAACAAAATAGAAGTGGATAAATTCAAATACTCAAAATACAGACCCGGTGAAAGAAATTAGATGCCGTATTGAGCAATCACGTTTTGGCTTCATGAAAATAAATCGAGTACTCACAGTTTATGACTTGGATCCTGAAGTCTAGAACATTAACAAATTAGAAGCTTTGTTGTTACCGACGTTTACTTAAAATTCCGTGAATCAAAAAGGCCAACGATGAATACATGCAAATTATGAGAAAAGAAAAACAGCTGCTTGACATTGTCAAAAGAAGGGAAATGAAATACTTTGATATGATACGTGGGACGAAATACACAATACTACAACATATTCTGATAGGGAAAGTAGGAAAGAATTGGGCCGGAATTATCTTGGTTCAACAATCTACAGGCATGGACAGGTTGCAACGCTGAAAAATGCTTATAAAGCATTAATAAAACTTGTTATTGAATGAGCCTAACATTGAGAATAGTCATGGAACTAAAATTTCATAATATTAACAACTAAGTACAGTAATTTTACACTGATTCAGCAATTATTATATCAAAATTTCAAAAATATTTTACCCATTGTAATAGTTTTAGTAACAAACATTTTTTGATCCAACTGCCAGTAATTAAAAATTTTTATTCATTACACGGCATAAAATTTGTTCAATATATAATTTACGTCATACACGAACAGGTAAATAAAATATCCGGCAAATAATGTTTTAGTCAATTGTTTATCAACATATTATTCATTATTTTTTTTTTTTTTATGTGTATGTGACATGGACTAACCAAAACAAAATTAAGTTCAGATTTTTTTTTCATTCCCGTTTTGTTTTAAATAGATACATTTTACACACAAACCAATTAACGATATTTTTAAAAATAAAATTACTCACATCTTCGTCAGATATGGCATAAGGATATTTTATAAATGCCAAATCCTTAAAATATTCCCATTTGCTATTCAGATGGTTATTTTCTATTTTCTTACATTCTTGATTAAACTGAGTACGTAAATTATGAATTTTGCGACTTATTTCAGCTGGTGTACATTTAAATGTTTTTGACAAATTGAACAAAGCAGCGTGTTTTTTATACCGATTCTTAAAATTTACACTTTTTATATTCCATAATTCCTCATGTTGTTCGTACCTTTTAATTAACTGGATAACTTCAAACCTAGTCCAATACTTTTTGTCCATCTGTATAAGATTAATATATAAATAAAAAATTATGGTTATTAAATAAAAATAGGATATGTAATTATTTTAAAATAATCAAAAACCTCAGAAACTGTCAGAAACTATTTTACAAATTTACAATGTTGCCAATAATTATAAAAACCAAATATATTGGGTGTTCCTATGACGTCACTAATCCGTTTTTCAAAAAGGAACTATAAATTATAAAAATCATTGAATTTTAAAATAATTATCTAATCATATTTAAAATACATAGATTTTAGAATTTTAATGCCTTAAACACTTGTCTTGAATTATGTGTACTAATACAGTATCATAGGTTCTACCAAAAAATGACTATGCAATAATTTTCTTTTTTTAAGTTTTTTTTTTTTAAAGCGGGAGGGGAAAATCTTCAAAAGACACTGATAAAATAAGTAAATTTTGTTTTTTATTAATGCAGCGCATAAAAATATGCACTGCAAGGGAGCCAAAAATCAGCATGTGGGATTTTTACCCACTAAAAACCCCCTCCCCTAATAAACAAAAGGGAGTTTGAAACAAAATGATGGAGGCCCTAGCACAAACGCAGAGACCTCCATACTTAAATTAACTTATTACGATGGAAGAAGGGATAAGATAACATAGTCCCTTCATCCATCTAATAAAAGTTCTTAGAGTTTGTGCTTATTACTTAACCTCAAGTAAATAAGCATTATAAATTAAATCAATAACAAAGAAATAAACAACTTAAAATAAAATGAATGTGATAAAAGAAAAAGAGAAAAAATTAACTATAATCTCAAAAAAAAACTAAAACAAACTTCCAAAAAGTAATTAGAAGTAAAATTCTTCACTATTTTTAAAAATTAATCACAAATAATAATGATAAAAAAATTTAATCATAAAGTTGCAATAAGTAGACGACGAACAGTTGATCAAGCGAATAAAAACTGCACCGGTCTCGGATTAACGATCGACTTAAGCACTAAAAAGAAGACAATTTTTTAAATTTAATTCTCATAACCTGTTCAGCATATGTACGGAAATTTTCAACTCTTTTACCTAATGGAAAAATGTCTGTGCTCTCAATACCAAATTTATGACGCAGGGCAGCAAAAGCGGGACATGCAAATAATGTGTGCTTAACATCATCAACCTCACCCACAGTACAACAGGTGCAGACTGAATCGCCAGCAAGGTGGAATCTATAAAGATAGGACCTAAACTTGCCATGACCAGTCAACACCTGTGCACTGTAGAAGTTGATGTCAAATTTTAATAGTTTTAATCGAGATACAATATTTGGCAGAAAAGCATAAGTTTTCCTGCCAGTGATAGAAGTGTCCCAACTGCCCTGCCACTTTGCGACTAATAATAAGAAAACATGTTTTTTAAACTTCTGGTTTGTCATTGGTTCCACACAGATACCTTCAAGCAGGTTAAAATGTTTCATTTTTAAACAATCCCCCCCCCGACCAGCCTATACTCTCTAGTGAGACCCTGCCTACAAGATATAAATCAAAAGGCAAGACCCCACAGAGGACACATGCAGCAAAGGTAGGAGTAATGCTATACAATGAGCCCATTCGGAGCAAAAACTTCCTTTGCTGCTTATTGGCCAGAAGAAGTATTTTTCTGTTTAAGTAAATGGCTGCACCATAACCATACAGAGCCTGAATGAGGCCTTTATACAGTGTGGAACGTTCTTCGAAAGCCAAGCTCCAAAGCATTTTTTTGTATATGTATTAATTTATTAAAAATTCTCATACATTTCATAGAACGTTAATTTTTCATCAATTATGTATAACGCTGGAATCAGATAATAATTCCAACTCCTTGACCCGGCCAATAAGAGAGGCATTGCCAAACACAAAAAATCTGCATTTGCTGGGGCAAAACATTAATCCTAATTCAGCCACTACACTCTCCAAGTATTTAGAAATACATGCGAGAAGTGGAAGTGATGAACTCTGCTTTAAACACTAAACACAGATCATCGGCATTAGAAATTAGTTGACATGTAGCATTTACAACAGAACAGAATTTATCAACATTATGATGTATAGTGGAATACCAAATATTCCACAGAGTAGATCCAAGGACAAAACCCTGTGAAACTCCACATGTAGGTGTTCTTGTACCGGCCGATGATCCGAGCTTAAATGTTGCAGAACGATTATTAAATTAATACTATTATTTTTAAGTACATCGACAATTGCAGACCAACAGCAATTGTCAAATGCCCCTTTAATATCATAAGAGACCACAACAGCCGAGGAACTATCAAAAATATAATGCTCGACCGTTGAAACTAACGTATATACTGCATGCTCAGCTGATAGACCTGAACGAAAACCAAACTGATAGTGATGTAATGTACCCCTGACCGCAATCAATTGCACTAAGACCTCATTGATGGCTTTTTCATAGACTTTCCCCATGCAATTAAGCAGGGAAATAGGCCTATAAGCTGACAACTCCGAAGGATCTCTACCTGGTTTAGAAAGCAACCTCAGAGAGGCTGACTTCCAACAATCCGGGAAAAGACCAAAGTCTAAAGATTTTTGAAATAAAATGGGCAATAACAAAGGAAAACAAGAATGTATTTTTTTAACCAAAATATTTCACAACCACAAGATCTCTAGAGGCAACCAACTCACTAAAATCAGCAGAGTCCCTGGTTTCCCTAACACGAGGCTCCATTACTGGTAACCTGATGTTGAAGTCCCCAACAACAATGTGAAAATAGCTTGGAAGCTGCCCCAAGGTCTGGTCAAGTACAGACAGAGCATGTGACTTAGATTTGTTAAGAGATAAATAGACACAAGTAATAATATATTTACCCATTCTAACTGAAATCAGATTAAATTTACTATATAGTAAAGAATGTGGTATGTCTGCCTTTACTATAACGGCAACTCTATTATTAATATAAGATATATAATTATTTTTAATCGGAATTTCACCATTTTTCAAATAGGGTTCTGCCAGTGCACACACATCCAAGTTATCATTATAAAAATTTCTAAGAAACAATGCCTGACAGGCATTCGAATTGTCAACATTAAGATATGAACAACTAACGGGCTCCATAGTCAATCCTAGCTCTCATGTCCTCCCGGGCTTTAAGCAAACAGGGGCAGTTCTTATTAAAGGTAGCATGATCAGCCGCCCTGAATATTATCCCTAAGCTCTCCTTATCAGCTAACTTAGAATCTAGCTCCTGCCACGAGCAGGATAACTTAATCTTATTGAATGTGCAAGTTGAGCAGACACCATTATCGCTACATAGTTTATGAAAGCTAATATATGATTGAGAAGCTCTGCAATACTTCTCCGGATGCCCACACTGTCTATGGCTAACTGCATCAATAAATGGAAGTGATTCCCAAATAATACGAATCCTTCCACCTTCCGGCAGGAGATTATATTGACATGGCGCAAATTGAACGTACATTCTCGACGCGCGAGAATTCGATACTTTTGTAACACTGACTGGAGCAGCTCCAGTCAACTCAATAATGTGATCCTTCACATCTTGTTCGGTTATATTATTTGTATGGAAAAGGAGAATCGTTGGGTTAAGGAGTATCTCCTCTTTGATCATACACTCCGGTAATCTATCCTTGATTAACGTAGCCAGCTTGTTTGATTCAGTCTTAGTTGACGTATTGATGATACAAGTAGTGTTGTTAATTTTCTTAAAGAAAGTCACATTAATTTTTTCCTTCGCTAATGAGACTTTAGCTTTTAGTTGGCCAAGAACCTTGTTTGCATCTTCGGACTTGAGTATTACCTTATTTTTAGGCGCTACTTTCTTCTTCCGATCACTCACTAGGGCATCCCTGAATGAGACCCCTGTTGCTAGTAATTTGGAAGAGTGCAGAACAGCAGTAACCGCCGATTGTACCTCCGTTACCTTAGATTTCAACAATTTATCCAATAATAAAGTTGCCTCGGCAACACTGTTGTTAATCTCATTTGTGGCATCAATTATTGTTGCTTTCTGAGTTTTAGTAACACTTTTGTCATTAAATTGTGATTTAATTTTCGAACTAAGGTCGGCTATTTTCTTAAATACGACCTGGTCGTCCATACTAAGACTTAGAAATAAAAAAAAACTAACAATGGGCAATGCTCCACACACTAGCTTAAATTAGACGAACAGGATATAAATTATATTATAATATTATTTCGATAAACGATTAAGAAAACTAGTAACAAAAAGGCTCACCGGATTTCTTATCTACAACTAGATTAGATAACGAAATATACGAAATAACGCGGATAATTATTCAACACGAGTTGAACAACACGTCGTGTTAGGTTAACACGCCCGAAATAAAATACATAATCGTATATCGTAAAAATAAACATTTACAATATTTTCTGACGATGATGAAATATTGAAATTTACATGTTTAAACACCAACAAAGGGGAAAAAACGCATTTTCTCTGAATAAAAACTTATTTTCCTCATTTGTATTTTATATATTGTATCTATGGTCAATAAACACATTTGTAAAATTCAAATTCATTAGTAATTTTCAAATATTTAACGAAATATAACTTACTATAATAGCATCACTGTTTTTTTTGTTTGTTTTTTTTTAATTTTTTATATAATGTGGAATGCAGTGATTTTTTATAAAAAATCAATTGAAAATTAGTTAAATCACTAATATTTATTTTCTTCAAGAAAACACAACGCTTTTCGGCATTTACGCCATTATCAAGTGAAACATTTTAAAACATCATAATTTTAAAAAATATAAATTAAATATAATTACTTAAAAATATGTGATGGTGATTGTGAAAATATACTCCAAAAATGCTGTTCTGCTTCTGTTCTGTCTATTTTTTTATTTGTTGAAATTTAATATCAATATATTTGTTTATTAATTTTTTCTTCAATACTATTTTCCGGATTCTGTAAAAGTTGTATACTGGTGGAATTTTAAATTTTTCATTTACTGTTGCGATATATGATGTCCAAAAGTAAAATATAAAATATAAAAATATACGAACACAAAATTTTTTAAAAAACACAATTTTACAAGTAAAATGAAAATAAATATTAAAAATCTGATAATGCCCGAAAAACTTTGTGTTTTCTTTAAGAAAATAAATATTAGTGATTTAACTAATTTTCAATTAATTTTTTTATCACTGTTTTTCCTTACGTTTTATTTTTTTCAAGTGTTAAATTGTTTCAAAATTCCTTTTTGAACATAAATTTCATTGCTTGAGAATTTTAGTGCGGTCATTCATATCAATTAAAATATTTTCAAACGATACATGCCTTTTAGAAAACTACTGCATGAATAAGTTTTCTTCTGCTATCATCGTGTCTATATAAAAATATATGTATATACATATCCGTTTATAATCACATTAGTAACTGGGTGTTAAAGTAATATTCAAACATAAACAAATCTGCAGCTTCAATTTTTATGTAATGAATTTTGTTAAAACGTACGTAGACGCTTTCTTTACAGATGATTAGTAATAGAGGTATATTAAATTCATTTCTCTGCAGTTTTCTGAATAATTCAGATTCAACAAATATACCTCTATCACTTTGTTTTCCTCGCGAACCAACCTCAATAATCATAAATCTTTTATCTTCATCAACAACAGCTAAAAGGACAATTGAAAAATATTTTAGATAATTAAAATAGCTTGATCCGCTGCCCGGAAGACATTTCATTTGACAATGTTTACCGTCAATTGCGCCAAAACAATTTGGAAAATTTCATCGAGTATAAAATCTTCTTGAAACTTCTTTCAAATGTGTTTCTGTCGGTAGAGGTAAAACATCTGGCTGAAATTCCAATCATAAAGCATTACACATATCAAAAACAATTTGACTAATTGTAAATTCGTCCTAGGAATAAGATATTAGGAGTAGAACAGTTTATCGTGAACAATAGTATACACATTGTTGCACTCTCAGAGACAAAAATTGATGTAAATTTTAAATTTAAACTATCAAATTATCAAATATTCAGAAAAGATCGAACAAATAAAATGGGAGGAATAACATTAACAGTTTATAGTAGTTTGCACCGCACACCACTGCCTATACCACGTACTAGACAATTACAGATAGTGGGAGCAAAGTTTCAGCTACGAAACAAATCGCTAGCTATCTTAGCAGCATACCGACCACTAGTTAAACCTACTAATCTTGAAAGTGACATAAGATTTGTATTAAATGTGTCAACACATGTTTTAATAATTAGAGATTTAAATGCAAAAATAACTTGGAATTGTCACACTGCTAATATAGCGGTGACATAATCCTAAGTATGTGTAAGAGACTAGCTTTTTAGATAAAAACACAGCTAGAGCCTGCATACTTCCTCGAACACGTATACTCTTTACCTAGTATCATTGACATTGTCATTATTATGAATGAAAAACCCTATATTTGTAAATTATATTATTATTCGAAAAGAAAATTTGGATAATTTTAGTGGAGTTAATGCGGTTTCCGTTTTCAGTGCATATTTTTGGCCTGCTTTTGAGGATATACGCTCCCAGAGCACGAAGTAGCTGGAATACACAATCTTTTCAAAATTAGTTCATATAAAGCTGGATACAGTAGTTTCCTGGATTCCCACAAGATTAATGGGTATTCTAGATAAATATTTTTCCAGCTCAACACTTCGGGGATCAATAACATTGTCCGTTCTGACAATCTTTTAAGTAATTCAGTTGTCGACTGATCTTTTTCTGGAGGCAAATCTATCTTTTTCTTCATGTTCTCAATTGACACACAATTAATCTAGATAAAATCGTCATTTTTCGACGATACATTCTTTTCTGATACTTCTCTGGTTACCTCTTCAAATATTTTCAAAATATTTACGGAATGCTTTATTATCTCCCAATCTGTATTTTTTAAACTAAAATTGACAAATTTTGGTCCCAATATTGTTGGACATGAAATTAATGCTTCTTTATTTAAAAATCTTTGAAGCATGTCATAAGTCGAATTCCATCTTGTTTAAACTTTAATTTCAGAAAGTTTATTTAGGGCAAATGAACTTTTTAAAAAAATAAAACGGTCCGTTTTGTAAATTGAGAATTGAATAGCATTTTGCACAAGATTTAGTGAATCAGCAAAACAGGGAAGATGGCGAAAGTTTAAACGCTTGGCAGATTAATATAATAATACTGTTTGTGCCGAACGTTCGCGATTTCGCATGTGAGGCAGAGGTTAGTAATTTTATCTTTCTCCTCCGCATGTTTTCGTTCGTCCCGCACGTTTTTCGCGTCATTTTTCGGTTAGCTGGCGATTTTTAAACTATTTTAATTGTATTTTTATTGTTAAGGACGTTCTTACGATCATTTTAATCCTAATCTTGTTAAATTTGGACTGATAGTTTTTAAGCTACGGATTTTTAAACTTTTTTTTCGATAATTTATAGTAGTGTTATTTGGTGGTTCGTGAGTTCTCATTTTTTACTTGGTGTGAGGAACTGCCTTTTTTTTTTTTTTTATGCGTGTCATAATAACGATCTGGCTAAGTTAGGTCGTCTATTAAAATCTATTAATGACTTTAAAATTAAATCCCAATTTGGCGATAAGTCGGTGTCAAAAAAGCAGAAAGATACTGTGTTAGATTCTTCTAGTGAAATTATTAATAATGTTGCAGAAGCAACGGTGTTGGTTAAAAACATAGAGAAAATATTAAAATGAAAATCGTCTAAAGTCCAATCAGCTATCCGTGCAATATTACATGCACATAAGCCGTCATCATCGGAAGTCTCTTTTAGAGATTCCCTGGTTGTACTGTAGGTAAGGTAGATTGTTCGCTTGTCTTGCATTTGCTACCCTCCGCGCAAAGTTGATATAAACTGTACGGATATATACCCTCTTAGTAGGAAAGTTGGAATTTGCTGGCCGAACAGGTTATGCGTTCAAAATTTAAAATACAAAATTCCATTGCTCGCAACTGACTCCTAAATCAACCGTGACTCCAGTACCGTTGCTTTGTTCCTTTTTTTTTTTGTAATTTTTGCATTACTTATTCCTTTCTATTTACAAAGCCGCTAAATGAATAAAGAGACCAATAATATGTAACCCTCCATTAAGACAAGACGATGGGACATGGGCAAGAAGTGGCAAACAAAAAGCTAATGCATTTGCAAAATATCTAAGCGATACATTCAAACGAAATATAACAACAATATCCAATGATTTAGAACATAGTAGCAAGCAGAGCTTACACCCAGATGGTATAAAAATGTTCTCTCCAGCAGAGGTTAAAAAACACGTGAAACTTCTAAATATTAGAAAATCTCCCGGGTTTGATATGATAACAGCAAAAATGTTAAAAGAACTACCTAGGAGAGGAATTATGATGATTACATATATATTTAATGCTGTACTGCGAACATCGTACTTCCCAAACCAGTGGAAACTATCGCAAATATGAATGATTCTAAAACCAGGCAAAGATGGTACAAACCTAGGATCATACAGGCCGATCTCGCTACTACCTATGATATCCAAATTATTTGAAAAGTTAATTATTGTACGACTAAATGAAATAGTTAACTATCAGTCGGCTATCCCTCAGCATCAATTTGGTTTCAGGAACAGGGCAGCAAATACACAGAGTACTAAAAATTATTGAAGACGGGCTAAAAAATACAATGAAGCAGTATTCATTGATATTACTAAGGCATTTGATAAAATTTGGCACGTTGGTCTACTACATAAAATCAAGCCAATGTTACTTATACAATACTACTTACTAGTTAAATCATACCTGAGTAATAGACTATTTCAGGTCAAGTACGATTCCGATCGATCCGAAGTATGTCCTATTACGGCTGGCGTTCCACAAGGAAGCGTTTTAGGACCTCTACTGTATACATTATACACAGCAGATCTGCCGACAGATGATGCAGTACACATAGCAACGTTTGCAGATGATACCTTACTGATTGCATCGGATTCAAATCCTGAAGTTGCTGTCACCGCTCTACAAAACAGCCTAGACAAACTGTATCAGTGGACCGAAAAGTGGAAACTGCATATAAATCCGGAAAAATCCACACATGTATCATTCACTAATAAAAAAGATCAAGTCTCAATAGGAAATAGCGTGATTAAAAAAAAAAATGAAGTTAAGTACCTAGGGATACACCTAGATAAAAAGCTAACGTGGAGTCATATACAGAAAAAAAGAAAAGAATTGGGCCTAAAACAAAAAAGTTATACTGGCTCACAGGCCACAACTTCGCATTGTCCCTGCAAAATCGGTTACTAGTATACAAAGTTGTATTAAAACCAGTCTGGAGCTATAGCGCACAAATTTGGGTGTGACAAAGAAATCGAATAAATTGGTGATACAGCGCTTCCGGAACAAGACGTTACGATTGGTTTATCGAATGGCTTGGTACGTGTCCAGCGAAATTATACATCGAGATTTAAACGTAGATACCGTTGAAGAAACTATCCGCAAACAAGCTCAGAAGCATTTTAACCGGCTACGTATTCATCCAAATCAGTTAGCAGCATCACTCGTCCACACGGATGCGACATGTACGCGGCTGAAGAGGACAAAGATAAATAATCTAGTATCATAATTTTAGTTTGTAGGTTAAGTATCGTTGGATGCACCTACCATTCGAGAATGTTAATAGATATAGTTTATTGGATAGCCACTCAACTGGCTAGTTATAAATTAGCATTTAACATGATAAAAAAAAAATTACATTAATCGTTTTAATTTTATTATTTAATTACCTTTTACTTTTTTTTTTAAGATTTTTTATATACGTTAATATCCATTTTATAAATGTGCATGTCTTTGCATTTGCGCAATGGCCATTATTATTTTAAAACTTCCCTTTTTTTCAATAGAGGGCAGTTTTTAGTGGGTCAAAATCCAACACACTGGTTTTTGGTTTCCACTGCGTGAATAAAAACAAAGTTTATACGATATCAGTGTCTTTTGAAGATTTTCCCCTCCCGCTTAAAAAAAAATAATAACATTTCAATAAAGAAAACATCTAAGGGAAATTCAGAAAATAACTGGTTAAATTGCAGTATATAAGCAATCTACATACCTATCAATTAAAAACTTCTAAACTTTAGCAGCGATTAAAACATAAAATGATCTGATTCTTTACTCATTCAATGATTTACTGAGTAATCAGATCAAAAATCGAATGATAAAAAAAATAAAAGATTGTGATTAACTGATCAAATGAGCAGCGAGTCAGTACTTATTAAAAACAATGATGAACTTCTTCCTCTCTGCACGAATTCCACCTACCAAAGACTGTAGTCATACGTTCGTATTATAATGTTATGTTAAATGTGTTACATACGCGCGGTATTGGAACGAACGGTTTAAATTTTACATATATTTTACCTCTACAACTTTATACAAATCGGGAAAGCTCAAGCATAAAAATGTCACATACAAAAACCGTCGGTTAAATTATTTGATTTGCATCCAAGTTAAAACCACCTTACACTCTGGCACTCGTAATTATGGCATTTCATGCATACACACAATCATAGGCTATCGAATATCGAACGTTGTCGGCTTCGATAGATACCATTATTTTTTTGTGAATCATCAACTCATTCAACAGAAGTAACTAGTCGCGAACGGATCGCCCATCTGTAGTAGGAAAATAATTGTATTTTGTATAATGCAGAAACAAATTAATGGCATAGTAATAAATTTTTATTTTTGAGAGATAAATTTTTTACATTTATTTTAAAATATAAATAATGAAATAAAACAACTTCTGTGGAAAAATAACTAACGTAGCCCGTAAGGCTTTAACTTAATCATTACTTATTTCCACAGAAATTATTTTACTTCATTATTTACGTTTTAAAATAAAAATGTAAAAGTTTATCTCTTAAAATTGTTAAAATGTTTAATGTGTATTTTGAAAGATTTTGTATGCACATAATACTTATATATCGGAACGTTCTAAATTTTTCGCGGGTAACCGATATGAATTATAAAATGTAAAATAAAAGGCATGAAGCACCCAATCATTTCACTTTTTTTTTAATATTTAAAACGAAAATGATGCCTAATAACGTGAATAACTTTAATGAAAAACATATTACATCTGAGTTCATAATTCGACTCAAAAGAGCTAATTATACCCTGATTAAACGTTACCTATACATGTAAAAATAATACTAAAATTGAAATTCAAACGGATTCACTAATTCAGTTATATATATATAAAAAATTTTACGTGAGCATATTCCTTTCCTAGATAATTAAAATTTCGTTAATAAATTTAATAACAATTACTTTGTATAAGTTATTTTGATTATAAAAGGTAACAAATTAAGTCGTATTGAAGTATTAAAAATGAACGAGAATAATATTTCAACAAAAAAATGATCAACATTTGATAACTAACATAAATTCACGAGACTAATTTATAATCGACTACATAGTACTCTTTATGTAAACTCAATGATTAGTTATAATAACTAGTAATATTATAAATTCTATGAACAATTCAGCAATAATTTAAAACTATTTAGCATAATAATATTTTTTTTTCTCGAAATAACTAAAACATTATTTAAAAAATACATATCAATTTACTAATTTCGTTTTTAAAATGTCCCTTTTGCTTACTCATTTACCGTAATTGATTTGTGCGACAAATGTGTAAATTTTAAATAGTTAAGTACATCAATATGAAATAGGTGCCAAATGTTCTTGTTTAGTAACAGATCTCAAATTGCATATAAAACGCGATTTAATGGCTCTATATGAACATCATAATATACTAATAAGCTTCAATCGATCAAAGTCATCTTGAAATATATCACTTTCAAGTCGGAAATATGATGTAATCATCACTAAGCTCTGATTGGGCATAGGCGGATCACCTAGATACTCACTAAATAATGTCCGCATACTCTTTGGAAAACAGTATATGAACCTGCTTCTACCTCCTCCCCTAAACCTTTAAGACGTTTCCTCGCTGCTCAGTTCAATTCTTTTCCTTTATAAATCCGGTTCTACTCGTTAATCCAAACCTCCTTTTTCTTAAATTCCTCCAACTGTAGTTGCTGCACATAACACGTAATTCTAATTGAATTTATAAACTAAAAAATTTTATTTTATATTTGTAGCTCATTTAAACTTTTGGACACTTTATTTTTTTAAATTTTACATGTTTTATATATTACTGCAAAAATTTATGAACTTTATATTATTATCACCATACAAAGGAGTAATGTATCTTATGAACAATATAAATGTATTTTCTCGATTAACAAATTCATCCAGAATACCGTTAAATTAAATTAAATTATAACGAAATTTTACTAATTATTATGACAATAATATCTGTTATATAATCAATTATTATATAATGGACAAAATTGAATGTATTTTTATGAATCGCGTATTTGTTGAGAATGACTTATACTCAATTAAAACATTTATATAATACAAAAAAAATACGCGAACTTATACAAAGATATATATACATCTATTTGCACAAATTAAATTTGTTTACTTCTATATGTACTTCAAAAAATAAAAAAACTCCTCGACGACTATCACTAAATAATCATCATTTAGATAAAAAATTAATACAAACCACTAATTCAAAAATCAAGTATAATGAGCTCAATAAACCATAAAATAAACATTTTATACGTTTTAATATATTTAAAATATTATTTTATTAATACGCAAAATAAAATGGCCAACAAAATAAACGTTTCCATTTTATTAAAATTAGATAGAGCTGGTAACAAGATGAAATTAGCCATACGTGTCCGTGACCGATTACAGCAGAACTGTAAGCAACCCTGCCAGTTGTTTCAACAATTGAAATAGGTTATAGTAATTTGTTTACTACTAAGCAGCACTAGTTTTTGTATAGAGGAAATATATTTTAGTATTCATCTAGCCTCATCATAACATTATGTATCATGCAATCTGAATTAGAAATTTTGAACAGAAACAATTACTTTTTCATTCATAACTCCATAATATTCGGATATCGTTACTGTAATTACTTTTTAAATCATAATTTAATTTCATTACTTAAACTCATTTAATTCATACACTGTAATTCAGTAGTGAAATTATTTTAATTATGTATTATAATAATTATACTAAATTCTTCCTCATAGCTATCATGCACACGTCAAAATATTTGTACATATCACCTTTGATTACATCGTATATTTAACTCTTGCATTATAACTATAACTTTCTGATTAATTATGAAAAAATTTTACATTGTATAAGTTGAACAACAGGTGTTTAACCGGTTATTGCAAAAAACAAAAATATGGACAGTTTACGACAGAAAACAAAGTCACAGGTACATGGAGTAAAACTTATTTTAAAAATATCTTATAATTTTGTAAAACTGTCTAGTGTTGATAATTTTTACAATTCTAAGACTTCTCATTTGACCTCATTACTTTCATCATTCTTATCGCTACATAATCGTTTACTTCTAATTTACCGTCAATTTTAACATTTTCAAAATATAATTTTCTTTTTATTTATACACAGACACAATTGTCATATAACAATGAAAATTTCTTTATATACGTTTTTCATCATACAGAAATATCGCACGTCTTTTTTCAAAACTACTTGGGAAATATGATAACAGAAATTATGTTAGAAAATAGTAACAAAATACTACACTTGTCAAATTAGCGTGAAAGTGACATAATTTTTATAATAAAACGCTGAATAAACTACTTTGTACTATATAATATCGAAATATTGCTTACGTCATTGTGGATATATCTAAGAAAAGCTGTAATAATCAGCTGTTTTCACTTTGTTTGCGCGAATCTAGAGACATACGTTCTTTTTCAAATTGTTTCTTTATGTAAGAGATACCAACTTCAGTATATTTTACACCATAAGACGGGATAGATCTGACAAATAAAATACTGCTGATAACACCATGATTCCAACAATCAACAGTTGATGTATATACGTCGTCTCTTGACGGTAAATTTTCGATCTGAAATTATTATATTTAAGTAATTACACGTTGTTTATCACGTTGCAATAACTACAATAAATATAATAAACAATTGATGTATACCTGAACTGGTAACGGTGTCTCTACATTATACACAATTTTTAATGAATCACTTAAGAGTTTATTTGTTTTAATACTGTCGTCCCATACACCAATCGCTTTACTGTAATAAATTGCTCCTCCGAGTATTCCAACTTTAACGGAAAATCTAAGTATAAAAAAAAAGTGTTTATTAATCATTTTTAATATCGTATATGCAAAGGACTGAATTAAACAATTTATACGATCACTGTAGGATTTTTAATGTAAATAAAAAATTATTAAAACAACTAAAATGTGTGAATAAAATATGATGGAATAAGTCAACGTAGATTAATGAAGAATATATAACTTACAAAAAGATTACATATATAAGAAATAAAATCATGGGAGAATTATGTCAGTACATTTATAAGAATATAAATATCTGATTTTGTAAAAATCGTGTTATCACAAACAATAATTAACTTATAAGTTTCAACATTATATTGAAAAATTTTACATCTATGCTTGCAAACTGTTTCTCAGCGTGTAGAAAAATGGAAAGAATACTATTTGGAAAAATGGAGTAACATGTGATGAATAAACTAAATACTATGTATAAGACAGAACATAGAATAACTCAAAGGTATGTTGTATATATTACAATATTTTAAAATTATTTCGCGTCTCTGTGTTCTGTCTCATGCATAATCTTTAGTTTATTTACATGTTACTCCATTCGCAATTATTGTACCTTTCATTATTTCCTGTATTCAGATATGACATTTTTTTTTAAAAGCTAGCCCATTGACTCTAAATATGGGTACCTGTTGTAGGGTACGGAAAATTTGATACATGATTCACTGTATAATGTCCATATCCCTTAGATAAAGCTGTAATGTTTCATAAACAGGCCACAAGTTGGGTGAATTACCGATTCCAAATGCAAAAGTTAGAAAGACGGACCCATTCTATTAAAAATAATATCCCCTATTCCAACACAACGCCAACAAAATACCCAAATCGATTCGATCGAGCATCTGAGTTTCGCCATAGACAGAAGATTTACTCGGAAAAACTATGTCGCAGCTAAGCATAAACATCTAAACATTAATTTTATCACTGGAGTCAAAGCTACTAATACACAAAATCGTATTAAAATCAGTGTGAACCTACAGAACGCAGCTAAACGAAATATATAAAATACGGCGATTTCAGTCAAAAGTACTGAGATATATGCTGAGCGATCCAAAGGAACTCGCTTCTAAACTATACGCGACGTTGTCTGCCAATAGAGCATTTAGCCATGTTACAAGACTAGATAACTAAACAAAATGCAGTTACTCCATCAGGACGAAGATACAAAACACCTAAAAAGATTCGGCCACAAGATCTCACCTTCAGATTAAATTAAATTTGAAATAATTAAAATTTAAGTTGTGCTATTGATTGGTAACGTATCCAATCGAGTTTCTGTTCTTAAATAAATAAAATTATAATGTAGTCCCCACGAGAGAGGTCGTAAATTATTATAACAACAACAAAATATAATTAAGCCAACAGATATGTATAAATCGCAAAATAATTTGTGAGCTTTAATATAGCACTGTTAATTCTGTGATTATGCTGGAAAAATCTCCCGATTGTCTTGACATTAACGTAAATGTATCCACCTGTTTTCTTTTATTTATACAATTTTTAATATTAGCCATATCAAAATATGGTTATTAAATTTTTACAATTATCCGACAGCTGAAATTCGAATTTGATGAATGAACATATACACCCGAGATACGGGAACTATATGTTACTTTAGAATTAAACACACTCAAAATGAAGGATGATTATTGAAAGAATATTTGTAATATATATATAATAAAAAATCTTAATTTATTAAGTAAATATATACAATTTTAACACACAACAAAACCCTAATCATCTTAAAACGAAAAATAAACAATATTTACTTTACTAGTTTGACCATTGTAGAAATAAGATAAGACTATTGAATATATTTGATTTGTAAATTCGTCTAATACAAAATTCAATCATATAATATATAAAGTTCACATACACGACTAACGAAAAAAAATATTCCCTGATTGTTAACAAAACAATGAACATTAACCAGTTTCAAATTTCAGATATAGCAATGTTAATATAAGTCTTTGTCAAGATCAAATTCAATAGCATCACTATTTATTATATTATAATTAATTTATATATAAACATTTTTTAAGGAAAAATTACATAAAAATGTATTTCATAAAATTAAATATTTGGATGGCATATACACATTTTTTCAATATTTGTCGAAATGTCATTTCCAGGGATTGATATACAATTATTAATTATCGAATAGTGTGCACATGATTTGTATTAATTGTATTTTCTTTTTATTTGACAATTCTTTCTGTGGATAAATTGTTTATTTTTTGAATGTTACGAATACGAATTGTTTTAAATAGTATTTTTTAAAATTGATATTTATTAAAATGGACCGTGATGTTAATTTTTATACGGTACTTTTACCTACTTATAACGAAAGAAATAATTTACCCATATTAGTGTGGTTAATTAATAAATATATGGAAGAAAATGGTTATAGATTCGAGATAGTTATTGTAGAAGATGCTAGTCCTGATGGTACGCTGGAAGTGGCTAATATGTTAGTTGAAATTTATGGCCAAGATAAAATTATTCTATTACCAAGAAGCGGTAAATTGGGCTTAGGAACCGCTTATATATACGGATTAAAACATTCACATGGTAATTACGTAATTTTAATGGATGCCGATTTATCACACCATCCAAAGTATATACCAAAATTGATTGAGAAACAGAAGGAAGGAAATTTCGATATTGTAACGGGTTCGCGTTATATACAAAACGGAGGTGTTTATGGCTGGAATTTTCAAAGGAAAGTAATTAGCAGAGGAGCAAATACATTAACTCAGTTTTTGTTAAATCCTGGAATTTCAGATTTAACCGGTAGCTTTCGGTTATATAAAGCTAATGTATTATTTGATTTAATGTCATGTTGTAAATCTAAAGGATATGTATTTCAGATGGAGATGATTATATTAGCTAGGATAAAAAAATATACAATAGGCGAAATACCTATTGTTTTCGTGGACAGACTGAATGGTGAATCAAAGTTAGGTGGTTCCGAAATTGTTCAATTTGCTAAAGGCTTATTTTCATTGACTTACCAAAAATTTAATCGTGAATGTTTTTGATTAAATTTTAATGATTGTTAATATTTCAATTAAATTATCTGTTATGTTCGCTAAAGGTTTACTTTCATTTACTTGGCAAAAGTTTAATCATGAATATTTTTTATTTAAATTTCAATGATTACTAATATTTCAATTAAATTGTATTTTTTATACATCACATTCCATTCTCTTCTAATATACTAAGTCTGAATGTTGCATATAAATAATAGGAACTTACATTTATTGCATTTCACTAGTAATTTAAAAATATATGCTATTCGAAATAATTTTTGTTATTCGTATATACTTGTATCAAAGGTGATATTCATGGCGAGATCAATAAAAGCTGAAGAATAAAAAAAAGGTTATCTGTAAAACTGATTTGTTCCAATTTGCTGGGTACTTCACTTTTCGCTAAACTAACTACACTCGTCGTGATAGTTCTAATTACGTAACACAATTGAAAGGGTTTTTTTTCTTTCCTTTGTTTCTAGCACCGACAACGCGTTTATCATCCAGATATTATCCATTTAAATAAGCTTAATTAATGGGAATATGCCATTGGCAAGATCTTAATATTTGGAATTTCTGAACCTAAACTGGTGGTTTGAGATATTTTCGTTGTAAATTATTTTTGTTCAATATGCGCCAAAAATGATAGTAGTGAAACACGTTTTCAGTTGGTTTTCCCGGTTTTTGAATCATAATCACATTCGCGAGTTTCCATAGGAGAAAAACACATTGCAGGTGTAGAATTGCATTGTAGATACAAATTAAAATTAATAGGTCTTCTACAGGCGAATTTTTATTCAGGTTTTTTATTTCAGCCATAATTTCCTTCGGTGAAAACAATTTTACATTTGTAGCTAATTTACTTGGACATTGATTTAAATAATTTTGGACAACATCGTCAACAGATAATTTCTGACTATGTATTCGAAATGTTCTTGAACGATGTAGTCCAAATAGTTCATTTGGTGGCATCATCAGTAATCAATTTCCGTTAACTGTTCTTAAAGAGTTATTTCTTCCGGGTTATTCAAATACCGATCCGCTTTCATAGCGAGTAATTACTCTCCTTTGACACTAATAAAATTAAAGCATATTCTATAAGTTATTCTGAAGATTCTTAAGTTTCCAGTTTGCTTGTTTAGTACATTCTTGTTTGCATCCAGCTTCGTGACTCTTTTAATTCCTTGCGTACAAGGCAAGGGTAAGCCGAGTTTAGGATAGCATATTCTGAGAGCGAAATAGATTTTTAGGCTACTTTTGTCAGGTGAGTGGTGAATAGGTTGACAAAACATGATTAAGGTTTTTCTCAATTTTTAATGAAATGTAAATATTCATATACTAACAATTTTTTGAAACTGTACTAATTTGAGTTTTTGTTTCATATCATTAGTTTCTGCTGTTTTAACCATAAGTGTTCGTTAATAGGCAGGTTGAAAATCGAGTGATCTGAAGATAAAAAAATTAAGTCATAATGTAATTTTTTGATATCTCCTTTGTTTAAAACAAAAAAAAAACAGCAAATCTGGTATTTGATGTGATGTCCAATAGGTAAATGTGCCTCCTAAGATTGTGTCACATTTTTTGGTGCCTATAGTTAATTTTAGATTTCTGCTCTTACCACTAAAGAAACCCAATAGATGTTTGGAGTTGTAGTCTCCACTTATAATGAAACGATTTCCCATTATTTTTACGAAATCAACGAACTATTGTTTGGCGTATCATATACTTTGGAGAGCAGTAAACTGTTGCAAGATTTAGTGACTTGTTTCCCCGCTTTATGGTAATACGGGTAGTTTGCAAATAATTTTTTTCATAGTTATTCATTACATTATGTGAAATTATCTTATGACAGTTCTTGCATCTGTAGGATTCGTAATTTGAAATCTTCGTGTAACTTTTTTCAATAAATGGAACTTCCGGAATTAAAAATTTTTTGTTTACAAGATCTTTGAATGTCATTTCAGTCTGCTGTTAAAAACCATTTGTTTAAATAATGCCTATTTCGACAAGAAAAGTATTTAAGAAGAAGAAATTTATTTATTGACATAAATTCATTAAAAGTACAAAAGTACAAAATAATAAGAATTACGCGTACTGGAATTATAATATCCTTACCGCTAATAAACAAATTCTTTATGTAATAAATCTTATAGTATATTTACTAGATTACAGATATAAATATATAAAACGCGGGAAAAAATTTGAAAAAAAAACCCACTCCATAAAACGCTTTGTATCACATTAAGCATACAAAAAGGAATATTATTCGATATAATAACAATTATAAAGATATATAATATAATACACATATACTTACCTATATATATATATATATATATATATATATATACATACATACATACACACACGTGTATATACACATATACACAGATACATTAAATATTAATCATTTACAGTAAATTATGTTTAAGGCGTCTATGCTTATACTTTGTGTACATAAACTGTAGCTGCCTGGAATCGTAGTTTGTTCTGAATTACTGCTGGATTCGGGATTTTTTTTAGGAGGAATTTTAAGTGCTTTCAGACGCTACATTAACGTAAGATATAGATATTTTGTTCCTCACAGATATGACCAACATACGTAAACCTACGTATATATATATGCTCCCCCATTTTCCACTGAAAATATGGCAAATAAAAACGCACTATTAATAATCAATTGTCTACAAATAATGACTATTCTGAAGCACGGATGACAGGAAGTCGCAATGATTACAAGTAAAAAGAGAAACAGACCGGTCAGTAAAGCAAGCAATCCTACTGATAGGACAAAAAAGGTTTTTATTCCAACCAGAAACCGATTCTTTCAACTTGTCATTGAAAGTGTTCAGGACAACCAAGAAAAAATAAACGGCAAAACTAATGTTTAGGGTGTGACAAATTACAAACGAATGTTAGCTAACATTTTGTCATCTTTGTTAATCTTGAACCAAACAGAAATAACAAATATACTTTTAGGAAGGCAGACACACTAAAATCAACCTGTAGATTAAATAATTACGATAAGATCTTACGTACTGTATACGTTGAACCATTGACCAGTTCCCACTAATATTAATTAAAAATTAATTATGGATATGATTCATAAAAGCTATTGATTACTCATTAACTATTCATTAAATCCAACGGACGTGTACGCTTAAGGAGTCTCACATCATTTTTTGAGTCTAGTAATCGTGTAACTACTTTAGTGTGGTCAATACTCGTATTTGACTGCAAAGTTATGAATGACGTCATCGACTTGTTTTATGTTCAGATCGTAATGAATACTATTATCATACTGGAACCATCATGCGTCAGTCATCGTCCGAAGAATTTTATTTTGCTGGCGCTGAATGATGGTTCTGTTGAATGCAGAAGTACATCCCCACACATGCACTCCATAATGTCAGATAAGACGTAGGATTGTTTGAAAAAAATATATATATTTTGTTCAAATATATATATTTTGTTCAAATATATATTGAATCTAGGTGCACCTACATATCTATAAATTGTAAAAAATCAAGCCGAAACTACATACTGAATATTTTTGTAATATGTTCTTATAGTTCTTTATTCCTTATTGTGACCAATCTTTTATCGTTGATGATATTTGTAGATAAATTTTCATTTTTAAGACAATACTAAACTGTTTAAAGCTAGTTAAATCCATTAGTAAACTTTAAAAAAAAAAAAATCATAAAAAGCAACCATATTTTTATTAAATATATTTCAAAATAAAAGAATTTTACAACTTTGTAAATTATGTGTCATCATTTCGACCATATTTAAAATATATATTAAGTTTAATGAAAACTAATATTTCTATTATATAAATAAAGCTAAGTGGCAAGTACTTGAAATACACACATGCTGAAAGTGCCGCTGTAATAATAAAAATAATAAAACAATATACAGATGTATGACGCTAAGACTAGAGTCCGGTGTAAAACAAACAAAATTAACAATTTAAAAAATCTAACGCTTAAAAAAAGAATAACGCTTAATAACAATCATTTGAAAGATGAAAGTGATTAATTACTCATAATTTACATAATCTCTCTTTTCGTTGTTGAACGATGAATCGCATTAAAAAAGAGATCGTTCGTTCACAGAAAAGGAAGGAACAAAAATATCTTTGGTAACCTAATTGAATAGAAAAGAAACATAACTTAAATTAATTATTACAATTTGGTCAATTTTATTATTAATAATTATAATAAATAAATTGCGTTTTATTATAAATTATTAAAAACGTTAAATTTCATATTAAACATATAATGAACACAACATCTAACATAATTAAACGGAATTTATTGTTTCGTAGCACGAAAAAAGAGATCGGTACATCATCTAGTACGTTAAAATAACGCAATTTCAACATAATTTATTGTAGATTATTTTGTAAAAAAACAAAACTCGTAATTATAAAATTTTTATATATAATCTACTACAATGAATAAATATATTCGAAATAAATCTACTACAATTTTTTCATAATTTAAAAGGTTACCAAATGTCTATAGTCCGGAGAAAACAAGTTTAAACATCTACGTATGTATATACATATTAAGAGATATACAAAAATGATAAAATTTCTTTCACAAATAATAAAAAACAACAATTTCTACAAATTTAAAAATTAAGATTGCCTTCAAACAAAATTACGAACTCAGTGCCAACAATTGTTAGAAAAGTTAATTTATCGTTTTTAATAATATTCAACAAAATACATAAAATTAAAGCAGTGTATTTATACCAAATTAATAATGAATAATTTTTCTTGTAATTTATTTATAATTTTATTTTAATATTTGCTAATTATTAATAACAGATAATATAATGAAACTAAACGACGACAAAAATTAAAATGTTAATTCCATCGACTCTATCAAAGCCTTCGCTACTGCGGCAGCACTAGCTGATGCGTAAGGTTGCCATTCAGATCTTCTAGTACCATCTCTGTAGTCGGCTATACCTCTAACAATGGCGAAACTATCCCTGCAACTTCCGATTACCGATTCGATGACCGAGTCAAATTCTGAATCGAAGGCAAATGCCGAACATTGCAACGCGAATGCTTGCCTTAATTGTTCATCTTTAAGAGCTGCCCGCCCAGAGGCAACTGGTCCCAAATGGATACGCGGTACGCCATTCATTCTAAACATATATTTTAGTAATCGTTAAACAATATATTCTGAAAAGAAAACTCCGGTTTTAAGTAATTAACTATTCAGATTATCGCGGGATAAATTTAATCATCGCAAATTCGTAGTTCATTTATTATACGTTCAATAATTCATCAATTACCACATAAATATACATTTTATATAAATATATATATATATATATATATATATATATATATATATATATATATATATATATATATATATATATGTGAGAGAGAATTAAAAGGAAATTTATAAATTTACAAAGTGCGGATAAATCATCCATCATTTTTATATGAAAATATCTATTAGGCAACTATTTCATTGTAATTTAAGAACATGACGTATAACGAACTCGCAGTATCTATTTTGCCATTTATTAATATTATATAGCGATCTTAACTAATTGTATTTTATTAGGTCCAATCACTACATTTGAAGTATTATCCTAAAATCTATACACTAACTTTACGTCAGTTTCCTGAGGTAATGGATGTGCTACCTCAATGATGGCTCGTTCACCTATACACATATATAATTTGTCTGATTCGGATGAAGGTTTAGAAAAGTCTTGATCAGTTTCCGCCTTCAATGAACGAATAATATCTTCCAAATGTTCCAACCAAGGTACGTTTCCACGTTTCTCTTCCATCTACAACGAAATTTTATTTTTATAAGCATACAAAAATATAAATATTATATATATATATAATACACACAATACACAGATGAATAAAATTTATGATATATCCTTTAAAGCATTTTTCTACCTAATATATGTATAATGCTAAAGCAGATCTCAAAAATATGTTTAAAATAGTCGTGTATTGTACGTGTGGAATAATTGCTGGATACGAAGTGTGAAAGTCTAGTTTTTAGTTGAAGGGTGAATGTATTCATAGCTCGAAATTTGTACTGTTCTAAAAATGAGATGTTAGAACACTCAGCTACATTAGTAGATAATTCTAGAAATACGAACATTTAAAAATGAGTCGGAAATTGCTAAATTTCAGACATGGGGGAAATTTTACGGATACTTATCATTCGAGTATTATTTGGTCTGTACGTTTTTCTGTAAAACTATTTTTAAATAACGCGTAAAATATAAGCGAGTCCATTTTTTCCCGGTTAAATTCATATTTACGTTAATATTGTGAAAATGGATAAATGGAAATATTGTCCGTCTGTCCCGTAGTAGTATTGAATACTCTCTAATAATATGATTATTAGCTATTATTACCCGTACTGTATCATCATATTGGTGTTGTATCGGTGAAAAGAGAGTTTAGATTAGATTCTTAATACAGATTTTCGTCTCATTGATACCTAAATGGCCAAATGATGAAGAGTCAAAAGAATTTAATCAGCTTGTAAACAATGAATTATGAAATCTGATAATTCCGACAACTTTATTAAGATTATAAAGTCAGCTTCAAGGTAAATTGAACCAAGATAATACCGTGTAACATATATTCCTGGGGTGAATAATTAGAAACTACACACGAATCGATGAAAAAAAAAAAAAAACGAAGATGTATTCGAAACACACTGCCAATAAAAATCAAAAGTACGGTTAGAAATGGATAAAACAAAGAATATCCAGATAGAATAAGACAACGATACACCCGATGCTATTCAACATTTATTCGAAACAGATATTTGAAAGAATTACAGCTGAATCCAACGAAGGCATTCGAGTTTACGGAGTATGATAACGTCAGATTCGCCGATGTGTAGTGTTGCTAAGCAACGAAAAAGGTCTAGGAAAGTTAATCATACAGGAATAAATGGGAATTAAAATGAACACAGTCATCTTATTATAAAGTTGTCACATGCATACGCATACATCTACTTAAATCGTGTAAAAAGATATGATAGTTTAAATACACTTAGTTTCGTCGAAATGCTTATATTACGTTATACCTCGCATTTTAATTGATTCGCTATATTTTGGAGTGTTAAATTCTTCGGATAATATTCTTTACATTCGAACTCGTACGTATCCAAATCAGCGTTGTGTTTCACATTCTGACAGTATACATATACATATCTATAAACGTAATTATTGCTATCAGTTTTTCATAAATTTTTACTTATAACAAAAAAAATTACGTAAAATATTTTGTAAAGGTTCGCGGTTTGTTCTCGCATTCATTTATTGTTCCGATGTATACGATATTAAAATCTCGCTATTGTTATATCGAATTACTTTTATCAGCGTTGCACTGGTGAGATAAATCCAATTACTAACATTAATATATTTTATTATTATTATTACTGTTATTATTATTAGTATTAGTATTTATTCGTATTATTATTATTATTAGTATTTATTAGTATTATTATTATTATTGTATCATTATCACACTATCGTCGTTTCGTCTTTATTGGTAGTGTATGTTGAGTATGCGCATAACAGCGCGTTCTTATCAGTGGCACGTGCCCGTCGTATATTATCTATACGTACAGACGCATACGTAACTAACAGTTACTATCGTAATGATACGTCTTTCTACTCCACCTTCAAAAGGTCGATCGCCGTCCCTAAATACTCCCTTTAACGTCGTTATCATCATCAACAGCAGCAGCACCTAACGTAAACTCTGCTGTTAAAGCTTCTAACTCCTCTCGTAGAGTAAGCTCAATAAAAATAATAAAATGTGTAAGTGGTCATAATATAAAACGACAACTTTCGAATACTGATAATAGTGGTGGTGAAGGTTGGCAAACACCGAAACACACTTCGAAAATAAAGAAAATCGCAGACACTACTTCTGGCAATAGTGAGCCTGCGTCTATTCGTTCCAAACATAATATTTTCAAATTCTGAAATAATGAAGACGATTGTCACGATAACAATGAAGATAATACAGAAATGCAAACGGATAGTCTTGTCATAGAGATATCCCATATAAATAATACTACTTCAGTATCCAATGACAAATCCATTATGAACAAAAGTATTAAATTGCCTCCGCCAATTATGGTCAAAGACATACAAAATTTTACAAACTCTAGAAAGTTTCTAATAACAATACCGGATGTAGAGTTTACTTTAAAATCTACCCTATCTGGTAAGCCGCTTAATGTACTGAGTTTATCGCACTCTTATCAAATCATTAAAAGAAAAGAAATATTTTTACTTTACATATTCGTTAGCAGAAGACAAACCTTTTAGAGTAATTCTAAAAAATTTACATTCTTCTACTGCCATAAATGACAGCGGAAGAACTACAGCCAAAAGGCTTTAAGGTGATTCGGATTACAAATATCCTGCGAAGGACGACAAAACAACCGTTTCCTATGTTCTTCATAGATTTAAAACCCTCGCCTCAGAGCGGTATCGAAACTAACCATAAAGACAATGACAGTAATTATAACAACAGTAATAATACACGTAACATCAATACTAGCCACATTCGCAGATGACATAGCCATCCTCGCGTCGAATTCGGATGTCAAATATGCAAACTTTGCTGTTCAGAACCACCTGAATTGAATTGTTCAATGGGCTCAATATTGGCGAATACAGTTTAATCCACATAAGTGTCAACATATTATGTTTACCAATAGATCGGTTGAACATATACCTACAACAATTAATAATGACATTATCCCACAAGTTGATTTCGTACGCTATCTCGGATTGTACTTGGATCGAAGGTTCACATGGCGCTTTCACGTGGCGCAAATTAGAAAGACCATTATTGTACGTGTTGGGCTATTATATCCACTGCTGGGCCGTCAGTCAACCTTAAATTTAAAAACTAAAAGACGCATTTATCTCACAATTATTGCGCCGATTTGGCGTTATGGTATTGAATTATATGGTTCAACTAGCGCAAGTAATTTGAACAGAGTGCAGCAGCAGCAGCAGTCAAAGATACTTCGTATAATCACATCCGCGGCATTCTACGTTTCTAATCTAACTCTGCATAATGATTTGAATATTTCATTTGTCCAGGATGTTTACATCAGCCAGTACGAGAAATTATTTAACAAATTCAAACATAGCAGTAATCCCAATATTTTCAGAATGCACTCATTAGAACTTCCAGGCAATCCAGCTAGGAGACTGAGAATGAAGTGGTGCCAGGATACCTAGTAACCGGAATTATCTTGATTCTTTACTATATTACTTACATTAATTCAGTACTTCTAAAAGGCGTTCTTTAATCAATATTTATCTCACATATTACTCTCGCGTTATAATATCTTAATTATTATCCATACTTATTAATTATTTTATTGTATTCTAATCTAATGTCTCATTGGAGACGTTAGTTTAATACGCCAAATTTATTATCGTGATCACCGTTGTTTATGGTTCTTGTTATCGGTACAATGTAAAAAAAAAAAGTTTCACTTCTACCGCGTAATATTTTTTTTTTGTTTTAATATTTACAATTTGATCAGCGCGTTTTTTTATAAAACCAAATTTATAATTTTTGTAAATAGGCCATCTTTATCAAGTAATCGTGTTGGTACAAAAAATTGAACTATCCGTCTAAAAAAAAATAATCCCGAGTTAAGACGCGTGTTACAGAAACCGTCGAAACGAAGTAATAGGTATAAAGAAAATAAAAATGTCGATTATAAAATATACCAAACACTACAAATACTCTACTTAATGATCAACTGGTAAAAAATCAATTTCAGAAGCATCACCAAGTGTCGATCAAAATAAATATATCAGTTGACGGGATGCATGTCTGCATCAATAAATACGTACCACAAATGCAACTACGTAACACGATACAAATTTATCGCCAAGTGAAGCAAGCCAAAGTTGCATTATTTCATCGAAATTATTTACCTGATAAAGCACATCTTATACAGAAAAAATTCAAATCAAATTTTATTTTAGGTGAATTAAATAAACAAAATTGAACAGGGTTATAAAATACGGAGCTCATAAAGATAATGAAACAAACAACGCAACCACGTATTTTCACGAATAAAATACATATTAATAGAATACTATACAATATCAGTTTACATCTTACCGCGATAACAATATTAATAAAAAATAAAGAAAATTTTCTAAAATAAAATAAATTCGATATGCGAGGAAAAACATCGAAAAAGAAAAACACGAAACAGCAAAAAAAAATCAAATAAACCGAGAAGGATACGATGTGTAAGTAGGAATACAAGAAACTGTTAATTAGCTCAAAAATGACAATAAGCTATGTTTCAAACATTCGTGTACTAATACGTTATTTGTGGCTGTCTAGAATCATAATCATCGATTGGCCTAATATGAGAATCCCATCATGTAACGGTTATTAACGAATTCATTCGAAATTTTTAATATACACTTCCTAAGAAACGGTAATTCGTGGAAATTTTAGCACATCGTGATGTATTTTTAATATGTAATTATAGATATACGTTATCAATAATTTGTAATTGTTAGTAAAACATAATTAGAAATGCATTGAACAATAAGTTATGACAGGACGTGTGAGCGATTTATATAAAATTAGTTTATCTAAATTTAGGAATTGCAATTAATTTGATGATAAATAGTCGCTATTGCTTCCCTAACATTAATGTATCAGAAATTAAACTACGATTCAAATTTAACCTACTAATACTGTGTCGCGATATACATAGGTTTCGTAAGATTACAGGATACCGCCGTGTAAAAATAATAGCTTCAGTTTTACTTGGGTTTTACGCTTTCGCCAGCCTACTTTTATCACACCATTATATTAATAGGCGTAAAATAAATATATTCTCCGATTAACAATTATTCCCACTTTACGTAATAATTTTGTAATATTTCTCCTTATTTCTATTCCTTTTAAAAAAACTGAAAGTAAAACGCAAAAACTGACTTACTTTTTGTCATTTGTCGCGTGAGAAATTACAACATCTCCTAGGCGAACGTGCTTGCTGTAATTTGTATAATGTGGAACGCCGCCTCCAACACCAACAAGAAGCACGTAATCAACTTTCTGAAATGTACCTGTTGGAGGTTTTGTAATATATAAATAGTTTTAATGGGCACAGGATTTTTTTATCCAGATTGGTATAAAATTATTAAAACGGATATATTAAACATTAATGTTAGTTGATGCAATATAATTATACTAAATATACATGAAGTAAGTAAGACATATTTATTGGCAATGGTACTTTCGAGAGGTATAATTCGATTATATGATAAAAGATCGTTGAGAGCTGTAACATTCCAAAAATACATTATCTGCATCTACTATTTCGTTGTCGTCGGAAGGATGAGGGTAAAAAGGAGAATTTATTTACATCGGTATAGGGACGATGGAAGACGATTTTTTCCAAATCGTAATCTACATAAAGTAGGAATAAAACATCGAAGTATGTTATTTGGTACTTTTATATCACTAAACCACGATTTAATGGGTATTCGAATCGATCTGAAATATGGAGCTAGATAAGGATTAGACCAAATATTATTCCAATATTTTTTATCAGCAAATATAATGAGGCACAAAAGAGATCTGTTAACTATTCAAAAATATAAAAATTTGTTACGAATGAAAAAAAAAACCACGTAAAATATAATTTACCCAAAAGTCTAGTAGTAGTGTTTCCTGCAGCAATCATTGCTTCTCTAGTATGGCCTGTAGTCGGTAGTTTAGTACACACCACTCGATGGACTCCAATATTTCCCAACGTATAAACATTTGACTCCCCTGAAACAAAATTATTAGATGGACAGAATAGATAAGTTCACAGTTTTCAATGTAATTAAAAAGTCATTACCCTTTAAAAAAATTCAAAACAGGGATACTTCGAAAATTTTTATCACATATTTGTAGCGGAATGGCGATTTTTTTTTTGTGGGGATATCATTCGCAACACAACATTTAATTAAATTATTTAATAAAACCATTTGAACTTAAGCTGAAGACAGAATAATAATCTGATTCCAAATCACATATTATTTGTTACAAACATTCTCGCTTAGAGAACATGTAAAAAACATTCGCAAAAAATCCAAAAAATAAAAAAAAAACAGATATTTAATATACATACATATACATATATATATATATATATATATATATATATATATATATATATATACATACGGTGTGTTTAGCAACCAATTTGTTTAAAAACATATATCCAAATATTTTATTTTTAAACCGGTTAATCAAATACATTTAATTCAATCGATTTTTATCGCATTCAATTTTTCTTGACATATGACATATTGAAGCTCCTGTTTTTAATAATTCACATTATAATTGATTCAATATTGCACGGTTTGTTTTTGAAATGGTATAATACCTAAATTATAAATAAATAGGAAATTTCATTTCTTTTAATATTATTCACATATTTCCGGTTACGAATTAAAAAATACTTTCTAATCTAAATTTCAAAATACGTATTTCCAATAAACACGTGAAATTTAAAACGTTATTTTATGTCACAACAACTGAAAACAGTAATAACAAATGCACTAAAAATCTATATTTCGTCGCCTCATAAACTATTTTTATTAGATACATGTGTTACTTGAAAAAATCGCCGAAAATTTATTATTCTGATATTGGTTTCAGAAAAAAAAAAAAAAAGTGCATCTCAAACAAAATATAAACATATTAGAGGTGCGTAATCCAACTATAAGAAGCAAAAGCCAATTAAAAATCCTACTAATGATGTTTACAAATTATTTTTAAAAATATTACGAGCAGCATTTCGTAATATCTCTACTTTTTTCCATTTCCGTCTATCTTCTGGAGGGCTTGGTTATATTTCACTATACTTCTTTAGGCCATTTTATTTTAAACAGTTATAATCGCCTTCTAAAAATTCGCCTTAACTGTAATTTCGGTCTATTTGCCGTTTCCCATTATGTTGATATGCGAAAAATTAGTATCAATCCATCGAAAACTGAAGTCATTTAAAATTTCCAAATAATCCGATGATGTCGAGAAACAGCATTAATTGGTCAGATCAGATTCGATATTTAGGTGTTGTTTTGGACAACAAACTTAACTAAACATATTAACTATATTAATACGAAGGCTAATAAATCCATTATACATCCCGTGTTTAATAGAAAACTATTATTTATAAAACACTAATACGTCCAATATCTACTTACGCTTGTCCTGTTTGGTTATCGAACGCTAGTTATAATAAATTGCAGCTCATTCAGAACAGATTAGGTGCATATACTAAATGTTCCCCGTTCTACTAGAATTGATTATATGCGTGATATTCTGAAATTACTTCGTGTTAATACATTCTTAATATATCGCGTAAATTTTTCGTCGATTACCGTATATAATGAGTTTATCTCGTTAGTAGGTAATTACGATTAACTAATGTTTATATATACGAAATATAAGCAATTAAACGTAACTTGTTGTAATAAGCTATTCGCTTATTAATAATGTCCTAATTAGTACGATGACGTATTAATTATTTTCATATTTAATCCATCAGCGTTATCTAATATTATGTTTGCTTCGTTTGTTTTCCTTTTCCTGCTGCGTTGTAATAATTTTTTGTCTGTACCGTGTCAGCTATCGTGGTAAGGCGAGTTCCGGTACACGATATAATCGGACAAATTATGTTTATCGAGTGTTTTTTAATTATTCGATAAAAGATTTATTTACTTATTCGTATGATCGAACTTTTCTCGTATCTTCTTCGACAAAACCGGTCTGTCTAAAAATTAATCTCGTCATTCTTCCATATGAACACATTTCAAGCGTATTTTGTTAAGTTTTGCTTCAAGCTACACACACACGTAATTCGCCAATAAAAAAAATAAGCATCTTTTATCAAGTTTAATTTCGTCTTCATTAATGTCGAATTCTGATTAATTCGAAAAATGCATCACGTGCCGTGTGGCCGATATGCGCTTAAATAAAACAGTTTCCATTGTCGATAATCACACTGATCCAATATAAATGAAACTACCACAAAGCCACCAACTTATGTTTTCAATTTTCATTTTTATCTATTATCATAATTTTTCTTCATACTTCGTCTATATTGTCGACATTCTTTCGCAATTGTCGTATAATGAATTCTAGCATATGCTTTTCAATCTGCTTATTACAACAGTATCATCGGCGTTATATATATATATATATACTATTAAACGCAATAAAATACAACTCTGTTTTACTTCCTTTTCCACTTTAAATTCAGAGACTATTACACTATTCGTTCGAAATATGTCCGAGTTGTCTTCATATAAACGATTAAATAGATATAAAAGTTGCTATTCCACAACTATTTCGTATAAATCTTTTTTCCTTTTGCGAGATTTATTTCAATAAGCGAGGGACTTCCATTAATTATTATCAACGCAATTTTGCTTAAGTGATACCAATCTGTCGGTCAATGGCCCTGTCCTCCATATTTCACAGCATAATTTGTGTATAATATCTATATGTATATATCCCATTGTTTTCATACTCTCGATTGTAGTCAAATTCAGCTTCTTTTCCGGGTTTCTCTATCGCCATTTCTATACCCCTTTTGTCAGTATTGTAGGCTCCAGTTCTAAACTATCAGTAATACATACGTCCTCGACGCTTTTGTTGTTGTTCATTACATCAGTTGCCATTTTATTATTAGCTCTTTGTATTGTATGCTTGGTTTGATTTATTTTCTTGTTATATAAATCTTTTAATTATTATTTTACGCATATTGTTCTATATCCAAGTATATATTATTTATAAAAATGTTTCCTGTCTGCATGCTACTCTGATTTCCTCGTTATTTCTTTTTTCGGTTAACTTCAACGTTTCTTCCGACAGTTTTTTTTTTGCTTAGTCCGTCTTTCTGAATCTGTATTTGTACTAATTTTTTCAATTCTTCGCCACACTTGAATTACATCATTATTAGAGTGTGGTAATTATTCCTCAAGTATGATACACCGTTTTTACCTGATCTTCCGAGTTATCCGTCGACATATATATTTTTATCATATGCATGTTTTTTAGTCTACAATTTTACATTATCTTTTGTAGTAGAAATTTTTAAACAAATTTTGTCTTTACTAATTGCGATAATTGCGATCGCAACTCCACTATGTGATTTAATCTTGTTCATGTCAATGTGCGGGTTGTTTTCAACGAGTTTCCACTAAACTGCGAATCTATATATTATGTTGAGCTAGCTCATGTTAACATGAAGATTCAAAATTTGTCTTCTTAATTGATATTTTCATTTACCATCAATAACTAATTTCTCGTTAACATTTTCATGCTCAGCAATCCATTTCACAGCTTCATCTAGTTAATCACATTTAGATGCCCAGTAACCTATTTCAAAGTTTCATTTGAACCCAATACAGAGTCGGATGTCAGACAAGTTGCAAAGAAAAACATTTCAATTATTATTGTTCATTTCATAATATTCTCTTGGGGTATTAATCAGGGAGTAAGTTGTATTTCAATATCTACGACAGTACTGTACCTACTTCGAATATATCAGGTCTCTGTTTGCTTCTTATCCTCCCACTCTGACCTTACTGCCTTAGGTGGTAAGGGATTTTTTTTGACAGCATTGTGAATAATATATGTTTGAAACACAGAAAAAATGTCGATATTATCTACATGATTTTCAAAAATATTGCATTTGAAAAAATAAGAAGTTCTTAACGACCAAGGTATTTATAAAACAAGAACAACAAATATAATTTGAGAACAATGTTTAAAAATGCAGTTAACAAATAAATCCAAATATGGAAACAAAGAATCCACAAAGATATGATAAAATAAGAATTAATACGCGAGGATCATTAATAAATGTGAATGCATACAGAACAAACAAAATGCTAGCATAAAAAAAGTAACAAAACAAGAGAAAAATTTAAAAACAAAAAATAATATGAGTATCATGAAATTAACATAAATTTATGAATAATCAAACGATAAAGCAGTGCATGATTGGAATTCACATGTGATAGTGTTTTTGGACATAGCGTTTCTGAATATTTTTTCAAACTACCTAATTTAATTCCAATCAGATCGAACAATAAATGAACACATATTCAGTACGTGCAACTTATTTCAAAAGCACACACACACATATATAATATATATATACAACTGCAATAAAAATTGTAGCAAAAGCAGATATGTAAAATTGCTACCCAACAAACACAAAAGCAGTACGACACAATACATGAATGGACAATGATGACCACAGAAGCACATACGACGATATATGCAGACTGACAGTTGAAAAAATCTAAAAACCTTACCAAAACGAGTGGTAATTACAGTTTGTTCTGTAGTAACTGGTCCCTCACTATTTGAGTTAGAATCATTGTTTGTGTCAACACCTATGGTACATAATTTAATATTAACGGTGATACATTGTCATCAGATTATTTTGAAAAATATCCATCGGACTTATACATACACATGTGAATTTCTCGATTAAAACGAACATAACGGATGGCAGTTTCGCAGAAATAACTATTACCTGATTTGGAAAATATTATTTCGATGATTTAATATAATTTTAGAAATTAGATGCAATATAAATTCATGCTTTTTTTCTCGTGTAATTTTATAGAATGATTAAAAGATGAAATGTCTTTTTCGCATTTAATTTGGATTTAAACGTGGATGTTTCCCCGTCCCAATGTATCTTTGTCAACGTCCTTTTACTTGAAGTCCGATATTTAATATGACTTTTTTCAAATTATTTTATTATACAAATTAATGTTTGATTCAAATAACAGGTTTAATGAACATTATTTTTTTCACTAATAACCGTTTATATTCCTCGATTATGACGAATATTTTACGATATCGTTTAAAGCGCATTTCCTTTTTGAATTGAATCATCAAAATTTAAATATAAATCTTAATTATTCAAGCATATGAAATAAATGTATTTTCATTGTAGGATTATCTTAAATGTTAAAATTTAATATCGTCAGGTACATATTTGCATTTGAACATCGATCGTGTTTTATTTTTAAAACTACATTACGAACAAACAAGTTTAGAAAATATTGTAGTAAAAAAAAAATGTTTTTTCATAAATTTCTGTAACTGGATATACAAAATGTATAAGTAGCACATATTCGCAAACGTTGATATTTACCTACTGTGGTGTATCGCACGAACGTTTCCTTGTTTTCGATTAAAGCGTCAACAGCGACTTTTTCACAATATTGTGCCGTAATTATTGCTATGGTTGGCTGTTTCGAGTTGGATATTGTAGGCATTTGTTTCACTACCTGTAACATACTCACAGTTAAAACATTTTAATGAAATATTAGTGTTCGCTTTGACTTTTACAATTCTAAAAATAATCAACAAAAAATCAAAACGACAATAAATTAAAACATACTTTTATATCGGTATCATCTTGGACTACACGCGTATATGCTAAACCGTGTTCTAACGACTTCACTAATCCTTTATCTTGCAACTCCTTTAAGTGACTGTTTATCGCTTCTTGATCCCAATTATACATCCTGAAGCGCAAAATTATTTTTACTAATAAACAAGTAATTGATGTTTACGAAGTTATACAACTTTATAAGATGGCTTAAAAAATGAAATAAATCAAAACATATAATTTTATAAATTATTTTATCCGTTCTCTTTACGAACTTTTAATACTAATATCATAACTATGAAAGTTATTTAGTATGTTCCATTATGGATTTCTAAACAAAATCTAAAAAAAAAAATCTCAGTTACTCTATTTTTATAAATAAACAAAAAAATGAATTTATTACTTTACATATAAATTTAGACCAGATAGGTTAGTAACGTTTCCCTGGATTCCTACTAATGCCGGTATTCAAGGAAACTAGCTGACAGACACGGCTATAAACAAGGCTGCTGTGGTTCTACCGATGTCAAATGTTCCTGTTTTAGCAACAGATTACTTCTGGTTGCATATAAAACGCGATCTAAAAGCACTACGGCACAGAAAATGACGGCTAACATCAGGAAATGCGTCGATCGATCAAAGCCTTAACGTCACCAAGGAATATATCACATTGAAGTCGGAAAGATGACGCCATTACTAAACGCTGGAATGTTCACACGCGGCTCACCTATGGATACTTACTAAATTATACTAAAATTCCTCAATGTGTCATTTACGGTTCATCCACACCATTTACATATATTCATTAAATGTTCTTAAATGTTCTCACACTTTTTGAAAAACAGTCTCTGAACAACCCTGCTTCTTCTCTTCCTCATCCTTAAAGACACTTTTCTTCGCTCCCCAATTTAGTTCTTTTCCTTTATAAATCCGGCCTCTGCTCACTAATCTAAACCACTTTTATTATAATGTCTCTAGTTATAGTTTTTGTACACGGTGCATAGCTATAATAACAATAATACAAAATAAATTTGTAATCAATCAATAATTACGCTGCGATATCTTGAACGGTGACTGGATTCGGATAAGATGATTCTATAATATCCAGCAATTTTTTCTCTGTTAATTCAACTGCACCAATGATACTGTCATCTGCTGATACTACGGCAAACATAAAATAATACTGTAAGTAAATTATTAATTGAGATTATTCGTTAACTTCCGTTTTGGATAATTTATGTCAATTTCATATTAAAAGTTAAAAACATAATTCAAAATTATATTCTCAAAACTAAATATTAGTAACTACACAAATGCCGCAAAATTAATTTAGAAACTTACTTACTATAAATACGGAGATTATAGATAATCTAATACTGGCGCTCTCGTGAAAAATTGACACATACACAACTTGAATATTTTTTTTATTATTCACTTATCTATTATATATATATATATATATATATATATATATATATATATATATATATATATATATATATATATATATATACCTCAAATTGGCGATTACAGACAAAATTTATTCTAATTTTAGCCAAATGCTCTTTCTTCGCATGCTCATATAACCAATAATCACCATTACCCAATAACATCTGCGCATATTATTAAAATATAACAAAATTAAAATAAAGGAAAAAAACTAATTCAGTTTTACATGAATCAACAAATAATGAAAGTCTTACGATAGACTGTCATTGACGGAAAAGGATGGCCAAGAAGGTAAACTAAAAAACTGCGACCGGATGATGATATTAAATGTAAATATAAGAACTAGTAAAACTATGAACATATGTTTAAACGTTCATGAATAGAAGTTGATATAAAAACTGACAGCTTGTGAACTCAACAGCCTAACTGACAAATTAATGAAGGTGATACATTTCAGAAAATGGTAGTTGTTATTAGATGACGATGGATATATATGACCCAGAGAAAACGGACGGTTTCGCTTACAATCATTTGTGGAACACAATATCGTTCAGATGACCGTCATTTGCAACAATACATTCAGTCTTTTTACAAAATTCTCTAAGACTTTTTCGAGCATAGGTCGCTGGATTTTCGAAATTTTTTTAGAAATCCGATTTCCCAGGTCTTCCAGATCTAATGGAAGTGTTTCATAAACGCGACTCTTAAGGTATTTCCACAAAAAAAATCTGGAGCGGACAAAAAGCGAAATCCGTGCGACGCGACAATATGCCATTATCAAACGCTTCTTTCATTACGTCGGACCATCTTGTTGAAATCATTACGGCCCAGACAACGGAGAGTAAAAATGAGTTTATCATCTCGATATAGCGCGTTCCGTTGACAGTATCATTGTCCCACTTCGCCACTCCAGCACAAACGGTTACTCGCTCGCTGTGTGACGACTTCTCTTTTCAATTGAATTCTGCAGTTCTGTTTGTTTGCGAATCCGGATAGCTGAAAATGAGCTTATCACTCATCAAAAGATTGTTTAAATCGATCTCTTCGTTTTCGACTGTTTTCAGCAAAAAGTTTTCTTTGGGAATAATCGGTAATTTTTAATTCTTGATTAATTACCAGTTTATAAGGATGAAATTTCAAGTCAACCAGGAATATGCAGCGAACAGATTTTCTCGACAGGTTTAAAGAAGCGGCATGACCACGAGCAGAGCGTCCGAGACTCCGAATGATCGCTGCCCGAACTCAATCGATGTTTGTGAGGTTATGAACAGTTTTTTTTTTTATCCAGGACGTTTTTTATCCATTGCAGAAGCTGTCTCTCGAAAGTTTTCAACCCACCTTAAAACTGAATTGCGTAATGGTACAGGTTTACAACGCGTAACTTTGAATTCTTTTCGAAACTCTCTTTGCACTCTCGTGATCTATTCTCGCTGAAAATAACGTTCTACGTAAAACGTGCGCTCCTTGCCGTTATAGAATGCCATAACTGAAACTGGACAAAAACGAATCTCTCGTGTGTACACTAAACGTTGAGCACGCGGTTTACATTGTAGCAGTGTCACCAACTGCGCTATTCAAAAAACAAAACAGTTCGTCTTCTTTGGGTCACCTTATATATATGTATTATAAAAAATCTCCTTCCACTCGAAAGCATATATACATATGTGTACACACATGTCCACTCATATATACAACACACGCATACATAATAACCGAACATGAGTAACAATATTTAGTATCCGTCGAGATCATACAGCTAACAACACAGCGTATATACTATACAAAGTTGGAGACTAATACTAGTACCATAATCATTGCTACACGTGTGATTACAAGTTACTATATATGATGTCGATCGCGAGGCAATATGAAAATAACTAACATAAAAGCTGGAGCAGGGCAAGTAAAATGAAATATAAAAACTAAGCTTAAAACGTATAGCAAATTTATCTATATTATGTCATTAGCTAGTTTCTTTAATTCAAATAATTCAAAGTGAAAAAACAAAATAAATTATGTTGGAATAATTTCCTTAGTGCAAAGCCAATCTTGTTACTGGTTATTGTTTTTTAATCTTGTATACGAATTATGTAATTTTATATTGTATATTTTTAATTCCTTTATATACATCCGAAATAACATTAAAATATTAAATAATAAATATATTATTGAGTAAAATCTACGCCGTTTTAATCATAATAAAACAATAAATTAAAAAATATATGTAATAAATAATCTGAAAATACTTCACACTCTCATTTTATGAAGATTGTCCCCTAAAATTATTCAGTTGTTTATATGCACATTAACACAATAAATTTTGTTACTCTCGTCAATGAAATAATCTTTAGTCAATGTTACGAAACCTAACTTAATTGGCATCTAAGTATCGTAGTGCTCGTCACCAACTCGTTCGATATAGTTTCCACTTTAAACTTTCAGTAATTTAGATCATGCGGCTAATACTTTTAATATTATTTAATTTTTACCATTCATCAATATTCATTCTTCTCTCGTACTAACACAGTAACACTTTCTTACACACATAACACACCCAATGCTCTATCTACAATAAACAACATACAAATACATCAAACATATTTGTTGTAATAAAAATATGCATGGTTGCATAACGAGGACAGGTTTCACGAGCTACATTATATATATAATATTAACATATACGAACAAATACACGTGATAGGTATTTTCATGTAATTATGCCAGGAAAACAAATAATTAGAATTTTCAAATTACTAATTTTTTCAAAAGAATTTGATTATGCGTGCATATATAATAACGTCCAAATAACTTCAATATTATTTGAAGCACATAACTAAATTTTAACTAATGTTAAATATAATAAACTTATATTTCGTATTTACATGGTCGTTTAGGAATCACAATAGGTTCATCCAATTGTTTCAATTCGATTTCTAGTTTACTTATGGATTTATGTTGGTTCTGCATTAGCTTCATTAATTTTTTAATAAACCCAACGTAATCTATATATTAAACATAAGGAGAATATTCATAATCATTAATATAACAGATGTTGAAAGACAATATTTTTAATTTTAACAAAAAAAAAAAAAAACAGATTTATATACGTTAACTTTGTTAAATCATAAAACATTTTTCTCATTATTATTTAAAAAAAAAAAAAAAACTGTGCTAAAGAACAAAAATTAATCACCTCTTGGAAATTCATTAGGAGCGATTAAGTCACTGAAAAAATGTTGAGCAACAGTCGGATGTTCATGTATCGGAAGATGTGGTTTAAACCAAAATCGTAAAGAACGACTTTCTTGAGTATGTTTACCAGTTTGTGCATTCACTAAATAGACTATGAATGCTATCGAAACGTCTGACAGGACATCTTCATCATCTTTTTGTGCTATTACAAACATATACATTACATATTATATATATATATATATATATATATATATATATATATATATATATATAAATTGATAAAATTCTGTAAAACGTAGTTATTCTCGGTTTTTCTTGATGAAAACTGTGTTCGACAATTATTACGATCACAATCATATTCAAAAAGTAAACTATTTACCTAAAAAAAGTGATAAACAGATTGTTTTAGGTAAATTTATTCAAATATAAATAATAATTATAACTTTCAAACATCATCTACTTCAATGATGATTAACACTCTCAGCACGGGTGACTAATATTTTTTACTTTATTTCAGAAATTAAGAAATTATATGAGACTAAATATTGCAAATAAATCGAATGAAAGGATAATAAATACTATAAAATTTAAAATTATTCAAATAAATAATTTGATCAATATCGAAAAATTGTGTAATTTTCTTCTTTCAGCGATTCAGAAATGAAGTTCACAATTCTATTTCGGCACTGACGAGTATGATGTTATCGAAGAAGTGTTTTCAAAATTCTTCAGGAAAGGATTAGTATTCATATCATTAAATTATTCGAAAATTATACGAAGACATTACTTATAACTGTCTTAGCATTAGTGTACTTAATACGATACCAACAAACGAAGGATTAGTCTACATTGCGGCGTAATGTTGCTCGCCCGAATGGGGAAAGACAACCTTCAGTTTTACAAGCTGACGCGTGTAATTTGGACTTCGGATTCTTGCTAATATTGCATTCAAAGAATCGATTTATTAAAGAATAGTTCTATAAAATCCAGAGAAAACAGATCGTTCTTAATTAGGTAATTTAAAAAAAAAAGCGTATCTAGAAAACCCCAAACACAACCGATATGCACGACGGAAAAGATCAATAAACTAACGAATAGAATTCGATACATAACACTTTAGTAGACAACGTTAGAAAATCCAGTAAGAAGTATACAGGGAATACCACTTTGCAAAATAATGACACCTTTTGAATAGAATTTGAGTTGCTCATTAGCTATTTCCTAAAAACAGGGAATTTTTGATTCGAAAGGGCGCAGTTGTAAATAACCTGAAAAGAACAATAAAACACGCTGTTGAAAGTTGTAATGTGAATTTATAAAATGAGATTACAATTCAAGACTTGATTTCTGCTTCATTATTTTGATCATTACTCAACGTCACATAATATGATAAAAAAAAAAAATATATATATAAATATATTTACTTGTAGCAACTTTGTTAATAATAATTCCGTGATGTTCTCCGCCAGCTATATGTGCAGAACCAGCTTTATTATTTTCGCCATTGGTCACCTGTCGCTCGATAATTAGAGTAGTAGAGGTAGTAGTTTTTGATTTCGGAGTTAAAACAACGGATTCTATATAAATAACAGAATTGCAGTCAATTACATCACCCTCCCCCAAAAATAGTTTATATTTTAATTATTTAATTTATATTATTGTTTCAAATAAATTTTCATTCCTGAGAAGTTTTTATGAACTAATCGAAATTCTTCTGTTGCGTATAATTTTTCATTAACCATATTTAATTTTATAAAATATTGATCTGAGAATATTTCCAAAGAAATTTAATATTTTTGAGACACAACATTTTAAACATAAACTCGTCTGTTTGTGTACAGTTTTCATGAATTTTGCTTCTGTACACACTAAAAAAAAATTTCTGCAATTTTCTCTAATGTGAACTCCTTTATCGTTTACAGGTTACCCGAAGAAATTACGTGTTAATTGCTATACAAACAATTTCCGTGATCAAAAAACAATACAATGTAATAAAATATTGCAGATATTATCACATAAACAGGATAAAATCAGAAGTTTTGGTACAAAATGATTCGCTAATATGCGGTTCAATTAGGTTAAAGTTATCAGAAATCGAAGTAATAAAATTTTAACAATTTTCACCATTTGACAATTACAAATAACAGGAACATTACACAAAACTGACAAACTTTATGAAAATAAACTGTCTCCATTTAAACGCATATCAAATTCATAAACATAAATTTATTAAATAATTTTTATCAAATTAAAAAATATATATATAATTTTATTACCACAGAAAAGGTAATTACGATATTTCAAAAATAAAAAATAAAAGGTGATGAATGTTAATATAGAGCATTTATGAGATTACAAATCGCTATTAATTAATATCAAAAAATATAATGAAAATTACCATTTTTAATGTCCATCATGTTGTTAATATTTATCCTCGAAATGGAACCTAAAATAAAATTTAAAACATAAATAAATAACACATTGTGTAAACTATGAAACAATAAATAATATTGTGACGCTGAAAATTATACAATTTTTTACAACTCATAAATTCTACTAAACTTTTATTTAAATGAATTTGAAAAAATTCAATTTCTTACCTTATTTCATAAACAGGCTACTAATTATCAAATTCAATTTGCAACTTTACAACAATATATCTAAAAACTGACTGTAGACAAAAAATATTTCCGAAATAATATGATACAAATTCAATAGATATTTTTAATATAATGAAATACAAAAATTTATTCTCAATTAGAAATAATTTTTTTTTTAATAAATAGTTGCAAAATATTTTGAATATTATAACAAATTGGACAAAGATGAGAATACTTCCACTAAATGTAAAAAATACTTCAAGACCTAAATTACTTCATTCACAATATTATAAAATGAAGAAGTTATGAATAAAATTTATTCTGATAAAAAGAAATTACAAATGAAACTGAAAATTATTGAATAATGTTTCAAGCAACATAGTTCGAGCACTATGAAGCAATGCACATTATAACTATTAAAAAAATAATCATCAGATTTTTAAATCCTGAAAAATTCAAAATATATTTAGATTTTCAGTCTAAAATATTCAAAATAACATTCGACTGGATTTTATTTGGTAAATGAATCCATAAAAAAATATGAAAAACAAACATAATGAATTATCAAAGAACTAAAATATCTACGTTTAAAAACAATTTATTTACATGGCTTGGTCTACTTATTTTTCCCATTGTAGTGCGATATCTTAACAAGTCATAAAGTAGTTGTTTTAATGTTTTTTAACATATTTTTTTATTAAGTATCAAATAAATTAATTTATATTTACTAAATGTATGTTAATAGGAATAGATTGTATATTACATAGTCAAATAATAAAATACCTTTAAACAAAGAGAAGTATAATTTAATAATTTATTATTAAAATACTGAATAAATTTTATATAAAGCTTGTTTTTTTGACATCTACGAAATATACAATTTTAACTAATGTTGTTGTAAAATTAGAATTGAGCAATATGTAACGGATATGTTATTTGTGTATTTGGAAACGAACAAGTATATATGAAACTTAAGAGTTATCAAAAATACATTTTTATGTTTAAATATCATCGAATAATTTTTATAATATACTATTGTTTATAAAAAAATAACCATAAGTATAGTAACGAATCGATATGAATAACAACTCGGGTGCAAGTTGGATATAACAAAATTTTTATCGTGTAAATGTTAAACAGGATTAAAAGAACAGTTGCTATTTCAAAAATTACATTTTACGCAAAACAGTATAAAAATAATTATTTTGCTAATCAGTAATAAATTTTATACTTTTTATAAATCTCGTATTTAATTTGCATGAATACATATTTACAAAAATATAAATAAAATTATATATTCATTAATAAAGTTGTCCGATTCAATTTTATTTTATTTTTTATGATAAAACTCTTATAAAAGCTTACGTAAAAAATGTCATTGCTTAGAATTCAACTTGTAAAAGGAACAGTGTTTACCCATTATATGAACAGAAATCTTATCAATTATCCTCGATATGTGGAAAATACATTTTATACCGAATTAGACACTTCATTTTCATATAGTATATTGAACATCGGGAATTGGATACATCACAATTTTCGTAATCAAATAATTCGATCGTTATTTAATATGATACAATAACCGCGAACAGTAATCTACTTTTATAATCAATGAATTGTAAATCTAAACAAGTGGAAATAAAACTAACAAAAAAAAAATGTAAAAGAAAAATTATTAACGTTAAAATAAAAGTTATCGTTCCTAAAAGGTAATCCCACAATTAAAATACAAAGCGGAACGTCTAAATAAGGACAAAAATATTACGTGAGAAACAGCACGAAAGACGGTCTGTGTTATTTAGTGTTGACCTATACATTCAGTCAGACGACCTGGTTTATTACAAAGTGAGTTAGTCATCTTGGAAATATATTCTTTCTCTTATTACAGATAATTTTATTTTTCTACCATTTAAAACTACCGACCCAATTCTATCTAAATAGCGTGTGCAAACGTACATCGTTCATATAAACACGCATTTTTCCTTCCTCCTCTAAGCAGGAATTTATTCAATTAATGGATTACTCACAGAAATTATCGTATGCGTGTTCTTTATTCAAGAAATTCAAACAACACACAATCATGTAAATAATATTACCATAAAAGTATAAACCTTCACAAAGAATAATGTTAAAAAGAATATTTACAAAAATTGAAACAAACGCCAAAAAAACAAATGTTAAAATTATAAAATATAGTAATTTAACCATATAAAAAGTAATTCGGTTTACTTCTCGTAAGTCATTTTCGGAATCGAAAATTTTGTAATGAAACTCGAAACAATACTCAAAGTTGTGAAATTTGTATAAAACAACGTAGATAAACGAAAAAACTTTCAATGTATATTCAATTTCGTAGTTTTTTTTTTTGTTTCGTAAGCACCAAAAATATCACTCAATTAAAAATAACCATTCCATTTCTGATACTTTACACTTACAACGCACACAATTACCTGTACATAAGTTCAAAACCATCACCAGGTTAATAAGTTTGAGTATTACGTGTTATATATTTAATTAATTATATTTATAAATACAATAAACTCTCGATTATCCGCGGTCTCTATAAGATGGATTTTTGTTGTTCTGGAGAAAAAACACGAACGAGACGTTTGTTTACTGAAGTATACCAGTCATCATTACCGGAAGTCTGTATGAGTAACAACTCTCAGAATCGCACTCTCATTTTACTTTTTTAGCTTCAAAACTTCACGTCAGTTTTGTCAACTTGGCTTTGTTTAGCTTTGCCAAATTTATTAAAGCAGTGTTCTAGTTTCGTGATTTTACTTTATTTTACAACGACTGATAAAAGCAAAAAAAAAACTAGAATTAATAAAACAAATGAAAATGGTACAAAAATATAAATTAATTTAATTTGAATCCACATCAGACAACTGCTCGTCGATGAAAAAAAAAGAAAACCCATGAAAAAGAGCAGTTATGAAGAATTAGATGCGGCACTTTTAGAAGGAACGAATCAATTGAGAAGTAAAGGAACTCCTGTTCCGGGGCCTATTATTGCTGTACAAGCAAAATAGTTTTTCCAGATGCTAGGTTTGGAAGGAACATTTGACACATCATCAAGTTGGTTGATGAGGTCCAAATAGCGCAATGGGATAAGAGATATTAGGCTTCACGGCGAGAAATTAAGTGGCGACATACAGGCAGCCGAAAAATTCAAAACTTATTTTGAAGAGTTTCTTTAGTCAGAGGAAATATCATACGTTCAAATGTACAACGCTGAGGAGTCAAGGTTGTTTTGCAACTGTTTACCGACGCGAATATTGGCCTTAAGTCCAGTAAAGAACGAATGATTATAATGACGTAAAGCAAATGCGTCAGGTTCTCACAAATTAAAATTAGTAGTGATTGATATCTCAAAACCTTCCTGTACACTAATTTAACCAAAAGAAAAGTCGGATGGAATTTAAAGAGTGATTTAACAAAAAAAAAAAAAAGTCAAAGAATTTACCAGAGAAAAGTCTACTGCTGATTCAAATTATAAATAAACTTTTAGCGTTGATTTGAATTGTTTTGTTGACCTTTTGTAAATTTCACTCAAAAACTACACGACCAAAATTTTTTAATGAAATTTTATTTAAAAATAGGAAAACAAGAGATTAACTTACAATCATTTGTGAAACACAATATCGTTCAGATGACCGCCATCTGCAACAATACATTCATTCAGACTTTACAGAATTTTCGAGCATAGGTCGTTCAATTTTTGAAATTTCTTCAGAAATCCGAGTTTTCAGGTCTTCCAGATTTCGTGGACGTGTTTCGTAAATGTGACTCTTAAGATATCCCCACAAAAAAAAATTAAGTAACTTTGAATTTTTTTCGAAACTCTCTTTGCACCGTCGTGATCGATTCACGTCGAAAATAACGTTTCACTCAAAACGCGAACTCCTTCTCGTTATAGGATGCCAGGATAACTGAAACTGGACAAAAACGAATCTCTCCTGTGTACACTAAACGTGGAGCACGCGGTTTGCGTTTTAGCAGTGTTACCAACTGCGCTATTCAAGAAACAAAACTGTAAATCTCCTCCGGGTCACTCTATATAAAGCACTATCTCATTAACTTTGCCAAATTTACGTAACGCAATTTCGTATAATTATTTAAAAGGTTCATTAAATTTAGATTTGGATAAACCATGGAATGAAATAAATGGACAAAACCGTTTCAGCTTACAGGTGCAACGTGAAAATAAAAGCATAAGTTAGTATATGGCTAATTTTTAATGTTCAGGTTGTAAAAAGTACAGCTGATCAGAGTAAAAATACAGAAATCTGTGAACAATTACTTGAACAAGACGATGATTTTGTCTGAAAAAGCAGTTTTGGATAAATCGTCTTAATATAATCAAACAGAAAATTAATACTTATTCTACATAATGTAAAAATAAATTACAAAACTGTTGTTACGGTTGGGGTAGTCAAAAAGATAATGCTAATGTATGCAAACATGTTAATACAATTTGAAATTTATGCAAATCAAAAATACACTTGTTTTGTGTTTGCACGAAAAGAACATATAAGGATGGAGAAAATGAATTTAAAACAAATAATACTTTTGTAGTAAATAAAAATTGCACCTGGACACAATGACATCGATGAAAAACCGGATGGAATTAATTTGATGCAGATAATCATGAAATATATCAAATCAGTAATTCAAACATCATCAGCTTATTAATATACAAGTTTTACTAAATAATAATCCAACCAAAATGAAATTAGATACAGGTATGGCTGTTTCTAGTGATATTTACAATTAAGCGACACCATTCATTAGGAATCTACATTCTTTAATTTGAATTATAGGGATTATTATATTATAAAAAGAACTAACTACTCCACTTGGGGTACCTCAATTTTATTCATTGACAAACTGAGTAAAATACGTACTTGGGTAGATTACAAGACTACAATAAAAAATTATTTAGTGGATAAGTATACTATACTACATATAAATTAAATTTACACAAAAACTTGTTGATGGGAAATACTTTTGTACTCTAGATTTAAATAGTTTATTTAAATATGCGTATTGATGATGAATTTGCAAAAATACAAACTATTAGTACACATTAAGAGGTATACTTAGCTAAATGCTTAATGTTTGTGATTAAAAATCCACTCAGTATTCAGTGAAGATTCGTGAATTACTTATTTCAACATCTTGATGGTGTAGTTTCTTTGATAATAAAATTGTGGAGAGAAAGTAACACATGAATTAATTTAAAAACTTAGAACAGTCTTTACAAAATTACAAGAAAATAATTTGTTTCTGAAGAAAAGTAAATGCAAGTTCTGCGAGACATCAGTAAATTATTTAGGATTTATGATAAATGAAATTTATAAAACAAAAGATTAGGTTGATGGAAATTTAAATCAAACAGTCAGAAAATACAACACAATTAAGAAACTCTCTAGTATTGATTATTACAAAATGTTTATATAAAATTTATCGACACTTACTGAACCTTTAAATAAAATTTGATGTAAACATCAGTCATTTGTGTGATGTGATGTCAAAGTGTGTTACAATTATTTAAAATGCAATTGCTATTGAACATGTAATAACTATATATGCAAAGTTACTGTTAATATTGACTACTGATACTTCAACTTATGATCTAGGAGCTTGTTTGTCACAGATTACCTTATGATGCTAAACAGCTAATTGATTTTGCACCCACGATCCCTTAGTCGTATTAATAGAGACTACCGTAATTATTTACTGGCATTAAAGAAGTTTTTCATATACTTATATATGGAACAAAGTATATTGGGATGCACCCATCGAAATAAGAAGCAGAATTGAACAGGTGAGAACATACTTTCAGAAAATGAATTCAGTATTAACGTACTGGAATTGAAGATAAACCTTCGTATACGGCTCTACAGATATGTGTTTAATAGTCTGCATTATGAAATTTAATTCTGGATAGTATAAGAAACAAACGAAAATCCCGAATGATGTTGAGAATTTCTTGGCCAGAAAAATTAAAAACTTCATATCTGAACAAGAAGACTAAAATTATTAACACTTTTAAAATAGAGAATAGAATATTCTGGCCACATACATAATGTAATTACAAATACAAATTAGGAATAAAAATCGTATCATGCAAATAATCGCCGACTTATGGATATAGAACAAGAAATTATAAGTTTTTAATTTTATTATAGTTTTCACTCAATCGGAATGTTGTATTTTCACGAGTCCGCTACTTTCCTTAATTTTTTATTTCACAACAAATAAGATAGTCAACAACATTTTAAAAACTTAGTTAGAAATTAACTATTCATTTCTACTTTATTTTTTAAGAAATTTATTAGTTGATCATTTTAAACAGTATAAAACACGTACAAAATCGTTTACGACTATTACATACATACTAATAAAATAATTTGTAACTGCAAGAATTCAATGGTGCAAACGGTGTAAATTTGCAATTTCTAAATTGAAAGATACCATAAAAGTAAATGTGACACATAAGCAATAATATTTGATTCTTATATTTTGTATTATATTCTATGAATTTGAAAAAATAACGATAAATATTAAAATGACATCATTACATTCATAGAATCCTGTTAGATAAACAACTGTAAACTTATTAACTATATATGTTCCATATTGTATCACATACTTAATTGAAACCTAAACTTTGTAATTACTTATTTCAAAATAATTCAATATTATTCGTATAATATACTGTTACATTAGAAATTGGCCGTTTTTCTTATATTAATAAAAAATATTTCTACATATGAACCATATTATAATTAGTTACCTGAATATTATCAGTATATTTTCTAATAGTTATTTAATAAATTATATACTAAAACATACAAAATTATTGAAACAAAACACACAAAAATATTTTGAGATAGGCTAATTATAAATACACGACGTTAAATTTAAATTATGCGTTTATTTAAATGATGGATATTGATTATGACTAGATAGTAGATTACCTAACCATAGGAATAATAACTAATTTTTTTAGGATTGTTAAAAATTAACTTTTAAATAGCTAGATAAATATACTCACTGAAATCCGCGGAAGATTGTCACATTTCGTAAATAACGATTTTAAAATAATTACACCCTTTTTAAATGTTACTTACGTCATATTGTACCACAACCATCTGAAGTTCAATGCGTTTTGAGATGAAATCTGGCAACTAAGCTTTAGTTTCATGTTACTTGTTTTGTGGTTGTTGAAACAAATTATTTTATTGGTCGTCTGGGCGATTGGCTCTGTCTTTTTAATAATAATAAATATTAGTTTTACATTTTACAGTTTATTATTAAAATTTTTTCATATTATTTATCTTTTATTAATCATAATTTATTGTTTTATATCAACACTAGTTAAATTACTAGCTTAGGCATTAAGCCATTTATGTCTGCACACTTAACTTAAAATGAAAACCAAAAATATTTTTCAAATTATTTCCCATTATATATTTTTAAATACGTTTAACATAATACAGAAATATTAAAATACCGATATTTTCACACACTCCATTAAATTTCTAATCATAAACTACGCCCAATTAACCATGGGATGAGAGTAAGTTTATCAACTTACACTACTAAAATATTTATTCGACGTCACTGAATTAAACCTATACTTAACGAGTTAAAATAATGCAATGAGATCTTATACATTAATGTTCTTGCAAGAATTAGTTATCATTTCTGAGACGGGCTTTTTGAACTTTGTACTTCATCAATGTTAAAAATATATTAATTGGCTCTGTAATGAATGGAGTCACTAATGCCTATAATATATATATATATAATGAGAGAGAGAGAGAGAGAGAGTGAGAGAGACCTATATTTATCATGATTGTGGTATTTTTAACGTGACATACCACGAGGAATTAAAGTTATGTTTGCCATATTTCCATTATCTTTCACACATCAGTTTGTGGTAATATCGAAATTTATAAGTTATGGCGATTTCAAAAGTTCGTAACTTATACACACTTCAATAATTGAAATTAAGTGAACAGACTAACTTCTGCTAAAAACCAAGTAGACGATTTTTATTTTTGTTTATAGGGGGGTCACTGAGTTGTGGGATCGTGTCTGTAGGTAGTGCTGTCTCGTCTCACAAAACTTTCTCTGCGGGTGTTCCGCAAAATAGTATAATCGGACAAGTTTTGTTTATCCTGTATCTCCACTCCATTATTTTCCGAACCACCCAACACGCAAGGTGGACTATTTCCTGATGACACTGGGATATTCTGCAGATAGACCTTGTAGTGTATTTGGCAACACTGTAAAATGTTCCACATTGAACGAAATATTTGTTCATAATTTGTAAATTTTTTATTTTCCATTTTATTATTATAGTGTAAGTTTTCCTAGGTTAGAGGTTTCTCTAGGGACACAACAAGTGGCGACGAAAATGTTGAATTTTCGAATATTAATGTGAAAATTGTAAAAATTAGTAATACAAAGTTAAAACAAAAACAAATGGCAAATAGGGAAGAATTGCACTTTCCAAGAGGAAATATTGGTAACATACATGAATTTAATCCGGAAAAAGATGATTTTGAAGTATGGATTGAAATTTTTGAAATGTATTGCCCGGTAAATAATATTACAGAAACAAATAAAAAAATCCGTATTTTTAACATTGATTGGTACAAAAATGTATACCATTGTTAGAGCAATGGTGATACCAAAGAAACCTCAAGAAATTGATTTGGAAACGCTTATGAATAAAATTAAAAATCACCTTAAGCCTCAACCAACAATAACAGCAGAACGTAGTAAATTTCATTCCCGTATACAATTGAAAAATGGAACAATTGCATAATTTATAGTAGCATTACAAAAGATAAGTCAAACTTGTGATTTTAAACAGATGTCAGAAGCATTACGTGACCAAATTGTTAATGGAATTCGAGACGAAGCATTAAAAAAGAAGCTATTTCAAGAAGTAGAACTAGTTTTTTGTCTTGAATACGAAAAATATGGAAATTGAGTTTCACTTTCTTTAAACACAATATAAATATCATATATCTCATTTTTTTTTATTAAAAATAGACAAAACCCCCACCGGTTATGAACTTACATAATATAAAATGCTAAAAGTTCTGTCAAACTGTTTTTTAAATTCCTGTAGAAAAACTTTATTCGTTCTGATAGGCTAGTTCACAACACCAGTTCATGTAAATTCGAAATTTGTTTTTATTATTTATATTTATTTGTATTACAATCTTAAGAAAAGAAAATAAAAATCTTAAATAAGTAATAAAATTATAGATGCATTATTTATACACGAAAACATAATAATACAGAAGCATAGCCCAATGGTATGCTCTACTAATACATAGGATATATAACTTTTATAAATTCAATAAATCATGCGATTTATAAGCCGCTGCAGTCTATGTTTTCCCGTATTCAGCAATTTCTGTGCTTCTATATTAAATCGCGAATTGTTTCATCCACTTTCTTCAACTGCGGATCCCGATGTAAATCATCGTTACGCTGGAACCACCTCGCTTTTGTGATCAAGCGTATAACTTTGTTCTGTGTTTTGTGGATGATTGCACGATTAGATGTTGCTGCACATCCTTATAGCTCCAAACCATAGGTCCATATCGGTTTGATCAGAGATAAATAAATCATACTTTTATGATACAAACTTAAATTCAAATTATGCCCTAGTAGCCAATAAACTTGGCGGATTCAGAGTTAATTTGGTTGGCCTTGGCCTTAATATGGGGGCTTCCAGGTTAACCTTACGTCTAGGTGCAATTTATCTGAAGCAGATGTTGTATCTATTTATTTTGCCTCGTATAACTTAATTTTCCAATTCTGCATCCGCAAGACCATCTTGTCGAGCGCATCCTGTAATATATATTAAACATTTATACTTTCACTACCCACCCTACACTCCACCAACGATAACAAAGAATCACTTATGCTAGTCTAGTACAACAATTATGTAATCAACCCTATTTTATTTAATATTTACATTCTGTTTGTCTTGATTCATTTCATTCTTCTACCTTTTTTTTTTTTTTTTTTTTTTTAACAAAACAATAATCTTCATCTGGATGTCCAGAACTTAGTAAAAGATATCCAACATTTAATTAATTGCACAATTAAATTGACTTTTTGTTAATATTAACACATTTGCTGTCATAAACAAAATTCTTCTATAAAACCCTCTCATAGATCACTGTAGTAAATAAATACGCCTATCTAGGGCTAAACTCTACATCTAAAACTTTAAGAACTCTCTCGTTAATTAGGTTTAGCATGGTGATATATCGCTCTCTATCATATACTTTTCACCAATATATTCTATTGTTCCCTTCTGTATAGTAATGCCTTTCCTCACCTAGTTCAAAATATTTATATATAATTAACGTCGAGCCCCTTTAGCTGCTAGCTGCACTACTATTCTCTTTATTTCAAATCAAACATCCCTCCATTCTCTTCCAGTCATAAAAAACATTATAGAGTCTCCTTTGATTTTGCACCCTTCTGGCAGAATATTTGATCCTTCATTACAATGGACATTATTCTTGAAACAAGTAGATCATCTCAATAATTTATTTATTTATTTTTTTCTTAATAATTTACGATTAACTATATTAGATGCTACTACAAGAACTCCGAAAACAGCTCATGCAATAAAACTATATCCATACATGTTTAGTAAAATTAAATATCTGTCTAATGCACAATCTTCCCTCGCTGGTTTACAATTTTAATTATTACTTATAGATGATATAGTAATGAAATAAAATTAAAAACTTTGTAATGCACAATCTTCTTGATTTGAAATCTGCTTATAAAGTTCTAATTAATATTACTTATGAATGACACAGTAATACGATAAAATCAAAAACTATTCCATAACGTATCTATAACGGTTTTGACATTAAAATCATTTATTTCCTTCTATTATTTCGTAAGTCTGTTTTTTATTACTAAACTGTTGAAAAAAAGACAACCTCCCACATTTTTAAACAAAAAAAATTGATAAAATTTATATTATAAAAAGTTGATAGAATTTATATTCAATAGATTAATCAAAACGTAATAAAAATTTATCTCTATAATACCACATGAATTATTTAATAACATTATCAAGCTCGTGTTATTACATCCAAGTATTATCTTGTGTAGCATTCTTTTTACGCAATGTAAACAACTACAAAACAACGCAGTTTTCCTGTTTCTCAATTATATAAAACACTTCACAAACAAAAATCTAACAAAACAGTAATTCTCGTTAAACCCATAATTGTTTTTAATAAAAAGTAATTTTATTATCTAATATTATCACTATAATCATATTTTAACATAAAAAGGTGAAAGGAAATCTATCCGCCTGAAAAATATTCATTGCACACATAAATTATTATTACAATAAGTAAATAAAATAATCAATTAAGAGGATTTAAAAAAAAAATATATGAAATTACTATCTAACCGATCAACTTTCTCTCAACACTTCAGCTTGCTTGGAATTCTTCAATTTTTCTGCTTCTCCTACATAACTTTTAGCAATTTCTGTTATCTGCATTAAAAATAAAAATTATCAATACAAAAACAAGTAAATAGTTTTAAACTAACGAAAAACAGCTGAATTCAGTTTTATATTATTACATACTAGAACTGCTATGCCTCTACGAAGTTTACCGCTGGGGTGATCAGCCCGATAAAAATTGTAATTCCTCAAAGCATAATAATTTTTTGACATAAAGTGTGTCTCTGAAATGAGCACTACATATAATTTTGGACTAAGAATAAACATTTCAAGCTCGGAATTCCATGTAGCTATTCGTATTGAGCTTATTTTGAAATTAATTTTGGTATGAGAGCTGTGAGTACACCCATCAACTGGTAGAACATAATCTTCATGCGATTAAAGTATGTGGTAAACATATTTTCTAAGCGCATGAATGACTGCTCTAACGCTGATAGGAGGTCACATCCAGGGCTGAATTTAATGTTACTTTCATTATTTGCTGTAACTTCCCCTTCAACCGCCACTTACTGATTTAGCACAAGATGTGCTCCAAGTGTTTAGTTCGGACATTTGTTGTTGTACTACTGGTGTCTCAGTGTGACCACTCATGATACCTCTCATTTTGTTTGTAAGTGCGGGAAAATCAACAGCTGCATAATGCTAAGATTTTTATTACTATGAACTGCTTTAACCTAGTTATTTAATTGTTCATGTTTTCTTTTACATATTTCCAAGTATACAGCACAACTTTTATAATTTGCAGGGTGACTTCCACTGCATAAAGCGCAGGTGAGATCAGTCTCCTTGTCTTTAGTACATTTGGCTGTTAAATGTTCTTTCCCACACTTGACACATCATGTTTTTTTTTATAGAAGTTACGAGAGTGGCCATACTGTTGACAACGTATACATTGTACAAAACTTTGTTTATGCGGTGTTTCCACTGTTATTTTCATAGTTAACAATGAACGCAATTGGAATATAGTGTAACACCCCTACTTTTGAATTCCACACTAGGCGATATCAATTATATACAACACCCCTTTTCAATTCTAAGAGTCGTTAAAATAATAAAAAATTATTTAGAAAACAGCAGAAAATACGTTACACATATAATTTATATAATTATTATATATTTATTCTTCTATTATTATTATTGTTATTATTTTATGCCGTTATCGTAAATAATACCGTATAAATATTAATAAAATATATTTACCAACGTTTTATACATACATACATATATATAATATGTATAATGTATATATATTTTTTATAATAAATATTTATTCACACATTAATTATACGCGCAGTAACATCAGGTAAACGTAACGGCGACGCAATTATTAATATTAAAATATGACGATCAAAACTGAACTATTCAAGTAACTAAAACTAGACTGACTTAAAATTAGACTGAACTTATTAATAATCGAACATCTTTTAGACCAATAAATATGCATATATACACACACACACACATATATATATATATATATATATATATATATATATATATATATATATATATATATATAAACGCCTAATTAAAACTTTCTAGATTTTTCTAGAAAGATTCGTTAATTATTATTGTATATACTTATGGCACTTCTGGAAAAATCATTGTATATTTACATATGTATGAGTGTATTTTTTGATTGGTTTAACATAATTTGTAATATACAATCATAAACGTATTTTGTCGGCTACACGTGGAGCATCTCACGTGTAGTAATTATCTTGTCATTTAATATATTGTAATATTTGTGTGTGTGTTTCCATTATTAATACGTCGATCAGACGATCTTCAATAACCGATCAAAATGTGTTAAATTTCTCCTCATTTTCTCGTGGAAAAATTAAGCATATACATACACATACATATATATATATACACATATACTTATTGTGTAACTAGTACGACGAGAAAGCAACAGAAAGGTTAATAAATCTTGTAACTTACTATTGACCCTTTAACATAACTATTTTTTTTCTTCAACCTCGTCTTCACTGTTACCCCTTTACTAACGATATATATGTATAACTCCCGTATCAGTGCTAGTAAAATATAACCATGAACCATACATGTAATAATATAAGCACGCTATTAAACAATCGTCATTATCATTATTATTTTTACTTATTTTTTAATTCCCAAACTCATCTTATTTATTTATTTATTTAATTATTAACGAGTTCGGCGATAAGTCGTATACGATACGAGCGTTCTTATCGCGTTCAATTTATTTTTACCGGTGTTCTTTTAATTTATCGTAATAATGAATGAGGTGTTTTTCGATAAGTTTAATGAATTATGTGCTAGTGTCGGAACGATTAAATCGACGTGCGATAGAACAAACGGAACTTTAGATGGTATAATATCGGAAGTAGCATGGTTGAAAAAGGAAAACGAGTCGACTATTGAAAAGATAAAGCGGTTAGAAGAAGAGAACAAATATCTTAAGACGGAGATAAATAAAATTAATGAATACTCGCGCAGGGATAACGTGATAATTCACGGTATACCTTTCGAAGAAGGAGAAAATCTAAAATCTAAAATATCAAAAATAACGGATCAATTAGAAGTCAAATTGAAAGATTACGATGTTAAAGCGTTACACAGATTATAAGAAATAACGCTGCAGCGGTTATAATGAAACTAAACAATAGAGATAAGAGGAATTTATTTATAAACACAAGCAGGAAGAAAATATCGGCAAATGATATCGGACTAAAAGCAGCAACAAAAATTTACGTAAACGAGGACATTACACGTAACATACGCGTCTCGTTATAGCAAAACAACGAAACGCGAGTAAATTAATACACGTGTGGAACAAAGAAGAGAAGATATTCGTTAAAGTATCGGAGAAAGTAAGGAACAGCTTGATCAATTAGTTGAAGGTGAGGACAGAAGCGGGGTACGAGATAATCGTAACGTTAGCGAGTTACAAACACGATGTACTACCCGAACAGCAGCAACAACAACCACAATCGCAACGGAAACAGATAAGACAATTATCGATTAATAGTTAATACTAACGCGAATAATATTTCGTCCGTAAAAACACGTTCGACTAGAAATAAGTGAAATGTAAGCCCGAACTCAACCGATCGTAATGCCTGGTCAGCAAGGGCGTGTAAGACTCAACCCCTCATACCAGCATGATAAAGTAAATTTAAATTTAAGTAAGTGTAATAATTTTATATTAATAATAAAGACTGTTAGGAAATATCTAGATATAGGCAGCCTAAATGCAAGAACTTTAATCAATAATGATCATTTACTAGAACTTGAAGAGGCATTTGATAAAAGCGGATTAGACTTGTTGGGTATAGCGGAGATTAGAAGACCGGGTAAGAAAATTCTTCAGTTAAAATCCGGGAAGTTGCTATGCTGGAAAGGAAGTGAAAAAGGAAAGAGAGGCGTTGGTTTTTTAATAAGTAACAAATGGAGGATTAATTTACTGGAATTTGTAGGTTACACGGATAGACTAGCAGCTGTTAAGATTAGAATTAATAATATGCAAATATTAACAATAATACAGGTCTACTTCCCAACGTTTCTGAGGAATCGGAGTGCGATGAAATTTATAGGTATATTAACGATATTTTAAGGGAACATACATGTAATATTAATCATCAAATTATAATAATGGGGGATTTTAATAGCCAAATAGGGGAAAGGAGAACGTATGAAAACAAAGTAATGGGTCCGTATAATTATGGAAAGAGGAACTTAAGAGGCGAAAAATTAGTTAACTTTTGTTTAGAAAAGAATTTCAAGATTATGAATAGTTTCTTTAAAAAACGTAAAGGTAGATTATGGACGTGGACTGCTCCAAATGGGAAATATAATAACCAACTGGACTATATTATAGCTAGCTATTGTAAAAATATAAGAAACTGTTACCTAATGTATAACTTCTTATATTACTCGGTTCATAAACTAGTAAGATGTATTAAAACCAACTAGGCGAATAATAAATTAAAACCGAATATTTCAAAAATTAATAGGATTGACTATTTTAATGCTTTTAGCGATTTATTAAAAGAGGAAAATAGCATAATGTAAACGACATAGATGATTTGGGTGCAAAAATTACTAAATTAATTAATAAGTCCGCTCTACTCGTAAATAGAATAAACGATGATGAAGATAGGATTGATCCCGACTCAGTTAAGAGATCAAATGAAGGTAAGACAGAAGCTATTGAATAAAATTAGGTTTGGAAAAAATAGAACTAAATATATTATGCAAAATAATATATAACAAAGAAAGGAAGAAAAGGTGATTAATGAGATAATCGAGTCAACGAAGAAATGAAAGTACTAAAAAAGAATCTATGTTTAGGCCAAAGTTGGCATATCACTGACAGAAACGGAATAAAAAAACACAGTAGGATGGACATTATAAATATTGCGACGGAATATTTCTCACAGGTATATAAAAATAGAGAGATACATAATGATACGGATTACAAAAAACAGGGTGTATTAGAGGAATCTGCATTTTTAAGTGTAGAAATAAAGGAAGTTATTAAGGGATTAAAAGTCAAAAAAGCACCTGGACCGGATAGAATAACAAATGAACATATTAAATTCGCAGGTGAAAGAATGGTAGGTTTGCTCGAAGCGTTATTTAATTTAATTCTAAAGAATAGAAAAATCCTTAATTCATGGAAAAAAGCGGACATAGGGTTAATTTATAAGAAGGAAAGTAAAGATAATATAGGAAATTATCGTCCAATAAACCTAGGATCCACGGTATCTAAATTATTTTCAAAAGTATTGACTAACAGACTAAAGCAATCATTAAATTTTGAGCAAGCTCAGGAACGAGCTGGTTTTCGGAATGAATTTTCTACAATTGATACATGTGTTAAATCTGATTATAGAGAAATGTAAAGAATTTCAGTTAGGAATAAATTTCGCATTTATAGATTATAAAAAAGCATTTGACTCTTTAGATCATAAATTTCTAGACCGCGCATTGAGGAATCAGGGTGTGTTCGGATAATTATAGAGAACTTATAAGAGATATGTATACTAATATGAGGGCAGGAATAGTTACAGAGATAAAAGGGGAATGCTTTGCTATAGAAAAAGGCGTAAAGCAAGGAGATCAATTATCTCCATTATTATTTAACGCAGCTTTAGAAGAAATATTTCGAGAATTGGATTGGAATGATAAAGGTATTAACATCAACGGAGCAAAGTAAACAATCTTACATTTGCTCATGATGTAGTAATTTTATCGGAAGATATTAACGAGTTGCAAGTCATGTTAAACGAATTAAATGAGATGGGGAAAAAAGCTGGTTTAAATATAAACCTCGATAAAACTAAAATAATGTCGGCAGATAAAAGAATAACAGCAGTCTTAATAGATAATAAAGAAATTAAAAATGTAGAGAGTATAGTGTACTTAGGGCAGATGGTAACCCTAAAGGATAAAACAAGGAGAGAAGTAGACCGTAGAATTGCACTTACCTGAAAAAAATATTGGTCGCTTAAATATATTTTTAAGGGACGAATAGATTGAAAGGAGAAATTTTAAACCCATGCGCTGTACCTACCCTAACTTATGGATATCAAACATGGTCAAATTCGAATATTAACAGAAACAAAATTTTGACTTACCGGAATGCAATAGAAAGATCAATGATGGGCGTTAGATTAATGGATAAAATTAATATGAAAATAATTAAAGCTAAATTAAAAGTTAATTATAACTTCAATTGGGTAATAAGAAGGAAGAAATGGGATTGGGCAGGTCATGTTGCGAGAATGGATTCTGGAAGATGGACTAAAAAATTAACAGACTGGATTATTTATGAGAAAAGGAAAAGAGGAAAACCTGAAATCAAATGGGACGATGATTTCGCTAAAATGTTAAAACATAAGCAGTATCAAAGGGTGGCTTGCGACAGGTTAGAATGGGCTCGGTTGAGGGAGGCCTTTGCCCGTTTTCAGGGCTAAAACATATGTTAAAGATAATTTTATGTTAATAAATATAGATTATAATATTTATGTTTATGGCTAATAATAATAATAATTATTATTATTATTATTAACATGTAACAACATGGTTGTTACAATAGTATTATTATTTTCGTTTTCGTGTTTCCATCTTGAATAATTAATCCCTAACGACGTGACCTTCATCAGCCAGCTCTAATTTGATATCATCCGTGTCAACCGCTGGATGAATGTTTTTTAACACAACTCAATATGCTCTTTTCTGTTTTATCTGATACGTTTGGTATTCAGCCTGAAGGGAATCCAGCATTTTTATTACACATCTCTAATTTTCAATGCTATCGACTGTTATTTTAATAGTACTTTTAAAATGTAAAAACGCGTATATTTGACATTATATTAAAAAGTTATAATAATATTTAATAAATGTACCGAAACAAATGCCATCTCCATTTATGAAAGTAAAAATTCTAATAATATAAATTGGTAAATAATAAATATACAATATATAAATAGTATTGATGGAAAAATCAGACAAATCACAAATGAAAAGTAGTAATTAAAAAAAAAAAAAAAATAGTAAATATAAGTTTAATTATATAACGAATATGTAACATCATTTATAAGTAATGGAAGCGAAAACAAACAAATTATAACGTTATGAGAATAATATATTATGTTTAATGCGTCGATGCTTATACTTAGTATATCTAATATTTAGTTCCCTGGAATCGTAATTTCCTATTGCTGGAAGTAAATTATAACGGTGCGCACTACAACTGAGAAAAAAATTTTGTGATAGTTTGAGGATATAGTCTTTTACATATGGTACTTGCAGAGCACTATGCATATATGAAATTTTAGTGTATACGGGGACATTGAGGATACATCCGAGACATCGATTTTGGACTGCAGTCTATTAAAAGTAGCATTTGAGACTGAAGACCAAACTGGACAAGAATATGTTAAAATAGGCCTAATGATTGACTTGTAGATTATTAGTTTATTATTAATATTTAAGTAAGATTTACGATTGAAAATAGGGTAGATTGAACAGATTGCTCTGTTTGTCTTCAATGATGCATGGTCAATATGCTTGGAAAGGGTTAAAAATGACACCAAGGTAGCGTATCTATATCAACGCAACTGACGTGAAGTCTGGTCGGTAAATTTATAATTTTAAATATACACTTATTAGTCCCAATCAGGTTGTCTAATTTTTTATTTAATCCCGGAAGATTAGCAACATTGTTAGAACAATAGAACAATAATATATTTGCACATTTAAATATTTTCTGTTTACAAATAAATAAAGTTACCATTTAATAGAATTTTCTGTACCGAATTGTATCAATATCGACGATTCTTTCCAGAAAAAATTAATACAAAATATAATCTTATAAAATATTATTTAAATTGACGCCTTATTATACGATTGCAAAAAAAATTTTAATACAAAAAACCGGCTCATTTAAAATAACAGAGTGCGTACACTCTTACCGTATCAGTAATATACTTAAAAATATCTTAGCTTATTTATTAATACTAGAACTAGGATTTGTAGCTGGCTTACTGTAGAAGGATGTGTTTTATACGCCTATGCTTATATCTTTTATACCTATGTGGTAAAGCTTGGTAATCGTAATCCCCTATAGAATTTACCATTGGAATGTCGGAATATCTACAATCGGCAAAAAATTTTTCGTTTTATCCTTAATTATTTCCTGTATGTAAGGGAATTTTAACGCATCATGGAGAAATTTTATTGAAGTAAATCGCGAAAAATTACTCGAAGGTAACGGTTTTGGACTCTTTGCACATGGTTTATAATTGCTAGTATAAGACGATATTTGGCAGCCATTAGCTTTGGTAAAATTACCTTTTTGTATAATAAAAATTTGTTTTGCGTTGAAAGCGCAGATCTTTTATTAAATATAGGAAATAGACAACCAATTTTCCGTATTGTTCTACTTACACAATCATTAATATGTTTTGTAAATGTGAGTCTTCTGGCCATGATGACGCCTAAATGCTTCACATGTTCCTTCCAGTCAAGTTCAACATTTTTTATTTTAATGAAACGATTTAATAAAGGCCTACATCTGGTAAAAATTATTGACTGTGTTTTCTTATCGTTAACTTTTATTTTCAATTTATGGTAGAATTTAGACATGACGTCAATTTCTTTAGTTAATCTATTACTTATAGTGTCTATTCTATAAGAAGATACCATTAGAGAGGTATCATCAGCATAGAGAGATTTATGGTATTGTCGGTAAATCATTAATATATATAATAAAAAGGAATGGGTCTAAGATACTGCCTTGAGGCACCCCAGCTCTAACGTACCTTATGTCAGAGTTATGGTTTTTCAGTTTCACATAGAATTTTCTATTCATCAGATAAGATTTAATAGTAAAAACAAGATATGGAGGGAAATTATATTTAATTAATTTATATATGATTCCATCATGCCATGTTGCGTCAAATGCTTTTTCTATGTCCATCAAGACAACACCCGAATGTTTATGCTGGTTAAAGTTATCAGTAATTTTGTCACAAACACTGCCCAGTGAGATTGTCGTATTTAGCTTTGGTCTAAAACCGTATTTAAATGCCCTCAATCTTACTAGTATTATTTTTTCAAAAACCTTACTTATATTACTCAGTAAACTCACAGGTCTAACATTTTTAACCAAAGAGGAATCTTTCCCAGCTTTTGCCAACTCTCCACAACACAGGATAATAGCATAGGCGTAAACATGAATCAAATAGAACCTCGAAGGCGACTATTGCTTTTGTTGGTAGATTTTTCATCATTTTTATGCTAATTTGATCGTGATCAACATTGTTGATAAATATCGGTGGAAGACGAATATTATTATTTACATTTACATAATTATGGTCGATCTAGGTCTCATGATCAACTTCATTCATCTGATCACTGTTTAAGTGGTTAGCTAGAACTGAGAATCTATTTTTAGTCAGTATAAATTTGGGGTGCTTTGTTTTATATTTAAATATCACCGGGCTTAAATTTTCATTCCCTTTATTCAATTGTTGTCATTCTCGGTAGAATTAGTTTCCAGCATATTAACGGTACTCGCAATGATCGGAGAATTACTTTCATTAATACCGCCAACATTAGGAATAGCAGTATGAAGTGTGTATACTAGTGTGAACAGCGATTGATAATAATAACAGTGACTGCAATGATGGACTTTGTATTGTAATGGCAGCATTATCTGTCCCTAACAAAACGGCCGAGGAGTGAGAAAAGTTCACTGACGTATCTTCTAGAAGAAGCATAAGTAGCCGCGAGGGCGTGGGGAATAAATTTTACCGATTGTAATAATTTCGTACCAACTGTATTACTAGATTGCTCTGTTGCGTTTTGCGTTTGTGTATTTTTGTTGCGTTGTGTGTGTTGGCGTACTTGTAATCACCGCCGCCGTTAGAACGATGACGACAACAACACGCGTATACAAAAGTGAGTATGAATATATGTACTACGGTGAGTGTTATATATAATACAAAAATTAGATAAATAAGTAGTTATTATATATATATATATATATATATATATATATATATATATATATATATATATATACACGTATAATGAACTAATAAATAATTAATATAAGATAAAATAAAGAAATCGTGAAAATGGTTCAATCTCACCAGTGATCTGAATTGAAATTACTTTTCGCCACTAACGATTAAGTTACAAATAAGCGAAAAATCCTTAGCCGCAAATGTTTACTTCTGATGATGAGCGCGGCATGTTGCTTGAAACGTAAACTCGGGTTTATTAATATTAATATGTTGTTTTATTTCATTGTTAAAAAATCGTTTTTTTTTTTTATAAATTGTACGCGGTTATTCCGAAATTATTTTATCTAATTATATCAAGCTTTGTTCTTCAGTTTTTTTTTCTTTTATTGAGTCTTCTCGGTATAGTTCACCCTTCTTATTATTATAGAGTTTCCTTTGATTTTGCATCCTTCTTGCAAAATATAGTATCTTTGATCCTTCATTACAATAGACACTATTCTTGAAACGAATAGATCAAGTTTCTCAATAATTTTTTTTTTTTAATACTTTAAGATTAACTATATTACATGCTATTACAAAATCTCCGAAAACAGCTCCAGTAATAAGACTATATCCATACATGTTCAGTAAAATTAAATATCTGTCTAATGCACAATGTTCCCTCGCTGGTTTACAATTCTAATTATTACTTATAGATGACATAGTAATGAAATAAAATTAAAAACTTTGTAATCACAATGTTTTTGATTTGAAATCCGCTTATAAAATTCTAATTGTTACTTATGAATGATACAGTAATAAGATAAAATCAAAAACTGTTTCACAACGTATCTATAACGATTTTGACATTAAAATCATTTATTTCCTTTTATTATTTTGCAAGTCTGTCATTTATTAAAACGGTTGAGAAAAAAAATGGTCAATCGTCATGATTTCGATTCTCATATCACGTATTCCAGCTCCTTAACGAAATTCACGTCTAATCCAAGTTGACTTAAATAATACTTTTTGATGAAAAAATGTGACATAGTTAAAACTATTTTTGAAAACAACTTTAAATAAATCTAACATATTACCTATTCACAAGCGGAATTTAAACGTGAGATACACTATATTATATAAGATATATATTATATTAATTAACCTATTACCTGTTTCTGTGCAAGCCTGAATTGTTCAACAGACATTCCTTGATTTAATTTGGATTCCATTTTTTTAACATGAAAAGACATAATATCGTTAATTTTTGTTTTACATTTTACAAACAGTAAATTCGCACTTTTAGCTAAGCCTTCACGATGTTCTTTCGTTACCCTGTGATAATAAATCAAAATATTCAATTTTTACATTTAATTATATATATATATATATATATATATATATATATATATATATAAATAATAAATAATAAAATAAACAGATAATGAAAGGGTAACAAGGTAAGAAGTAAAAAACGTGGTGACATCTTTTTATGAAAAAAAATTGAAACTATAATATGGTGTATATATTGTTGTGTAGGTTCTTTTCTAAGTGGTAAGCAGTAGATAGTTATATTCGAAGTGAATGAGGTAAAATAAACTCCGTAATATAAGTCAAAGTGACAATACATGTAACATATGTTACCTTCGAGGGGGTAATCGGTAGCTTATCACTAATAAGTGTTACACAAACTTATCCTAGATGAAAAATTGATGTAAACCCTAGTAAATGTTACATAATAGAGGTTACTTTTGAACCAAAGATAATCGTTTCTTATTCCTCGTATTCTCTCCCCATCTACATATCTACATATACAGCATAAATATGATGCATGCACCAGTCAATTTTTCAAATTGCTTATCGATTCGAAATAATCATTTAATTATAAAATGTACACAATTACTTACTTTGGAATTTCAATATATATCGAAGTACTATCTTGTTGCGGATTAAGATTCATCCCGGATTTATGGATCGCATCTATAACAGTAGGAATTGTCTGGGGGAATAACGCCATATTTAAAACGACTAGTTTTGAACTTTTTTTGCTGATTTGAGCTAAATCTTGCAATGTATATTCTTGACCTTCGAATGTTATTGGTAAAGATTCGATAGCACCTGTTTTCAAAATATTATTATACCAAATACCAAAATATAAAACATTTTCATACCACTTCACAATGTTATAAAATGAAAAGTCTTTACGTACTGATATCCTATAATGAATGTAGTCCATATCTCTCCAGTGATCAAAAGTCGAAGAAATTTATAACAGCATAAATGAACACACATTATACCATGTAACATTAACTGTGTTCTTATTTTTTAAGATACTATTTTTTATTTGAACATGCGGAGAAGCATTTACAATCACTTACAATAAAGTTGTATTCCAAGAAAATATCAAATGAGCAAAAATAATTATTTTTTTTGGCCTAGTTTTCACTCTTTGGCCAGTTTAAGTGGATTGTTCAGACTACAAACTTATATTATTCGCCTTAATAAAATTATATCATCTACAAGCATCCAAGGAGATAGGATCCATAATAAGCTCTTCAAGTTGTATTGGCAACATATTCCTTGTCGATAAAAGTTCAGAAATAAAGCTATTTTTGTATTTTGGGCAGGACCAGATCTGATGTTCGTAGCTATGTTCGATATTACATATCTCACAAACTCCCATTCTGATGATTTCTAATTTGGCAAGATTGAACAGTTATACCACTCCTTAGTCTAACAAACACAGAGACAAAATCTTTATGGAGGACTTCGTCATGTTTAAACCGGGGATCTTTTGGAATTGTCTTTTGAATAGTGGCATATTTTTTACCTTTTAACAAGCTTTGAAATTCGAAATATGATAGAAAAGACTGTTACCATTGCAGTTTAATGTACTTCGCAATAGCCGGAATTAGATCCGATCGAGTAATCGCATCCGCTATCTCATTTCCACGGACGCCACAGTGGGCAGGGACTCACTTAAACTTCACCTTAGTTCCAAGCTTGTGAAATTGCCAAACATACGGCGCAATATAATCTATATGGGATCTGATGAGTGCTTTATAGATCTGAAGACCAACTACTAGATAGGCACCCCCACTTCATTCCAGTAATGACTCATAGTACATTAAGTCCTTTGTTGCACTTTTGTAACAAAAATCTGGCCTTTTCATTCCATGACATTTAGGGTCAAACATAACCTCCGGGTATTTAGCAGACTGCTCCATCCATACTAATATCAAATTGTAAAGTAACTAGAAGACTTTGTAATTTATTTAGCGCTATCTGTAATTTTTGAATTGCTAAGTTTATAGAAGCTGCTGGTCCACTTATCACCAGATCATCTGCATACTGAAATATCACTATCGATTTATTTTGAATTTGTTCTATCGATTTCATATAAATGGTGTATAATTTCAACAGATCGTAGCAACTGTTTGAAGATTATAAATTCATTATATACATACATTTACATAATTTATATAAGCAATTAATACTTTTTATAATACAAAAATGTTAGAATTATTACTGAGAAATTCATTCATACTGTTAAAACAAGCTCTGCATACAATCATATAATTTTATGTATTAATAGTGGCAGCACTGTTTACCTTATTACGTTGTAAGTCGTTCGATTGTTACATTAGATTAAGAGTTTTTATAATTAATAAAGCATATACACGTTTCTGCCTTTTTCATTCATCATGGTAGCAATCCGTGGTTATTTTTGAAGTTTTTTAAATTTTATTTTATAGATTATGATGTTAATTTTAATTAGTATTGTATATTAAATTTATCTTCGGTGGTTCGCGTATTAATAACGAGATACGCCAGAATCATGACGTCGACTTCAACTAGTGTTGAAAAGTTAGGTATTGTACCTTTTAATGGAAATAATTATACGTTTAGTTCGTGGAAATTTAGAGTGCAGCTGGCGTTGAAATCCAAAGCTGTATGCCTATATAGAGAAGAAAACTGACAAAACAGATAATAAAGAATATATTTTGGCTCAAACGATAATAGTCGCCTCTTTGGCTGATAATGTGCTTGAAGACATCAAAAATTGTACAATTGCGTATGATATGTTGTTAACATTGAACGCAAGGTATAAAAAAACGAAATTATGTAATAAATTGTTATTAGAAAGAAAATACAGTGAATTTAAAGTAAAACATGATACGGATTCCGGAAGAATATTCAGTGCTATGGTTGCGAATCATATGGACATATCAAACGAGGATATTACTCTAATAATGCAGCCAATGATCGAAATTAGGATTAATCGAAATAATATTCGTAATACTAAATGCAAACTTAGGTATTCGTGTAGACGATAAAAAATAATCTTTTTTTGTTTACGCAGGTAATACTGAGTTAAACGATGAAAATGATAAAAATTGTCTAACGTTTGTTCTTGATAGTGGTTGTAATCAACATATGGTAAAAGATAGTATATTCGAATTTTAGATAATAATGTATCTGTTAATATTGCCGAAAATGGCAGAAAATTGACATATATATTAAATGTATTAAATCAGGGAAAGAAATGTTAATCAGTAATATTTTATATATAAAAAGTTTACGTCGTAATTTACTGCCCAAGTCTCAAATTGAAATAAAAGGGTTTAACATGAAATTCGGGGATGGAAAAATTGATATTTGCAAAAACGATGAAATCTATGCTACTGCATATAGGAAAAGTGGTTTATATTTTATTAAATTTTTGTTGTTAAATCAAGACGAATCGGATTATACGGTAATTATCCATCTACTGATATCAAAAATTTAGATTTATGACCTTGTAGACTTGGTCATTTAAATTATAATACATTGAAAGAAATTATTACTAAGGATGTTTTAGATGATTTAATAGTTTGACACATGTAGTGACAAATGTGATATTTGTGTTTTAGCAAAACATCGTAAACATCCGTATAATACAACTGTGAATTCTCGTAGCTCTTGTCCTCTACAAATAATACATACGGATATTTGTGGTCCAATTAATCCAATTTCTAGAGATCAGTTTAGATATTTTGTATCTTTTGTTGATTACATTATACAGGTTTTAAAGCAATTTATTTTTTGAAAAACCAGAGTGAAATGTTCGAAAAATTTCAAGAATATGAAAAGTGGGTTTCTACTTTTGGCTGAATGAGAAGATTTGTAACATTCGATGCGATCAATGAGTAGAGTATTTGTGATAAAGTTTTTTAAAAGTATTGTAGGAATAAAGGTATTCCTGTTAATTATACTCCAGCATATGAGTTTCAACTAAATGGTGTTGCGGAACGTTTTAATGGGACTATTGGTGAAAAGCTTCGTGCTATGTTAATTGAGAGTGGATTATCTAAAGAATTTTGGAAGGAAGCGATAGAATATGGTAATTATATAATGAATACGAGTATTACACGAGGAACGAATAGTAACAGAACTCCGGCTGAATTGTTTTATGGTAAACGTCCTAGTGCTAAGAAGATGAAAATTTTTGGTTGTTTGGCATATAGCTTTGTTGATAAAAAATTTCATGGAAAGTTTGATGCAAAGAGTGAAAGATTATTTCATAGTGATTCGAGAAGGAGGTTATAAAGTGTGGTTGTCTGAGGAAAATAAAATAAAATTTACGAGTAATGTAAAATTTGATGAAGCGAAGATTTATAAGGATATGAATGTTAGGTGTAAATAATTTGATAAATGATGAAAAAGAGAATGATGATAAGGAAGAGAATGGGGAATAGGTTAGTGAAAATGAAGAAAAGAGATCAGAAAGGAGAAGAAAGCGGCAGAGGTTTATACTAAAGAAATTTGATGATTACGAGTTGGAGATTAATTATGCGAGTTTACATGAAGTACCACAAAGTTATGAAGAAGCCATGAACTCTAATGAATGGGAAAAATGGAATAAGGCTATGTTTGAAGAATTGGAGTCAATAGATGAAAATAATGTATGGAACTTAGAGGAAAGAAAAGAGGAAGATAAGGTAATTGGAACGAACTGGGTATTTTTGATAAAGAACAAATGTTGTAAGAACGAGAGATATAAGGCAAGGTTGGTTGCTCAATAAATACCTCAAATAATGCTCCTTCGGAACAAACGTATGCGCCTGTGGTACAAAAAACTACAATACGATCCGTAGCAAATGAATGTAAAGTGCATATTCGTCAATTGGATTTTAAAACGGCATTCCTTAATGGTTTGATAAACGATACAGTTGTGATAAAACAACCACCCGGTATTGAGAAGAGTAAGGATCGTGTATGTAAGTTAAACAAGGCAATTTGTGGTCTGTGGAGAGCATCAAATTTTTATCGAATGAATATAGAAGGAATGAAATATGTGAAAGACCTTACTGAGAATTAGTAGGTTTATTGCTATATTTAGCAGGTAGTACTCGACCAGATATAATGTGTTCTTTAAATTTTTAAAGTGGTTTCCAAGAAACTCCTACTCAGTCGAAATGGATAGCTTTAAAGAGAATTTAAAGGATTCTATAATGAATGGTGGATTAATAAATACTCGTAATTGAATGGATATGCCGATTATGCTAATTCGTGATTTAATGGGTTCAGATGTATAAATATTTTATAATTCGTTATTGTTTATAATATATAAATTATTGTGTGCAGAGTTTGAGGGGAAGTGTTCCGTGTAACAAGCTCTGCATACAATCATATAATTTTATGTATTAATAGTGGCAGCACTGTTTACCTTATTACGTTGTAATTCGTACGATTATGTTACATTAGATTGAGTTTTTATAATTAATAAAGCATGTTATACAAGTTTCTACCTTTTTCATTCATCGCATACTATTATTACAATATACTTTATTGAAACTTAAATGCTATAATTAATTTGTTACAATCATTAAATTCATTCTCACAAAACAGCGACAAACAATTACTCTCGTATCTAAACAACTTGTATAATAAATTTAAAAGTGAAAAAGTCATTAACGACTGTATCTATATAAACTGTCCTAAAATTAAAAATAAATTAACTACTAGGGAACATTGTAAATAATTAAATTACGATTAACTTAATTTTATAAAAGAAACTAAAATCACTAACTAAAATAAAAACATAATTTATATTATCTCGAATCATATTAGTGATTTTATACCACGTTTACCCTCATTCCATCATACATAAAAGTATATTTATTTTTACAAAAGTATATATAACAATAAAAAAAAAAAAGGTATGACAGTTCGATATGCTATTTTCATATAACATAATTTTAACATACCAAAAATCAATAATTTTATTATTTTATGTCATTACTGAAAACACAACTTCAGAAACTATATAAAATTTATAAATTACCTAACCTGCTGACGATCGCAACGAAATTTGTTTAATATATTCATCTTTTAAAGAAGCCACAACTGTGTCCAATTCTGCTCTTAACTTTTTAATATTGGTAAATTCCGCTAATTCTTCATCGGGCATGATAAAAATATTACCTGTTTGTTCATATTTACAGATTACATATTTCGTACATATACTTGTCACATTCTTACGTAAATATGAAAAGAAAATGTACCGTTAAACGACGTAACAGTCTATTATAATTAATTAAACACCAACTAGAGATTTGAATAAAGATTTCCTCAACACTAAAATTCTGAATTTTAAATATAGTTTCAAGTTAGTACATAAAATTTGCATCCAACATTAACAATCGTTTACATTATGTAAGATCTTTACTTTTTTGTTTTTTGTTCAACGATCGGCTTTACGAGATCATTTATATTCGATAAACAATAAAAACCTATATTACTTGATCAATTAAACAAGCTGAATGCGTGACTGGATACTTGTGCTATCCGGAAAACAGCTCTAACGATTTGGATTGTAAATACACATTGTATTGAGTAACAAAAATACCCCGTATGGACTTTACGAATTTTGAATTTTTTGGTCCCACCCGAGTACACCACAGATAAAATTCTGAAAATTTCGATTTTGTTTCGTCGTTCTTTTCTCGATATTTATCTAAATGTACATTGAAAATTTTAGATTGGTCGCATTAACCGTTCGAATGTTATAACCCTAGAAATTTGCTTTTGACCGCATGTGTTGGTAAATATAATTAAAATTTTATATCTTGACTGAATTATCGGATCTTTCGGGAACACTTTTTAAGCTATGGAAGAAATGTTTGAAGAACGAATTCGATCGAAAAATCCAAACTTTCTGATATTCGTCAAAACTGATATTCTTTTTTTTTATTTATTAAATTGCTAATTTACACCTAGCTAATACTATTTAGTAAGTTTTATGATTATTTATGCATAATGTGACATGAGTAATTTTACATATTAATAGTGTTCATATTAAATCCAGCGGCTTCGTTCTGTTGAGTCTGCGGATAACGAGTGAGTTGTCTAGTAAGGAGATCGCCATATGATTAGGGTGGTTCTCTAACCGGACGGCGTATTTTTTAGCAACTGTTGCTATTTCTTCCTTTACAGTTTTCACTTTGAGATCTTTGTGTAGTGTAAGATTTTTTATATACCATGGAGCGTTGACAGTAGTCCGAAGGATTTTGTTTTGAACTCTCTGCAAAATAGCAATATTACTTTTCCTGGCACAGACCCATAATTGGCAGCCGTATCGCCAAACTTGGTTATACAAAAGCAGTTTATTATCAGTAGACAGTTCTGATCGTCTGCCTAATAGCCAAAACATTTGTTTCCGTTTAATGTTTAGTTCATTACGCTTTTTATTATGTTTTTTCCACGTTAGGTGCTTGTCTAAATTTAAACCAAGATATTGTACTTCCTCTTTTTGTGGGATTGTAACACCATTCATAATTTTCTGTCCAGTTGGCATCCAGAAAGAACGGATTTCATTGACGTCATGAAATTTAATCTAATTTAAATTTAGTTGAATAACACATTTATTTTATAAATTACCTCAATTTTACCAAATATTTTTTTCTTGATTATATTGCTAACTTCTAACTAATCACACGTAGATCTAACAAGAGGTTCCTAAGTTTTCGAGTGTTGACGGTTATATACTGCGACGTACTTCTATTGTTTACGAGTTGTTTTCTACTAATTTATTTGTATAAGGTCAGCTGGCATATCGCCGGAGCACGTTCAACTGCAGAGATAAAATTTACTCTCCATAATCAAATAACTTGCAAAAACTAAGCTCTTAAAACATTTAGACAATCAAATAAAAAAAGTAACACACGATAATTCTTTACCTTTAGATGATTTTGGTCTGTCCTTTCCTTTTGCATAATTACGAAGGTTAATGTAAAACTGCGAAAATACTAAATTATTTGCAAATCCTAATTTAAATTTTTCGACGCTGAAAGGAACAGTTATATATCTCGGTGGTTTATAAAAATACAGCAATCGAACACTATAACTCAACAATTTGGATGAATTTACCATAAGTTTTGATGATTTTAATACAATACAATTACACATTTTTACTTTCTTCTAATATTCAGAAGATAATTATTTTTACGCAGTTTAATTTACTTTTCACTGATTATAATAACTAAAAACATATACGAATCCAATAAAATTATCACACAAATAATAATTAATTTTTATCATAACTACGAAATTGAAAACATTTACTATATCATAATCCATATCCATAGTATTTCTCCATAGCAAATAATTCTTTAAATTTCAATTTATTCAAAATTCAAATAAACCAGCCTGAAGTCCTGAGCGTTTTATTTATTTAAGAGATTTCGTCACACTAATAATTTATTGTTTTTTTTGCGCCCCACATTATCGTTATCTAATTCATATGTTATTTTATTATTTATTTTAAAAAAATAAAAAAAAAACATAATAGCGTTAGTATTGTCAAACATTATGTTTAAAATTTTACCCTATTAAAATACAATTTTGACAGGGAATTTCTAAAACCCAAAACGCGGAATAAATTAATAGTTATGTATTCTCTGAGCAAAGCTAATTAAAGTTAAACATCCAAATCCAAAAAAATTTAACTTTTGATAATATGAAAATTTGAAGTAGAAATATCAAAATTTCGGCAAGAGGGATAGTAGTAGTTTAATTTTACACTAGTTTAACTACTGTTATAAATAATCAAGCAGTGATGTAGGTTTGTTATTATGTTTACTATATTTATAAGAGTGTTTTGTATAATGCTTGAAAAATAATTGTTATAATGTCGATTTTATTATACTCTGTAAATATAATTACCTATGTTTTTATTTAGTTACAAAACGCACAGTTTTCGGACATTTAAAAAGTATGAATAGCATTTATGAACATTGCAATGAATTAAAAGAAAAATACGATGCATGCTATACTACATGGTTTACTGAAAAGTTCCTAAATGGTGACACAGATGAGGGAATGTGTGCACCATTATTTAAATTATATCAGAATTGCCTGAAGGTATTGATTATTTATATTGTGACATGATTATAATGTTATTTTCCAGCATGGAACCTTGTCGAGAATATAAAGAAAAATATGAAGCATGTTTCAATTATTGGTTTGCAGAAAAATTTTTGAAAGGAAATTATAACGATCAAATGTGTTTCGAACTTCTAAAAACGTACACAAATTGTGTTCGGGTACTTATTAACATTTTTGCTTAAAAATTACATTTTAGGGCATACGAAAACCTCGTAATTTTATGTTCTGTGTTAGTTATACGCAATACGTTAATTTTTTATTTCAAATTTATCAATTCTAGTTTTTCTTCTCAATGTTAAGTTCTTGTTTTCGTCAAACATTATATTGTTATAAAAATATCTTAAATACTAAATAATTTGGTGCTTAATGTTTGTAAAATTGAAATGTGATCTTGTAATATTAGATTTTTATTGTATGTACTTTTCAGAAAACAATGAAAGAAAATAAAATTGAGATAAAGGAAATGGACGATCCCCATTTTGGACTCGATGATTTTAAAGATCCAGAAACAACCAAACAAAATTAATCAAGACAGTGCCGCCGTTATATCGAATTATATTTAAAACAATTTTAATATTTTGTCTAATTTTAAATTTAAAATTTAATTATGTGTAAATATTGACCTATTGAGTAAGATTAAACCTATATGTAAAAAGATTATTTTTTATGGAAGTTTATTCCATTTGAATCAAATTATTTAAATCTCTAAGAGGTCAACAAATTCAAAAAGTCTATGGTAATAATTACACATGCTAACGTATTTTATTTTTAAAATAAAAAATAGTCATGAATGGTAAAATATATGAATAATCTAATTTAATGACGTTAGCATTGCGTCCACCACATTTAGTCTAATCTGATTCAACATTACCAATTCCCGTCCTAATTTTGCAATGGTTTTTATATTATTCCTTTTTTTGTACTATTAATAAGTTAAAAATAAATATTTCTAATCGATGTAATTATTATATTTCCTTTGGGGGTACTTGTACTTTTAATAATCTAGAGCTCTAACGGAGCGGGAGAAGTCCACATGTTGCAGATCATGAAATGACCTACAGGGCTGCAAATCACTAATGAGCAATCGCGAACAATAAAAGAGAGCAACATCTCTTTCAGTATCGGTTGTAGATGGAAATCTGGTTGACTTGTGCACCCGCTGATTGCAAAATGGGAGGCCAGCGATGGAAACAATAGAAACCAGCAAGTCTACATAATACTAATAAAAGAGAGCAACATCTCTTTCAGTATCGGTTATAGATGGAAATCGGGTCGACTTGTGCACCTGCTGATTGAAAAATGGGAGGCCCAGCGATGAAAACCATAGAAACCAGCAAGTCTACATAATACTACCAGTACACACATTTCCTCTAAATACATTATGAATAATCCTGGAAATCATTTATGTTAGTTGTGCACCCTGGATAACTACCAACTCGTTGATTATAATAGATTTAAACATGTGCAATGTGTTATGTAACCAGAGTAATGACTGGTGTTGCAATCGAAGGTCCAGCTTTGCACTGTTTTATGACTGGATTAAACACTAAATGATGTCAGATACAGAACACTAAAATCTCAACGTGGGATATACAATTATTCGGAGTAAAAAGTGAACAATATAAGCTGAGTTTCTTGAAATAGATAACTAATAAAATTATACGGATGAAAATTATGAATTTATATAGTCTGGAAAAGATACACACACATAGAGTTGGAATACTATAAAGAAAGAACTCATGAAATTGAGTTACAATGTATTGGCAATATACAATGAGTGTAATGTTTATTAGACTGAACATGAAAAGAAAACAATAGTAATTCAAGTATATGCACAGACTGTGGATAGATACTACAAGCAATTAGCTATAAAAATTTTATGAACAAATTACTGAAGCACTGGAAACAAGAAAACAATGAAATATAGTTCAGTAAATTATCTGCTGGATATATTAAAAAAGATGAATTACTTAAAATTTTTGAAGTTTCAGTTTAAACGAATAATTTTTGAAATTTTTATCTGATTCCCAAACTAAAACTATTTAACTTATCTATATATATACATATTTATAATTTTTTTAAAAGATGACGCCATTCTTAACTAAGCTAGTGAGGCAAGTATATTTGTTGAAATGTGTTTAAGGTGCAGGAAACTGGTATGATTATGAATAACATATATATGCGCAAGTGTGCATGTATTCAACTCCATAGCAAATGTGTATGCAGTAGCTTCCTACAACTCAAGATTAAAGATAGCGAGTGAGATGTAGACATCATCTTGTCGTCCACCAAGTGTGTGGGTATGTAGCCTGAATTACATTCTAAAACAAATATATCATAAAATTCTAATTTTGTTTCATTCTTTTTAAAATTTATTTAATTTTATCATTTTCAGTGCTTGAAAATGACGTAACTGTCGAAAAGCTTCGCGATTAAAAAACTTTTAGAGATTGTGTTATATTTTGTTCGGTTTATTATTAATTAATACAATCACTACTCTCCAATATATTCAACATTTTATTTTAATGCATTAATAAAAAATAAAATTAATAATAGTAATAACAAAAGGGATCTGAAAGTGTAAATATTCTCCATTGAGGGTACGAGAAGTATGTTTTCATGATATTGATGATATTTAATAAACACGATACACATTTATGAACCCCAAGAAGTCCAAACCTAAACACCTGTAGATTATAAAATTAAGTTTATTTTTTTTATTTTCATTGTTTGAGACCATCTTTTAAGAATTCATGTCTTCCTGACAGTAATGCCATAGGATCCCACCGATTTGACTTTTATCTATTACTAACACTTCTAAGAAAGTTTTAACCAATAATATTAACTATTTCATGGAATTTAACTCGTCAACCAGCCTACAACTGTATCAGTAAAATAACTGATACTTAAATAATTATATATAAATTGCATTTATTTTCTTAAATATAATAATTGCCGACCATCTTTAATTGGGCACACCTGATGTCATAAGAACAACAAGCTTGTCGGCAACAATTGAAGTTTTAATTTTTGATACTGCACCAATTGAAGAGAATCTAGCAAAACATATGAACAGATTGAGTGAAGTAAAGTTTTAGTGGACATTTCACACAAGAATAGTCTGTAAGAAACCTTTTTGAAAACTTTGCTAATAGAATTCAGTAGAGACTGTAACTTAATATCGATCACTTTTCAACACAGGGTAAGGAGACATTTACTGAATTAGAGATTTTAAAGCTCGATGAGATTATTAATTTTATATTGAGTATTATAGTACAAAAAAATTTAAGACATCAAAACAGCTTTTGGAATCTAAAAAAATATATATGTTGAAAATTAAAAAACAAAACATAAATTGTAACAATTGATTAAATATTCAAAGAGTAGAGAATTCTCAATGACGAATGCAATGTCAACATTATATGGAAAAAAGTATGTTTATAAATTGCAAAATAGTTCTGTGAATAACAGATATAAAAATGTAACACACTAGTTCATGTGAAAGTAAAATAAAATTTATATCTGATTCATGTCAATATCATCTGACAGATCAGTATGAGAAAATAAAATATCAGCACACAATAAAGTATTGATCGACAGAACAATAAAATTAGTTATATAGTATTTGAAAACAATAGATTTTAAATTACATTAACCAAAATAGGATGAAAGCTAATTAATTGAGTGAATCATGTAACAGAGTGAAAAAAGGAATCAAAAACTTTCTTGGTGTTCAAAAAATAAAACAGAAAATCTGCATGTTGGAAGAAATAAATTGAAATATTTAAGCTGGTAAAAAGACAAATTCTTTCATATGTGTTTGAATGCAAAAAGGGACACGGATGGGGCAATACAATATTTGATTATAACTCCAAAATTATATTTCCGACTGGATAACGACCCACCATGTTTTCAGGATAGAGATAGATCAGAAATGAGAAAAATTTAGAAAGTTTAAAGAAAACGGTGGACGAAGAGATAATCAAATATTTTATAAATGATGGCATTACATAAATTTTTGCGGAACTGAATATAGTAATTCAGTTTCAGCCATAGAAAAATTAAAAATTGACATCAGTAATTGTGCATGCCAAGAATAATTCATGTTAGAAATATTGATACACCTGCTACATATGAATTTTTTTTTAAAGTTACTAAACTTTGAATTTATGTATAGCGTCTGTTTACCTATTGTATGCGAACAAATCATGAGAAATTAACAAAAACAATAAAAATTGATAGATATAATAGGTAAATTGTCACTGTCGAATTATATAAGAACGTTCCACTCAATATGTATACGGAATAAACCAGAAAATCTCCACAGAATGACAATATTTTATTTTTAAATAATTTTATTGTTTGTTAAATACAAAGTGATTAGTACAAAATTTTGCACCTCCTTATTTTTTATTCTATCAAATAAATTGCTGTGAACAAACTTATTTAAATAATGCTAGTCGCCAAACTGATATTATTGATTCGTAAAATTCTAAAATTTGTGCTCCTTAATTCCATATGTAATTTTTCTCATTCATTAATATTTTTTTATTTACCAACATAACTAATATTAAACATAAAAAAATTAAATTATCCAAAATGTATATATTTTTTATCAGCGTCTAAAACTGGCAATAATTTCATACGATTATATTATACACATTTTCTATATAACAGGATACAACGTAAATTTCTAATACGTACAAAAACCAAATTTATCGACAGAAAATAATAAAAATGAAAACTGTTTCAAATAAATATTACTTAGAAATAAATTTTTTCATGTCTACCAACAAATTTATATACATGCTATTTTCATACGCCGTACTCAGGTCACCGAGTTTGTCCACAAATTCGTTTGATACGCCTTTATCTTCTAAATAATTCATTAGCAAATCATACAAGTACTGAAAAATAATATAAGCATTATATGTTTACATAAGGTAGACCTCCAAATAGAATAATGAAACATAAAAAATTAAATTTTACTTACTGCATCTAAAACATCGCCGGAAACTGCAAAATTTTTATCTTTCCATTCTCCTTCGTATAACGTTATTTCATCGATTGAAAAATTATCATCTACAAACATAACGATATACATGATCATATTAAATACAAAGTAAAAATGTTATTACTTTATTTTTAGAATCTTGTTTGTTTGAATGTAAATTATTATAAAAATCATGGTATTAACAGATATATTCATATGGCCCGTGAACATAATTTGAATAAATTTGATGGTTGAAAATTAGTACATAATAATCTAGACTAACTATATTCATCATCGCCTATCTGTTGCGGTTCTGAAATAAATGAACAGGTGAATCCTAAAACATGATCGCCTTTTTTAATATCAACTTCAAATGACGGTTTCGATTTCATATCAGCATATTCCTGTTTCTCCACCGATGATGGATCTACTTCAGGATCATCTTCAGTTGAACTGACAGAATGATTAACGTTGAAGTTGACCGTTATTCTAAAATCAAATACAGTACAAAATTTTAATATTTAAACCATCTTGACTTGTGTACATTATTACTAAGTTACAGATAATTTAATTAAATCATACGTTTCGTCTTCATTCTTTTTGACAAGACTAACTTCTGATCCGTCCAAATGTACGTGAAACCCATCTACTTCGGAAGGAATAGTTTTTGTTTTGTTCAGTTTACGTTCGGCTTCTATTTCTTCCTCTAAAAATTGTAAAAATTCTCGTACACCTGAAACATCAGCTAAAGGATTGATATTAGGATATTATTTTACAGTGAAATGTTTAAACAAAAATATTATTTCATATAAACCTACATTTCGTTCATTCTGTTTTTAATCTAAATTTTAGTGATGTTCAAAGTAACAAAATTTGAATACGTTTATTACTTGTATCACACAATAACTGTTTCATATGTGAAAACTTACTTTTTGTGTGTCCATACCGTAAATGGCATTTGTTTAACACAGTACTTGATGTTGACATCATGTATTTCTTACTGCAATGTAAAGATGTGTTCCATAAATTTCTGCTAAATAATTTTCTTACATCACTTTGAATACCATACTTAAAAGAATTTGACAAAGTTGTAGTTAACTTCGTGAAATTCAATCCTGATCTAATTACACCATTCATTTTATCTTTTAATAATTGTTACTTAAAAACTGCTCAAATTAAACGTACAATAAAAACACCAACACCGACAATTTTCACAGCTAATGCCACAGACTACAGACCGCCGACCACACCGTAGCTACCTTAGTAAGTTAAGTTCGTAATTCTAATTCATAACTTCACCGGTGTTCGCACGGAAGCAGACACGAGGTGAATTGCGATTCGGAATTATCACAGGAAAAAAACCACAGCTTTTACTTTAAATTATTTTTTACTTAAAAACAAAATAAAAAATTTAAACTTATATGTGCATAAATAAATTACTATGTGTGTGTGATTTATTCGTATGCTTTAAAAAATCTTAACTGAGATACGTTATATATAATTGTTACACAAACTTATAATTAAAAAGATAATTTATTTCGAATTTGAAAATATAAATATTAAATTATGAAATTCACAATATGATGTGTATTTTTAAAAACGGATAAAAAATTTAATGAAACAGAAGGCATGATTGTTACATTTTTACACGAAAATGCCCGTTTTAAGAAAGTTTGCAAGTTGTAACGTGCTCGCGCATGGAGAAAAAATATGCTCACGGAGGTGAATACTTGTAAATTATTAGTTGTAGAAACGTTGAGTAAGGTGTTGCCATCCCAATTATTAATGAAACAATTCCATAGCTTAATTTTGCATTCCAATCACACATGAACACTATTTTACTTTTATTCCGCATTAAAGATAAAATATCTTCCTGAAACGGGATAGTGATCTGTATATGGTGTGTTTAATATTATCGACTCGATTATAACTGTAATTATAATAAAAATTGTGCTAATATTACTATTAACATAAATGTTGACACTAACTAAAGAATGTAGAAGATATAGGTAACAAATTGTATTTAGACAGATTACTAAGTAGTATAGAAAATTTCACTTGTTCGAAAATCATCATTCCGTAAAACACCATACAAAAAAATTTAACTTTATTTGTATCCAATTTGGTATCGGATAATACAATTATATCAATATTTTTGACGACTTCAAACTAATTTAGTTCGTTAAGTTTATCAGTTAACCCTTTCAGTAACGCATTTTAAAATTTGAACGTAAAATTATAAATTTTATACAACGTCTTTATTATACAATACCGCTTCTTAGGTCACTACATAATTTCCAATTTGTTCATATAAATGTTTTTAGAATTAAGACATTTCACGTCGAATAGAAAATAAGCAATTATGTTAGCATCAAAATTTTGTGTTACTATACAGGGAACATTGTGTGATTTAAAGGGTTAAGAAGTTACATTTTCAGGCAACCAAAGTTATATAATAATGTTTCCATTTACTTAATTCTCAACTAAAAAACTACTATGACCGTCAATATAGAAAAACAATCTTTATTGCGTAGCGATTTTAATCGTTTTAAAATCAGCTCAACAGTAACTTTTTAATATTAGTGTCTTTAAATAAGGAAATAATAAACGGAAACTGAAAATCAGTATTACTGTATGTATTGCTTTTTTCATTAATTCCCCATGGCGAGCTACATTGGCATCCATCGGTTTATATCTATTTCTGGTATCGATAGTAGACGAATGATACAGTCCTATGGGTTACGACTTGCGCGTACTTCGACCTTTGCCATAAAAAGTATCATTCCTTTATCTAAACTTCCGTCCTCTTCAAAATTAAAAATTATCGTTCTCTATTATACTACATTTTGTATCATAAAAATTAGTCGAAGGACGACACTAATAATAGCGAAGGGTTTTCTTTCAGTAGTGACCCGGCGTATGGAAGACAGTGTGCGTGCACATTACAACTAGCGCCTGCACCTACAAATAATCTTCAAAACGCAAAACAGCAAACAGCCGTACAATGAGTTAGACGATGAAATAAGCCGCGGTTGAAACTTTACTCAACCAACCGAAAATGAAAGAAAGTGGTCACAAGAGGTACACATGTACCATAGAACGAGGATAATCAAATCAATGAATGGAATAATAATGAAGAAACATATTTTAATAATCTATACTTTTTTCTAATTCATTTTAAAAGTATGTAAAAATGGTTTTTAAACGTTTAATTGTTACTTTATACATAACACACAATTTAGCACACCTGCATCGTAAGTACGGGTTAATAGAGGGTTATTAAAATATATTTAAAAAGTGATATTTTAACTTTGGTTTAACTAGATCAATGCATTATATTGTTGTTGTATATTTAAACTTTTTTTTAAACCAAATATTATAAATTTATTTTGATTAAGAAATTACTTTAGTTCTTATAAGCATAATTTATTGATTTATGAAATTTCCTTAAGTTTGAAATTTAGATTATTTTAGTTAAATGGGGTGAATAGGATCACATATAACTTTTTCAATTGTTGTTGTTTGCTTTATTGTAAAACTAATTATCACGCATCATGAGGAAAAATCTGATTCACATGATATGCAATCTAAAAAACAAAATGAATTCAGTATGTTCATTGATAGAATCAAAAAAAGGTAGAAGTATATGGCAAGCTGCAAAAGAATTCAACATGCCATACACAATAATGCACCATTCATGGGCATTACAAAAATTCTAATATTCATTTAAATAGTGGGTAGCTCTCTAATGGAGAAAAAACGTTATATGTAGAATGCGGTTAATTATTTGCATAATCGCATCACGAAATTTTATCAAAGGATATCTAGACAGTCATGGTTAGACCATCAAGCAGTTTGAAAATAACATCGCCGGTTATGAATTTGTATCAAATTTCATGGAACGACATAAAGGAACTCGCAATACAAATATTCTAAAACATCAAAAGATGAAGGGCAGCTACTAATAGAGATATTATAAATTAATATTTTACAAATTTTAGCGGTGAACTCGATGGTATTTCTATATGAAATATATTTAATTACGAAGGAACAATTTGTCAGATGAGCTAGGCAAAAAAACGTAACAAAAAGCGGTTGATAATTCCCATGAGTCATAAATTCATCCAAGTTCTGTGACTATAATTTATTGCCCCATATGTTGTATACACATCGAAACAATATTACAACATGTGAACATTGAACATAGGACGTGTTATGCTTAGATACGCAAGTTTATTTTGCTTTATTACCGTATCGATATGGCAGAATCGATCTACCTACACTACGCCATAAAGTAAACTGGATATCTAAATACATAAAATAAATTTTACTTCAAATTTAATTCAGATCGAGCCGGTAATGCATTTGTAAAAATGGCAGCTATTTATTTTTCCGACGGAATATGAGTTTTTTCAATCTCTTTTCTTTTAATATGTTCTTTGGTGAAATTAAGTTTTACATCAAATTGCTTTGATCTCTTCAGGTTATCAGTTGAATTTGAAACTTTTTATTGAACTAACATTATCTTCATATACAGTTGTTATTCAATATTAAATTCCTAATTCCTTTAGTATTTCTTTAAGCTATATGAAGGCAAGTTCTTCATGTTCTGCTTCAGTGCTAGATAATATGATACTGGTACTTCTTTGTTTCCAAAACTACTGGTGCTTCAAATACTTTTATTACATATTCTGTTGTTGTTCTTCGATACTTCTCTATTCTATTTAATTCAACATGTGATGCATTTGAATACACCACAATCGCATCATTAGAATTACGATCAAAAACTACTTTTTGATTTTCTGTGTCCTTCAAATATCCAACAATTCGTAGTACATACTTATACAACTAATTATTGGGAACACTATTTCCTAATAATAGATTAATGTCTAGTCTTTTTCCCTGTGCAAAGTGAAATAATGATCCAAGCATTTCTTTTATATTTCCTGTACTTTCTTTACAATTTTCATTTGTTAATTTCAAGTTTTTTTCATTGGAGTGTTTCTGTTTTTTAAGTGTTCTAGCTTATGGGGATTCAAAATTATTTTTTTAATAATATGTTTTGGTCAATACATATCTAGTTGTCTCTAGTATCAATGTTCAATCCAAGATTTTTTTGAGGGCTCCTAAATCTTTTACAACGAATTAATTTCTTAGTCCAGTAATTACTTTATCATTATAATCACCTGTAACTAAAATACAACCGACATACAACATCTGATGAAAATTTTTTAAGAGCTCCTTTAATTTTTGGTTCCAACAACGTAGTCATTGTTTTGGACTGTACAATGCATTTTTTCGTTTTAATACACAGTTATTATCTAAGTCAAAATTATCTGGTTGATTCATATATATATATATCCTCATTTAATTCACCATTGAGGAAGGCTGTTTCAACATCTAAGTGTCAAAATTTTTAATTTTCTTTTTTGTGCTACAAGAAAGAGAATGCATATTGGTTCATTACGTAAGGTTGGAGAATATGTTTCACCATGTTTGTTGGTTTAAAATACTCTTGCTACTAGACGAGCTCGACGTGTGTGCATCTTTTATTTTTAATACCCATTTCTTATTAATTGATCTCATAAAAATTTTCCAAACTTTATATCTCTCCATGCATTCAATTTCATTCACTATGTCTTTAGTCCTATTGGGTTCAATGGTTTTTGCCTAATCTTGATTTAATTTTAATGTTATAACATGGTCTTCCAGATAACTTGTCGTTTCAATTATTTGTTCTGACTATGTTTCACTGTGTGTTACATTATCACTAGAGTTATTTTATAGAAAACATATCTAAAGGAGCGCGGTTTAATTCAGGTTGGTTCCAAAGCCAGTTTCTTCTCATTTATCTATGAAATCTGTTACACTATGCACAATAATAAGGACAAAGTTGCATTCCTTCCAACTAAATGGAAAAATGGATGGAGAAAATATAAAACTAGTGTCAAAAGATGTGTCACCACATTATTATCGCAATTAATGGTGTATATTTTAAGAAAATTCATATGATAATATAAAATCTTCGTTCCATTTAATCTCGTTATCGATAAATTACGATCGAATGAGCCAAATTTCCATATATCTATCAAAAAACAAAAAATAAAGTTAGTGCATGATTAGACAGTTTTAATGAAAACATCCCACTTAGTTTAAGAATTCAACTGTAGTTCTGACAGTGGAAATATATATATTTACGTATACATATGTGTATACGGCATACACACGCGTAATTTTAATTCTAATTAAATCTGTGCATTTTAAGGAAATAGAGTGTATAACTTAAAACACAATCAATAAACATAATAATTATCATATAGTTGAAACGTCCAGTTTATTTATAGAAATTTCCTGTAATTTTCAAGTTTTTTTGGCTTACACACGTACACTCCTTATCAACTTTAGAGTCTGCAGTATTTGTTTAAACGACTATAATAATTGTCATAATAAATGGTTTATTAATTTTTAAATTTATTATTCGCTATTTAATAAGTCAGATATATCTGAATAAGATTAATAAGAAACGTGGTAATAAACATAAAAAGTTTAGCTGGACACACAGAACAATGATATGTTGTTTTCACATTATTCTAAAAGAGCATAAAAAAAAATATTTCACAACCCATTCTTGGTTAAATAACTAATAGATTAGATTTACAAAAAATTCTTTTCCGGGGAGAAACAACTTTAAGTTTAATAAATTTCAAGCATTTATTACGTGTTTTCACTTGAATTAAAAAAACAAAATTATAAAGGTAAACAATCCTAATATAAAAATTGAATACGTAAATATATACTTATCATTGTTAACAGTTACATTATTATTGATTTGATAACAACAGAAAGAAACAACCTGGCACCATATCAAAAACGTAAATTGCCAAAACATTTTTATTTTATCGGCATTAAAAAATATTTCATTGTAAATATGCGCGCCAGTTTTTTATGATTTTTCTACCAGGCATACTTTGTGATATATAAATTTTATGAAAATAATTTAGTTTAACGGTCGGGTTTTCGGTAATACAAAAAAATTTCTATCATACAGAATTTTTTTAATCATGAACTGTAAGTACATACGTCAAAATACATTTTTCCGTTTTATTACGATCGAAATTCGATTATAATTTGTTGTTCTATTTTCATACACCCAATCTTATGTCATGGTGACATCCATATAAACACAAGAACACACTTGAATAACACACAAAGGAGTAGAGTAGTTGAGTACTAATGATAATTAATTTAATAACAACAGATTTCACACACATTACAGTAGTATACGCATGAAGAGGGAAAATAGGAAAATAATTAATAAAAGTGAAAGTGACGAAGGGTTGTCGGTCGACGGGTTAAACTGGCGGAAAACAATAATGGGAAAGAGATTCTTTTTTTTTTTTTAAAAAAAAAGTGTCAAGGACCTTTACCTGCGGTAATCCCATCACGATATCACGATATGCCTATATAAACCCACTGCTGGGTGTAGGCAGTCCCCAAACTTTCCAACGACTCCTATCTTGTGCGGCTCGGATCCAATTAATTCCTGTCCATTTAACAATATCATCTCACCACCTAGCCATAGGTCTTCCTTGCGGACGCCGGCTGCCAATGGGCCACCACTGTAATACCCGTTTAGTCCATCTTTCATCCTTTTGTCTTGCTAAATATCCGGCCCATTTCAATTTTAGCCTCTTGATCAGCTCCACTGCGTCTACCAATTTCGTCTGTTCCCTAATCCATGTAACCGTCTTGCAATCTTTGAGCTTGATTCCGAGGATAATCCTCTCGTGTAAGGATCCATGTTTCAGCTCCATATGTCAAGACTGGCATTACACATTGATTATACAGCTTACTTTTTAGACTATTTGGTATTTCTTTATTTTTAAAAACGTTTCCTAATCTCCCAAATGCCATTCAGGCGAGATATTCTTCTTTTAGTTTCCAGTTGCATTATATTCTTATCCATAGTAATTTCCTGTCCCAGGTATACGTATAGACTTACGCGTTCAATTTCTTCGCCATTTATAGTTACTGGCGTATTTTCCGCAGTATTCATCATTATTTTGGTTTTTTGTACATTTATTGTAAGTCCTATTTTCACAGAATGCGCGTCAAGTTCATTTGTCATTAATTGTATTTCATCAGCACTATTATCGATTAGTACTATATCATCTACGAAACGTAAGTGATTCAATTTTTCCCCATTTATTCTGATACCCATTGAGCTTGCAGGAAAGACGTGTAATGAAAGTGGAAACGAACAAAAACTTAATCGAGTGAGCGGAATTGAACAAACTATTAAGAAAACAAATGAGAAGAGATATTCGGAAATTTAACACCCATCTAATAAAGAAAACAATTGAAGGAAATACCGAAGGTATTTAAAAAAGGATTATCAATTGGTACAAGAATACTAACAATGATAAAAAACTATAATGGAAAATAAAAATGAAATAACAAATGAAGTCTAGATATACTTCACGGATATATATATATATAACACCAAAGTACCGCCAGAAGAACAAATAAGAAACATCGATCATAATCTAATGGACAACAAGAAAATTCCCGACATAACCAAAGATGAAGTCGAATACGCTCTGAAATCACTAAAGAAGAATAAGGCTCCTGGTCCTGACAGAATATTGCCAGAGATGATGCAATATGGCGGAAATATTTTGATACATACGTTATGTAATCTATTTAATAGATGCCTGAAAGAAAGCAAAATACCGGATACTTGGAAATGCGCAGAAGTTATTTTAATCCATAAGAAAGGAGATGTACTCTCCCTGAAGAATTATAGACCCATCAGTATGTTATCGCGGTAATCCCATAGACGTATATATATCTTATTAAATATATTTCTTCGTCTCCTTCAGGTTCTTTACCTTATATTATATTAATAATGCAAGGTTCCCATCACAATGTAAGTTTATACAAGTTATCTCAATACTCAAACTGAACAAACCGCCAGAAAAACTGAATCATATAGGCTAATATCAATATTACCTGTTTATACAGAGGTTTTTAGAAAATTTTTTGTAAAAATTACTTTTGGCTATTGTTGAAAACACTATTCCACAACACCAATTCGGATGGACGTGGTAATTTAACAGATGCATCGTATTGTCAGCAAGATAGGAAACAGCATTAAGAAAAGAAAAACTTGCTGTGCTGTTCCTCTATGTAGGGAAAGTATTCGATATTGTATGGCACACTGGCATGATCCATTAATTGAATGAAGTGACTAGCTAAGTACTATACACGGTTAAACTCGTACTTGCAAGGTCGAACATTTCAAATTAAACATGAAAAGTCTTTATCTACAAAACACAAAATATGTACTGAAGTACCGCAACGCAGTGTCTTGGGACCGTTTATGTGCCACATGAATACTTCGGATATTCCAGAAACAAATGACATGGATATAGTCACATCTGTAGACGACACAGCATTGTATTGCTCTGGCAACAAAGTTGCAACGCGCGCTCTGAAAAATTGAACTATGATTCGATAAGTAGCGACTGAACATAAACTCTCAAAAATAATCACACATAGTATTTACAAATAGCAAAAAACCGAACAAATCAAAACTTTATTTTGAATTCAATAAATGTACAAACGATGTAATATCATCAGAAGGATAAAACTTGCAATCTTCTACCTAAAATTCATCTCCAATTTGGGATGAATTTTATCCAAGATTATTTTTCGCTTCCTTTCTTTTTATATTCATCACAATCTTATTAGACAGCCCTAAGACCAGTTATGAAATTGAAAAAAAAAATCTTTAGACGCCTAAATAATTTGAATGTTACAAAAATCACGTTTAATGTAGTTGATTGACCAGATCATTAGGACAACAAAAAATAACTTGGGTTAACTTCACATTCAATTATATAATACATTTGTATTTAGTAAAAGTCAAAAATCTGGTGATTGGTATGGGTATTTTCTTTTTTAATCTATTATTATTATTATTTAAATATTTAAGAAAATACTTGGTTAGTGGATTTTGAAAAATATTGTTTCTTAAAAAAATATTTTTTCCATTTGGAGAGGTCTTAATCATATTTTTGTCTCCCCCGCGTGGTGTGCCTGAATGAGACAACATTACTTAAGCATTAAAAAAAAATCAAATGGAAGTGAAAATAAAAATAACCTTAATTTTGCAGAACGTTCACAAAAACATTAATTTATTGTACATGCGTCTGAATTAATAGAGTCGCTAAAAAACAAAATAACGCGTGAGTTTTCATTAATTAGTGTGTCGTTCATGTTTTTTCAAATATTTTATATATGTTCTCATTCGAATGCGTTTCATTTTAGATTGATTTTTTTATCATCGAACACAAGTTATTTTTAAAATCTTATATTTGTAAAAAACTGTTTACAATTTCTTAAAACAAATCGAAGTGATGGTAAAATATAAGAACTATAAATGCATTCAGCTGCATAGCGTTTGAAAAGAAAGGTAAACTAGTAATTTATCTTTATTTAAACGCATTCCAACAAAGTTAAATTATTATCGTTTTTTATAAAATTAAATTCTTCAATATGAAAAAGTGAAAAAACGATTCTAAACAACACGATATTAAGTAAGTTTTGCGTCATTTTTATATATTTAAAATACTGCCCCAAAACAAATAAAAATATAACATCCAGAAAGTAAGGATTTAATTTTTGAATATTAAACTATTTTTCACATTTCAAGCACTTTTTGTTTGCGATCTGTGTGTAAAATATAAAACAGTAGTGATACATGACTATATAAATGAAACATAGAGGATAGTTTTCGAATGTTTGTTGACATTTTTATTTTATTTTATATTTTACATACTTTTCAATAATTTTGAATGCATTGGAACAAAATTAATTTTAATTATTTTTTGTAGTCATGATGAATATGATTATATATGTATTTTGGAATTTTACACTATCAAAGTTTTTTTTTTCTAAAATATTAGTATTTCGTTAAAACGCATACTAATAAATATTAGTGTTGTTTCAAAACGCATAATAAATACTAATAAATATTAGCGTGTTGTTTCAAAACGCATTAACGCATACTAATATTTTAGAACAAAACGTTGATAATGTCTCGCAGATTTCATCGTAACAGAATTTATCTTTGTGAATAAAGAAGGTGTGTTAATTATAGTCTATAGGATTTTTGCGATCTTTAAAATCAATATTTTGAAAACACTAAAGTAACATGAAGAATATCGCGATTAAAAGGGTAAAAATATAACGGGATTTAAAAAATAATAATGAACAGACATATTAAAATAATAAATTTAATAAAGTAATCATGAATTTCAAGACGGGCCATGTAATTAATTAACGTTCTATATAACAAAGTGTGAAACAAAAAAATCTATAAATTACTTTTTTATTTTGGTTGATTTTAGCAAATTTCTTAAATTATCTGCCTGCAGCCGAAATAAGAGGCTTTAAAATAACCAGCTCCTGTCCGACTACTACCTCACAAATCTATGTTCAAAATGACGACAAGGAAGGAAAGTTTGTTGGTAAACACAAGTAAAATTATATTTATTTAAAAATGTTATTTCTCGGTTTTCACTGTTATTGTTCTCATTATTTTGCCATTTAAAACAACTTTTTAATGACGATTTCCTGTATTACGGTATTTTTTAAGTAAATATTCTTTGAATTCGAAATATACCTGCATTAAAAATAGTTATTTTTCGTTTATTGAGCTTTCATCAAGTTCACTCATATATATATAATAATGGATATTATAAATTGAAGGCGAAAATATTATTTATAATGCGCAGCGAGGATTATGTTTTTAAAATGCAGGAATATATGACCATACATACACTGATATTACGAGGATCTGGGAGAAATGTAATATTTATAGAAAAAAGAACGTGAATATCAAAAAGAACCTGATAAAAAAAAGTAAGACGAAAATTATTGCAATGGGGACATCCGAGGATAATGTGGTCCGCATTGGTTACTAAATGGGTGTCTATCGGGCGTGTACGATTAGGAGAAGTAGAAGACGACTACTGTAGAATCCCAATCGGACAAATGATAGTAATAAAACCCCGCAAGTTTACCTTTCCATTTTGATATTGCAGAACCATGGATTAACAGGTACGTTGGTTTGCATAGATTTAAAATGTCTTACTGCAAAGGGATTAGACCACAGATTTTTCTATTAATCCTTATGCGCAAATTTTAGATTTTTGTAAAATATTTTTTTTTGTTCATTTTTTAGACTAAAATTGACACTGCACATTACTATATATTGCAAGTATATATCAAAATTCTTAACATTTACTAGAAATTTACATTATTTTTAAAATTCTGCAATAATATCCACTAGCGAATAACAGAAAAAAATAATTTTACAGTGACGGATGATAAAAAATATAAAATCATACTGGCGATATATTTATTGAGAGAAATAAAAAATCTGTCCACTGAACTAGTGTTGATGCAACACGTTACATTTCTACATCTATGGGGTTCTAATTATGGCATACTTATAGTAAGTAAAATATACCTACTGTTCTCATATAAGTGTACCATACAGTAATAATGATGATTATACTAGTAGAACTCGAATTCAATACTTCCATATATTTATCAATAATCATATTCCCAGAACTATTTAGGATAAATTGGTTAAAAATTGCGTTTCTACTAATTAAATAAAGCCCTGCGGGCACACCATATTGTAACTAGAGTGAACTTTTCTAGTAAGTAATTATGCGACAATCACATGATACTAATCCCTAAACGATACAACAACTCTGCGAGTACTGTATATACGCTGCGAGTTCTACTTCAGCGGAACGCTGATTAGAAAAGATGAATCAGAACTTATTGATGAAAAAGCAGGAAGGCTCACTTGTCGAAGGTGACTTCTTACTACACTTGCAGACTGACAGCTACTCGCTCAGGACATACGTGCTTCAATCGGATTGGTTAATATCAGTCTGGAACGCTTTGGGTAGGGTAAACCCTAATAGAAAAAAGTAGCAGAAGGTAAGAAGAAACCATCACGGTATCTTTCCCAATATTAACATGTCACGCGGAAGTAACACTATCATAGGCGCCGGGGGGAAGGGGGCAGTCGCTCCTCAAAGTGATTATACCGACCATGCCCCCTCAACGGTTATTAATTAAGGACTTTGTCTCTTCAATGTGTATTATTCAAGAGTTATCACCCTTTTAGTACCATAAGTTAAATATATAAAATGTTGTCGTTATATGAATATTTCATTCAGGTAATTTGAATGTAAGATTTATTGTGTATGCTTGATAATGACGTAACTGTCGAAAAATATATATAATGATTTTTATATGTAAGAAAACAATTTTATCGAGTTATGTTTATGGAACATAGAAAAATATTCTTTTGCCCCAACTAAAGTTTTTTTCAAGTCGGCGCACCTGAACACTATGAATGCTGTACTAATGAAACGTGCTGAACAACGAGAGGACACCTATGATAATGCAGGATGGCTCGAGTTTTTCTGTACCCTCGAGGGTACATAACCTACAGGAGGGAAGATATGCGTAGCTAAAAATGGGAACAAAATGCAAATATTCAATACACAATTAGAAATTACTACCGGGAATGTTTGCAGACATGAAAATAAATTATATAAAAGCAATGAGAACATTAAGATGGATAGTGTAGGTCTAAGTAAGAACTAAATCTGGATGAAAACCTAAAAGAAGTATCAAGAAATGGAGGAATTAAGAGAAAAAAACGTTGATTGAATATTAAAATTCTTAATTTATTACAATATTTTTAATGCTATAACTTTGGCAAATAATTTTATGCAAGACGACTGATAATCTAATTATTACATTATTAATTTATGTAGAAAAAACCACAAAAAAAAAAAAAACTTAAAAAGAAAACGAAATTATATTTGCCGAACTAAATTATATGACACTAGACTATAACCAACAATACGAACTAGTTAAAATAATATAAATACTTAAAAATAATATAATTAATTATAAAAACTGATGTTCCAGTCTACGATGTTTATACCTAGTGTAAAACGTGATTGAACGTTTTCTATACAAATGGATTCAGCTATGTTGGCTTTGTCGATTATTCAATCGTTAATAACTGCATGATTTACATTTATTATTTCGTACCAAACATATGTAGTACAACTTCCTAGTGAAGATTTTAAAGCGATCAATTTACCTTTCAACAGTTACATATTATGCAGATTTTAATATGGTTTTTAAGTCAAAGTTATATTTATAATAATGAATAAAAATTCAATATACACAAAAATCAGTAATACGATTGTTTTTATTCATTAAATGTATATCATAACAACTTTTACTTCTCATGAATAAAGGGGGACATTTGTTTCGGCGCAATGTTACTACGACAATTCTTTTTTTTTTTTTTTTAATGTGTTGTGAAATAGACGCATTTTTATACATCTTTTTTTACCACATATTAGATTCTATGATAAACCGGCTGATAGAGTAGTAAAACGCGGATTATAAGAAAAACTCCTCGTCAAATTTCAAGCATTACATAAGGGTGAGACTATCCCACCTATGGCACAAGAAAAACACCCTGTCATTCCTATCCCGATGACTAATAACTAGGTCCCATTAAATTAACAAACCAACTATGGAACATGTACGTGCAATGTCAAAAAGACGGCGTTATCACGAAAAAAGAAATTATGCTCGCCTTTGATAACACAATCACCTCAATATATCATGTGAGAATGTTCTTCGCTTTCTATCAAACGTTCTTCAATACTTTTTACAAAAAAAAAATCATTCAACTTTGTACTTTTTCTGCTTATTCTAATCTATTAATGTAACGTTGATTCATTTTCAGTTTTTAGTCACTGGTTACGATCAGTTAATTTAGTTGAATACACAATAATATCATTATTTCAATGAACTAATCTAGAAAATTATTTATTGTTACAGAACTGAACGTAGCAGACAGTATTAAAAATGCAATATGGTTGTCGTATTGCAAATTATTCAACAAATTTCAAATTATATTTATTCAAGGGTCTCAAGATTTCGTACCGTTGATTAATAATTTAGTTGTTATAACCATCTCAATTCTCTGTTTATTTGCAGAATTTTATCAACGGGTATGGAACTTAAAGGCGGAAAGCTTTTGTTAATAAAAGATAAGAATATTTGATACTGCGCAAGTTAGATTAGTTATAACTCACAATAGTACCCTCTGCTGGAACTAATAATGGAAACATTTGGGTAGCAGGTTTCTAATGAAGAAAAATTATATAAAAGGAAGTTTGATATTAAAATGAAATTAGGAACATAAAAAAAAAATATTCATGAATTCTTACATAATGAAGAAAAAAGTTCTAGAACTTAAATTCCCTACGATAATACAATTTTTTCATAAATTTATTTGGTATTTATAAACAGTTATTTTTCAATGATTGTAACTAATGGGTCACATATTAGTGAAAATACTTTAAAGGCAAGAGCACAGGGATACAAATCTAATTATATACGAATGCATTAAAAAACAAATTGTAATCAAGAACAATTTATAGAAAAAAAATTGATATTAAGAAAATATTTTACACACTGAATTTTAAAGGTGTAAATATAATATTTTAGGTAATGGTCAAAAGTAAATTAAAAAGCTAGGATAAATAACTTAGAATAATAAAATAATGGTCATGACTTACAGTAATGTTGAGCTTATTTCCTTCGATAATTTGTAACATATTCCAGTATTTCTAACAACTTCATTGCAAACTGATTGTGAAAAAGGCTGATTTAAGAACACAAAAAAAAAAAATTCATAGCTATATTATCCATAACGCAGATAAAAGAAAAGATTAAAAAATAAATAACTTGAGGCCTCAGGATAATACGTGACACGATTGCATACATTTTTTGTCAGACAGGTTTCATTTCATTGAAGTATCCGCGTTAAATTAAACTGAACATAATATTTTATTCGATGATGTGAATTGAGAAACACGTCTACGATTAGTTTTATTAATCAACGCACAAAGAAAATTCAAACAAAAAGCAAATATTTAATCAACTTAATCTTTAATAATAAAATAATAAACATCTAAATTCGCGTTTAAAAAAATAAATACGACGAAGACACACCGTCAAAACTTGTAATTAGAATAGTAGCGGCAATAAATAAAGTATATTTTAAAAAGAATTAATCTACAATCGAGCGGTTTACAACCGATAAAAATGATAAGATTTATGAAAATGGGGAGTATTAAGAGGAATATGAAATAAATTAACTACACACGAGTAAGAGAAAGAACGCGGATTTATATTTATTAGCGTTTACGTCCATTTAATTGAGGTTCGTAAATTGAAAAGCAATCTAACAATAATAAATAAACAGAAAATTAAAAATAACGTGATCAAAACTTAGTAAAGTGACAGTATAAAACGCAGGCGTAGCCAGGGGGTGGTTTTGCGGGTATGAAACCTCCCCTTGGAATCAATTTGATAAGAAAATATATATTCGTTGTTAAATGCCGTTTTGCATTTGTTAAATCTATTTTTTTTTTTTTTCATTTATTTAATTTAAATTTCGTTGTTTTTGAAGTAAATAAATAGTTTTGTAATATACGAGGTACTAGAATATAATAGATTTTAAATTACTATGTATTCCTTCGAAAAATATAACATCATTATTTATCGTTTATTTTTTCGCAGAATTTATTGTACTTTGTAACCATCTCCCTCTGTCCTCAATAACATACTATTAGTGTGTTCCAGAGAAGTTAAATATTTCTGCCGTCTATCGCTTCTAATAGATTTACATATTCGACGTCTAATAAGTATAAAAATAACTACGGTGAGTTGGCTTGAGGTTTAACATACTTGAGTTTTGGTTATTTACTTAAAGTTCAATTTAACTGATATTTACTGTTATAATTTAGTTTTGTTTGAAACCCCCTCTTCAAGCAAGTCTGGCTACGCCACTGATAAAACCACATACATATGTCGGAGTTAAGCAGAGAAACAATGAAAAAGAAGTAAATATTAACGTGCTAGACTTAAAGAGGCCCTGAAAATCAACTACAACGAAATAATATGTAGTAGATAGTAAAATCAACTGAATAAAGTTAGAAATAAAGTAGTGACTTTATTTAGATGATAAATAAAATTTACAATACAAGAATAAATTTTGATCATAGCTAGATAACAATTGTCGATGTATTTATTTAGTTATTTTCTTATGAAAAAATTTTACCTTGTCACTTTCTTTTTTTTTTTTTTTTTTTTTTTAGAAAACGGAAATACTCGGGCTACTAATTATGTTAACATTGACAGTATCGATTTTAATAACTGAAGTAGTTACATTCTTACTTTTAATCCTTGAAATGGACGTGAACCTCGGATTCATATGTTTCATGTGTGGATGTTTCATAGTAGCAATTATATCTGCCGTAGTAGTATCAACAGAACAGAGAAAACCGGTTTTAAAGTATATTTCGAAAGAAATATAAATATTAATTGCGTTGTTTTTCAGTAACTATTTATTATCGTTGCAAATAAATGTTTTATATATGTTATAATTATTTATCGAAGAAAACACATATAGCAAATTGTCAACTGCGACGAATTCTAAGCGCATTTCACAATGTTGCCCACCAACAATTAATTGATGTTTGTTAAATCCGCAAATGTTTATTTTTTAATCCGTTAAATATTTTACATTACAGCGCTATTTCATCAAGAAATAAACCAAGAGCATGGCTTTCAGTAAATAGACACGGCCTACTAGTTACCTACGACTGTCTTACGTGCCCCTTCATCCTTCATCCGTTTAAATTATGTTACACTCTCGTCTTCCACAATGTAAACTTCAACATTTAACGGCGGAGACGTCAAACCGTTCACTTCATCGGCATCGACATTTAGTAACGATGCTGACACTACAATTCACGATTGTCTAACTGAACCTCGACTGCTACTAGCGAGAATAATGATGATATCTGGCATATGCCAAAACGTATAAGTAAAATGTCGAAAAAATCAGCCATTATCTTTTTTTTTTTTTTTTTAAATTTTAATTTCTACGTTGCGCCGACAATTAACGGTAATGAATAGAAGAAGTAGGATAAAGAAGAGGCAAGGTATATACGACTAACATCTCCAGTGAGATAAGTTAGATCGAGGATGAGGTTAAAAAAAAGTACAACGAGTCTATTGCATTTAAATTAAATTAAGTTGATACATAAGAAGTGTTTTTTGGCAAAAATTAACTATTTCTTCAAGTGATCGGCAAGGCATCATGACACCATTTCCGTTTCTTGAATCGCTTGGGAGGGTTGTCCGGTAGACTAAGCCTATACATTCGATTGATATTTGGATTTGAGCTAAACTGTAGTTTATTGAAAAATTTTGAATACTGCTGTACATACACATTGTGGGCATACGGTATTTGTAAATCGGAATGAAGCGTCAGGTTTGAAACATACCTCGAAGCAGATGCGATGGTACGCAATATCTTCGACTGTTGTTGCTGAATACGTAGAAGATTACTTTTACTTGAGCTTGCGTATAATTCTATACCGTATTTTCAAATTGACGCCACGATTGATAGATATTTGCTTTAGATTTTAAGTTTAATAGTGATTTTGCACACAATAATGGATACACTAGTCTAGTACGCGCTATTATATTTTTCCTAGTTTTTGAGCTACATGGAAAGCGCCACGTCAGCCGTCTATCCATGTAATGCCAAGGTATTTGACCAAGTCCGTCTGCGATATTGCAGTATCGTGCAATTTTAATCTAGGACATGTAACTTGTTTTGTAGTAAACGTAATGTGTTGGCTTTTTATCGGGTTGAATGTTATACGCCAGTTTTGTGCCCATTTCACTATTCTATCTATGATTCTGTACGCGAAGCTAGCATAATGCGGATTACTATTAGCAGCAAGGATGGCTATGTAATCGGCAAATGTCGCCAGGACCGTTTAATTTGATGTATGTCGGCAGTGTACATTGAGTATAGCAATGGTCCAACTATACTACCCTAAGGTATAGATGAAGTGATGCTAAATTCATCAGAGAGTACGTAATTTACCCTTACTACCGGTCGACTCTGTAAAACGTAATATATTTTAATTTTTGACCAACGAAAGTGATAATGATAATAATGACGATAGTGAACAAATGCAAACAGAAAATAGTTACGTAAACAATAACTTTAAAAACAAAACTGTTACAATTTCTGTAAATAAAACCACGGATGATACCAAAGTGAAAAACATGAATATCAAGATCGCCCAAATCGTGGTAAAAAATATTAAAAATTAACGAATTTAGAAAATTCTTTTTTTTGATTGATTGATTGATAAAAAGCGTATTTACAAAAAAATAAATATATGTTACAAAAAACAAATAAATAATACAACGCATTCCGAACACAATTCTTACTACGTATACTAGTTTAAAAAGTATGCCCAGTTGCTCATTTAACTAAAGTAAAAATACAGAAAAAACCACTAACAAAACCCGCATACTGATCATAAAGCTACCTATATAAATTTATAAATATTTATTTTAGTAGGATAAACAATAATTTTTATATGTATTAAATAGAAAAATAAATTTTGAATAAAAGATAATCCCGGCTGTACATCATAATAGCGTGTGTTTAATTCTTTTGTGTTTGTAGCGCTTATATTTTAGTTGCAAACTTGTACGTGTGTAATCCCCTATATCGTTTATAAATGAGTACTGACTGCAGGCACAGCTATCAAAAAAGAATTTTGTTTTTTGTTCGACAACCTCGTGTATATATGGTAAGTTCAATGTCTTATGAATGTATTCAATCTTTACATAGACTGGATGATTTAGAATTATTCTGCAGCACATATAGCCGTTGTAACTTCGCTAAGTTAGAACGGCTAGTATATGACCATATGGGACAAGCATAAAGCATAATTGTTCTGATTATAGTTTTGTAGATTATTAATTTATTTTCCGAGCTGACATAACAACGTTTATTAAATATCGGATATAGCTTAAACAGAGCCGCATGAGTCTTATTGCAGGCATACTCAGCATGTTTAGTAAATGTGAGACCCCGATCCAGTATTACACCTAAATATTTAATATCGCTTTTCCAAACCAAAGATGTGTTGTTCACTATCACAGGTGGTAAGAAATGCGGTCTTCTTTTCGTGAATAGTATAGATTGAGTTTTATCGGAATTTATTTTGATTCTCCATTTATTAAAATACGAATTTAATTTAATAAAACCCTGAGTTAGTCTTCTTTGTATAGTGTCAATTCGATACGATGTGCAATATATAGCAGTATCATCAGCATATAATGCCATCTGTAAATGTTTGATTTTAGGAATGTCATTAATAAAAAGAAGGAATAAGAAAGGTTCCAGTATGCTCCCCTGGGGAACTCCTGCTAATGCATTTTTCATGTAGGAATTATCATTTTTAATTTTAATTATGAAATTTCGGTTACTTAAATAATTTTTAATAAGCCGAACTAAGTAATTGGGGAATTTAAGTTGAATAATTTTGTATGTTAAACCAAGTTGCCAAGTGATGTCGAAGGCTTTCTCTATGTCTAATAACAGTAATCCTGTATGCATATTTTTATTATACCCATCAGTTATGGTTTCAATAATTCTTGCTAATTGCATGACGGTAGATAAATTACTCCTAAATCCAAATTGTTGTTCTATAAAAATATCATTATCATCTATGAATTTTTTTAGTCTACTCAAAATAATTTTTTCTGCTATTTTACTAAAATTACTAAGTAATGACACGGGCCGCAGATTTCTGGGATCAGAAATGTCCTTACTTGATTTAGGTATAGGAATAACTTTCGACACTTTCCAGCAGTCGGGAAAATAAGAAAGTAATAAAATTGAATTTATTATAACTGTTAACTGAACAATCGCTTTAAATCAGCGGGCAAAATTCTCACAGGCGAATCTTTTAAGTACTTTTTAATGGAAGATAAAATTTTATTATTGCAATAGTTCGACGTCAAATGCGAATTTTGTGTATGAATATCATAATACATCATTGCTAACAAGTTACTTTTATCCTTATCCGAATAGGCTGTGCTACCATTATAACTGATTGGCGGTAAATGTGTGTGCGTATTTGTAAGTACTGTTATTTCCTTCCATAAACTATTATCTTTAACCGTAAGATTACGAAGTTTATAATTAAAATTGGAATTTCGCTCTTCATTTATCTTTACTCTTACCAAGCACGTTAAACGGTTTAATAGTGCCTTTGTAGAAGTATTTTTAAGTTTTTGATATCTATGTCTAATATAATTTTTGAACTTGATCAGTGTCAGAATATTGGAAGAAATTTTGTAATAATTTGACGTTACGACAGATTTAGGAACGGCCAATTCAGCTGTTTTTAAAACCAAGTCAGTAAAACTATTCACTTCATTCTCTAGTTCCATATTACTTTTACAAAGTCCTCCTAATGTTATGTTATTATTAATATGATTTCGATATGTGTTCCAATTAGCATTTTTAAAGAGGAAAACAGATGGCAATGTGATAGTAATACCCGACTTACACAGCTTGAAGAAAATAGGATTATGATTAGAACTTAAAAATGGTAGAGAAATAGGCTTGGTTATCGTTTGAATGTTTTTTGCTAATACAAAATCAATAATACTAGGATGTAAATTTTGATTGTCCGGATAGAAGGTAGGTTCACTAGGAGCTAAAATTTGAAAATTAAATTTATATGACATATTTAAAATACAATTACCAGCCATATTATTGGAATAGCAGTTCCAAGCTCTATGCCGTGCATTAAAGTCAGCTACAATTAAAACGCGGTGATGTGTTGATAATAAATTGAAAATATCGTAATAAAGATTTTTATGACTTACCTTAGGGGGGCAGTAAACGGAATAGATGATAATACTGTTGTTAGATATTTCAAGAGAAATGCCCGTAGCTTCAATTTTATTTAGAGGTGGTATGACTACAGGTGAGTGAACTATATTGTGCTTTATAAATAAGGCTACCCCACCACCATTTAAATTCCGATCTAGTCGATAATGTACCCTGGGCATCTTAGTTTGTGTGTCGAGTCACTTTGTTTCACTTACACACGCTACATGAATATCTTTATCGTACAGTAATTGACCGAATTCTAAGAATTTATTTCTGATGGAATTAGCATTCCATCCCAAAAAATTTAAATTAATTAAAGGGCTAGTCTGAATTGAGATATTCAATAATAGTTTCAGCTATTATAGCAATTTTGCCAAATGTATCATTTGCTTGTTTGAGTCGGCTTAGAGCCAATTTAACAAATTTGCAAACTTTATTAAAATTTAAATCTTTAAATAATTTTATAATATCAGATATAACTGAAACACTTTCTGAATCAAAAAGGGATGGTTTCTTATTATCCATTCCGTCAATAGAATTCACTCTAAAATCGACTTTATCTGTAATCACTATAAAATCGGATAATGCAATTAGCTGTGGACCTATTATTAAAGTGTTAAGAGAAAACGAGTATTTTTATTATACGTACTCCTTACTCGAAGACAAACCGTTTAGAGTAGTATTAAAAAATCTACATCTTACAACTGAAGTCTCAGAAGTAAAGACAGAATTAGAATTAAAGGGCTTTGAAATAATAAGACCAAACCACTGCTTATTTTTTTTATAGATCTAAAGCCGTCCCCAAAGAATAGTGAAATATTTATGATCAGTCATATATTGAATACAATTGTTGTTGTAGAGGAGATATACAAGAGGAACCATCAACTCAATGTAACAGGTGTCAGCTCTTTGAACACATTGGCAATTATTGCAATCTACTCACACGGTGCGTGAAGTGTGCTGGTAGGCACGACTCTAAAACATGCACTAGAGATGTAACAGGACCAGCGAAATACGCTTTATGCGATGATAATCATCTAGCAAGCAGCGTAATATTATTTTTAAAAAAAATGTCTATCCCCTTACTCGGGGAAGTGAATAACTATAATCCCCCCATCAAGCAGTACCTCTTCTAGGTCAAACATAAATACAAATCAAAGATCTTACGCCGATGTTATTAAGACGGTCAACATTGATATTAGTGATGCAGGAGTCAATAATAGAAAAACTAGTCATAGTAATGATGTATTGCTAATGCTCATTTTGTTTTTAAATGAATTTAAGTCTATGATAAGCCCTTTATTAAATCTATCAATAAAAGTTATTGATAAACTATCGTTATAATGCATAATAACACGAAAAATATTACGCACAATTCACTTCTGATTGTGCTATGGAATGCAAATGGTATTTTGCGAAAAAAAAGGAATGAACTTGAAACCTTCCTTAATCAAAATGTTGTTTATGTTGCTTTAATCAGTGAAACGCATCTCATACATGAGAAAAGTTTTAAAAAGAAAGGGTATACTGTTAGTACAGCTCATCATCCTGATGGAAACGCACATGGCGGTATTATGGTGATGGTAAAAAAACTCGTGCAGACAATTCAATTGCCATCCAGGTTTTGAAATATCACAGGTAGAATACAATACTGTTTTTAGAAAAGTAGGGAAAAAAATTATGCGGTGGAGATTATAACTCAAAATCCCAAGTTTGGGTCATTACCAACAAATCTGGATTAAGACTATATAACTCAATCCGTTGTAATTCTTTTTCAGTTCTTTCACCTATGACTTACACATAGTGGCCAGAACAGTACAAATTGCCAGATATTCTAAATTTCTTCATTATTCGTGGTTTGCAAAGATATCAAAGTAAAGAATGTAGAACCATAATAGATATTTTCTCTGATCATGTGCCGGTTCTTGCCTTGCTTGATGTGAATGCTAAAATCAAGGATAACGAGCAACATCTTTGTAACAAATTTTCCAACTAGAGCCGCTTTTCTAGTATAATTGAAAATAATATAGATCTAAGAATAAAACTAAAGGGCACACAGGATATAGAAATGGTAGTTCAAAATTTTACAAAACTTATTCAGCATGCTTGCAACGATTATACTAATAGCAAACCTGAATGTACAGAAAATGCCTACATACCAATTTACCAATTAAAATAAGAACACAAATAAGGGAAACTAGAGCAGCTAGAAGATGGTGACAACGCGCTCTTTAAAAACAGCATATAATTTTCTATGAAAAAAAAATCGATCAATATAAAATCAATAAAACCGATTATTTAGAATCTTTAAATTTAAATAACAAGTTCTTATAGATTTTAAAAAAATAATTGTTAAGACAAAGTCAAGAGCCATTTAATATTAGACTGAATAATAAGTTGGTAAAAATTTATCAACAAAAAGTTGAAGCATCTGCTGAACATCCCAGTACCGTTTTTATTCCAAACAAGGATGTCAACAGTGGTGATTGGGTTATAGATAATAACTTAAATGAACCACCTTAAACTTATAGGCTCATAAAATAATTTTCTCCAAAAGAAGTATATAATTTATAAAAAAGGCCATTAAAAAAGGCTTCTGCATCAGATAAAGGGACAGTTGAAAACATCTATTATGAAAAGCAGCTGTCCTCTTGTACTATACGTGAATGATACTTTCCAAGCCAATGGAAAAAATCAGTTATAACCATGGCGCATAAGGTAGGAAAGCCACAAACTGACGTGTCCTCATATAGTCCCAATCAGTTTACTCTGTTCATTGATTTGACTATAAAAACGCTAAATACAATACCAAATCATGAGCTTGGCTTTCGTATGGAACACTCAACAACACAACAGTATCATAGATTAGTTGATACGATATCATCAACGCTGGAAAAAAATGACGTATGTTTAGCTGTTTTCTTGGATGTAATGAAGGCGTTTGATCGGGTCTGGCACCCGGGATTGTTGTTTAAACTAAAACAATTATTAACGCCAGACTTTTATAAATAATTCGTATCAAACTTAATTGGAAGAACATTTGTTGTTAGAATAAATAATCTCTTTTCACGAGAAAAAGTTTTAACTCCAGTGCCACAAGCTAGTTTGCTTGGTCAAATATTATATAACATCTATACTGCGGATATACCTATCTCGAATCAAACAATATTAGCAATATTTGCTGATGATACAGCTATCACTAGCTGCTAATTCAATTTCAGAATGTGCTAGTATTGCTGTTCAGAATCATGTGGATCGAATTGTAAAGTGGACACATAAATGACGTATAACATTTAATCCATCTAAATGCCAGCATACCACGTTTACTAACAGATAAGTAACATGTCCTTCAATTTGTATCCATGGCAATGAAATTCAGCAAACTGTGTAAGATATCTTGGGATGCATATTGACCGACGGCTAACATGGCGGTTTCATGTGACTCGAACAAGGAAACTATGATTTCGCGAACCAAATTGGTGTATCCTCTTTTAGGAATGGAATCTGCTTTAAACTTAGCTTTAAAAAGAAAAATTTATTTAACTCTGATAGCTAAAGTTTTTTGATAAATTGCAATTTAATGTTAACCAACATGTCCGCAGAATATGGTTAAAAAAGAGATGGTGCAGAGATGCTCTTCCAATAACTTAAAAAATAAATAGTTCAAATAACAAGAGTAAATGATTTTAAATACTTTGGATAAAATTTGAATAATAAACTTATGTAATGCTATAATAATCAAACAATCCAATAATTCAGTTCTCCAACTTTGATGATACTGTCATTAAGAATCTAATTGTCTCACTGAAGACATTAGATTAATCACACTTTTACTAATTTATTCATTACCATTGTTTATGGTACTTTAGAGCTGGTACAATAAAAAAAAAAAGGAAAGAATTAATGTATTATTAAATTATGTGTTAAGCCAATTACTAGATTATTCATTTCACAGTTTTATTAATTTTAATTATCTGTGTATATTTAAAAACAAATATATCAATTACTCTTAAAATTTTTTAAAATTAATAACAGTTTACATGTTTTTTTATATTTCGCTACCTTTGTTAAGTATATTTGTACAAAATTATTTAGTTTGAACTTAATACACTTGTACCTAAGTCACATATAAATTAGGAACATAATTATATACACAATATTAATTTATAGAATGAAAAATTTATTCTTATAAAATTATAATTAAATACGAACATAAAATTATTAATTCACTTAAGATCGCAAGTAGAAACATGACTACATAATGTAAATGATTCATTTATAACTTAAAAATAAATTTAACAACGTGTGTCGATCAGAAATGCATAATCATGTAGACATATTAATTGTTAGGATATTATTATAAGAGCTTAATAATAAAAATGTACTGCAAATTAATCCGCGCACGAGAGAATTCATTTATCATTTCTGCATTTAAATAATATGGACTTCGTCATATTTTCCTACATTGCATTACATTTTTATTTTTAATCTAAGTTTTTCCTCTTTCCGCTAATAATCATTCAATTATTAAGATGTTGTGACGTATGTATGTTCCCCACTTGTTTTCTTCGATATATTATTATCAGCGTCTTCTCTTTATTAAATAATTTCCAGCATAAATGAATTGCTTTTACTGCGTTAAGATAAGATATTTATTATGCGGTGGTGCCTTGATCACATTTTAAAGCGTCCAATCATAAGGTCATTTTCAATTCTGAACAAACAATTCAAGAGGAACAAGTAATTCTGAACAAACACAACTAAAAAAAAGCCAGGTCACTTATTTTAAATAAATAAAATCACAATATTTTTGATAGGTTAGTCACCAGCAGTTTAAAAAAATCAAGTACATTAGATGATACAAAATCCAATCGGTATAATCTTTTATATTTAACCAAGCAATTCTTATATATATATACATGGTATCTCGGAAGCGTCTGTAACTATTTGGATGAAATTTTGAACATAAACATAATGTATTCATTTAAAATGATCTGTACGGAAATTACGAATTTTGAGTCCCAACATGAGTACTCCCACCCAAAATTATGGAAGCTGATTTTTGTTTTTTCTTGATATTTATATAAATATACATTGAATTTTCATTTTTTAATCTATGGAAGAATTATTTCAAAGAAAAATCAGGTAGAAAAATTCAAAAATTCATCTAAAAACAAAAAAAGAAAACTTATAAAAGGTGACATATTTGGTTATAAAGTCGGATGTTTATGAAATGAAATTTTAAACGATTAGTTATACTTATGTACGTAATGGCTCGTAATAGCATGTAATTCGTATATAAATATATTTTCCAAAAAAAAAAAAAAAAAAAAAAAAAAAACCCCGATTTTATAATAGAAATACCGAGTAATGCCTCGGTCACCCAGATGTGACGTATAGGACATGTTTTGAAATTTAAAAACCCGTAAAACATATTTTTAAAAATTAATATTTCATGTAAAAAATTTAACACCTGAAAGCAATAGTATGAAAAAAAAAAAGTAAATCAAGAAATACATGTTATGATATATTGGTTATAACAATTTAACATGATACTCTCCTTCTAACATAGATTTATCGCATGATTAAATAAAACTAATTTGTGTTAAGAAATAAATAAAACGTAATCATATCCATTATATATGCGAATAAATTAAAAGATAAACAAATAGCATAGAGATAAAAAATATATTTGCAAAAGAATAATATAATTATAATTTCTTAAAAACGTGTTAATTATGCAACATAATGCACCCATAAACATAAATTAGTAAAACGAATATTCTTTATTTCAAAACATGCAAATCACATTTGCGTTTCAATATATATCCTATACCAAACTTGTAATTCCGTATACTAAAAACATACTTTTGCTAATAAAATGTGATGCAGAGATTTATGCATGTCGAATTTTACATTTGTTTACATAACATCCATAACATGATACGTATATCACATTTGGCACTGTATTCAAAAATAGATCAACGAAAAACATTTATTTCACTCTCGGTTGTGATAAATAAAATAACTTTTTAATTACAAACATTGTAATTCAAGAACAAGTTTTTATTTTACTTAAGTTTTATTTAAAACGTTACTTAAAGAGATTAAAAACTGAATCAATTTAAAATTTAGTTCACGTAAATCACAAGCTATAACAAAACATTTGACATAAAACTAATTTCTAAATTTCGAAAAATAAAGTAATTTTTAATTTAATTTTTTAGCTTTTTCATATAATGTATCTATTACTTTCGACATACTATTAATTGTTTCCATTGCCACTTCGTAAGTTTTATCAGGTACGTTTTCTTCATATACAATTAAAATGCCTTCGCCTTGATCCAATATCCCTGGAATTTTTTTATCCAAAATCATTTGTGACAATTTTTTCTCCACTTGTAAAGACGGTAAATTTATCTGCTTCGCAACAAAATCAACTTCAACTCGAGAATAAGGTTCAATAATCCGACAAAGATTTTGTTCCAATAAGTTATCATACAAAGTATCTAAATGTGATTGAACAATCGGATCATCTTCTAACTCGATTTTATATTGTTTCAATGTTTTTTGAAAATCGGCTAAACATCTTTTATGGCTAGCTTGAGCAACGCTTTTCATAGCATCAATATCTTTACCGCTATATTTCAAAGCCAATTTACCACTAACAATTTGTTGTACTTCTTCCGGCGTATTAAGCATTATTTTAGCGAGCAACATGTACTTTAATGCAGTTAAAGTCTTGCTACTTTCTACACTGCTGTAACCTTCGAATGCTTCATAAAAGTAAGAAAAGGCAGTTTTAAAATCTTTCTCATCGGCTGCATGCAATACACCAGACTGAAGATCTAATGAGGACTGTAATTTCGGTGGACAATAAATAGAATTGGCAGTTGTTCTAGCTGAAGTTAACGATGCTCTAGCTTTTGATAAGTTACCCAAAGCGTGATACGTTTTACTTTCCAATAACAAAACTTCAACTAACAAATTTTTATCGTCTATTTTCTTCAGTTCTTTTAATAGCTTAGAACAAAGATTCAAAGAATCCATAAACATTCCGGAATCGAAATATAGCGATACTAATCTGGCTTCCAACGACTGTCTTAAAAACGTCCTACTTTCTTCCCTTGCCCACTCTATACATTCTTTACACAGTTCTATTTCGATACCAATTCCGGATTCCATATCCAAAAACATATCAATTAATGATTTAACAAGTTTTGCTGCTTTTGCTTTACTTATCTGTCCTAAAAATGGTCGAACACCTTTTATTAAATCAGCTAAATCTTTAGCCTTACCTTGTTTCTTAAGCGTTTCTCCAACTTCGAGTATTTGCAATTCTTTCTGTCGAACATGTTCTTCAGATGTATCTTTAACGTCCACATTTTTTAATTCAAATATGAAAGTATTGTTCATTTTATTGGAATCATTTGTACGTTCAAATAAAGTAGCACCGGCCATAATAATATAATTTAAGCAATGCTTTAAAAATAATACACTTATTTTAAATGTAGTGACAAATCGATTATAAATATTTAACCACTCATGATTGGATTTTGATCAAGATTACTTGCAGATATTCAACTACTTTTTTGGCTTGAATTCTAAAAAGCAATAAAAATTAAATACCAACATTATCTGTAATATAATATAAATTACGAAAATTCAAAAACATAATTCACTATTAGCAGTAGTTGATTTTTATGAAACTTAAAATACATAGATATAACTTTTTTATTTAATGCTAAGAAAAGTGTATTAACTATATTCAGGTTTTCATTTTAATGTTAAAAAATTATATACAATAAATCTAAAATCTAATTATCATTAATTGCTCGTTTGTTGTAATGACAGAAAATAAGTTCAGTTTATATTATATATATATATATATATATAGGTGTTTCATAATTGACGTTAGTGAAAATTTCTCAGTGGCTACACTGAACAGCAAACCCATGAACGACCAAACCGGTTTAGATAGTAATAGTAGGTTGGTAGAGAATTAGAGACTAGAGATCAGGTCACTCAGTGATCACTGATCAGTCATCAGTGAATCAGTGTAAATTTATTTATAAATTAAGTAGTGTTTGCGCCGGTTATATCGTTTGTATAAATCACTTAAAGAAGTGTTCTTTGTCCTTGTTTGTAATCATAATGACGTTTTCACGCGAAGAAGACTGTCATATATTAAGAATCGCGATCTTACACAGTTGTATGGAAAAGTTTCGGTTTAATAAAGTAATAAATGATATGGGGCTATTCAATGTATTGTTAATAAGCTGGAAACCTCTTATACATTACTTGATTTGCCTGGGAAAGGGTGAAAGAGTACCATTATACTAGAGAAACAGGAGGAGTTACACACACAGATGACACAAAATCCTACCACGTCCAGTTGACGAATCGCCAAACAAGGTATATCGAAATCGAACACAACAACCTATCGATTAATGCGTCATAACATGTACCCATACCGTATTTCATTGGAGTGAACCATGGTTCTTAAACGTTACATATACACGAACAGTACTCGATTTATGCTTTAGCGACGAAGATCGGTTTTAGCGGTTTCATCTTTCAGGTTACGTGAACTCACAAAATTACATAACCTGGTCAGTCAAAAATCCGCACACATTTAGTGAAACAATATTGCATCCAGAGAAAATTAGCGTATGGTGTGCGATGAGCAGGAAACGGATTATTGAACCAATTTTCTTTACACAAACCATTTGTACTGAACGGTATCAGTCAATCATTCAAGATTTTGTTGCACTGCTTGAAAAAGATGAACGTTTTGCCTATTTCCAACTGGATGGTGCGAGGGCGCATGTGTTGGCAGACTGTTTCTTAGAGAATTTTTTGGAGACAGAACCATCTCACAAAAGGTATAACATCATTGGTTAGTTAGATCTTCCGATCTCACTCCCTTAGATTTTTTTTCCTGAACCTAAAGAATCAAATTTATGAAATCCCCATCGCAAATATCGAAGAGCTCAAAAAAAATCCGGATGAAATATCTCAAATTTCTGTTGGGACATGGAATGTGTTTGCCATCAATTGAAACGAGCTCGACTCTGCTTGGAAAATGATCAATACCATTTTCAACATTTATTGTTAACTACGAGGTTTGACAAAATATAATATATCTTTAATGAGTTTTTTATGTCTTTTTAATAATTTTCATTTTCAGTAACGTCAATTATGAAACACCTGGTATTTTGTGACTTTTTTTGTAAACGTGAACAAAAGTTCATATATTATCGGAATGATTGTTAAAAAATCAAGTCGAACATATTCATTAACTAGTGAATGTGTACAGATTTTTTACAAGTTTCAAATGCAATTAATCTTTTCAAGTGTAGTTTCAATTATAATAAAATCAAACGATAAAATTTTAAGAAAGTTTTCTGAAACGTAAATAGAATCACCTTTAAGGAAATAGCACGTATGTATAGAAATTGATAAAACCTTTTGTTTGTGTAAAATTATAGAGCAAAAATATTGCCAACCTGCAAGTTTAAAATATATTAATGAAATTAATCACGGCGTAGTACTACGTCATAGTTATGCCTAATAAATGTAGTTATAGCAAAAAATTGTTCGCGTATCTCACAGTTGCTTATGAGGGTTAACACTTTATACTTTTATAACAAATTTTGCGTATATTATATTAATAGCTTGTGTCGTGCTCTAGTTTTTATAGCTTAAAACAGTTCCCAGAAATATTTATTATCCCTGTACATCCTTACGCTGTTTAGTTAATATCTAAGAAGTAATTTTTTAAAATGAGATTAAGTTAGGAAGCAGTATAATCGTTGTAGTAGGAAGTAAGAAAAAAACTCGAGGAAGAATCATAGATAATTGATCAACTTCAACTTATTATGACGAATATGTTGGAAAAAAGAAATAAAAGAATTCACGATTTAAACATGGCGGTCAATCTAGCTCACTCACAATAAAAATAAATTTTAAAGAATAACGTTTTATAATTTACAATTTGCACTACAAACTTAGGCGATCCCATAATTATTAGTCTTTTAAATTTCATAATTTTCTTTCATTATAAAATGTATTTTAGCCATCAACTAATTTTATGTATATTCTCATGATTTGCCTACAGATAAAGTTTATAACAAAGTAATTATATTGTAGTAATTACTGTCACAAGCGAATAAAATACTAGCGTAATTAAATTTTTACTAGTATAGAATTCTATGTTTTATAATTTAAATAACCAACTTAACACAGGATTTATTTATAACTGAAATATTACTCCGGTGATTTGCATTATTCTCTAAAATTCTACATTTTTGATAAAACTACTGTCACAGCTGGCTTATCTTAAATAAAAAATATATATGTATATAAATTACGAGCACTCTAAATTTTTAATATTATAAAGCTGGTGTACACGCGTAAAACCGTTGTTCGAACAAGAAAGTGCAATATATTAATCGCATGAAACATACGTAAAAAATTAAAAAGCAATTATGCGCTTAACTTCATTTATTTAAAATGAGATCGCACAAATCGTATATATACACACATACATATACAAGAATAAACATATTCATCAACTGCGAATACATAAAATAATTTTAATATATATATATACATAAATATACAAGCAATTTATATACATAATTTTGTATATAACTGAGCCCGAAATACTGACTTTCTATAAAATTAGAATGGCAGACAGAGGAATTTTTTCTTGAAGTATTATTATTATTACACACACACACACGTATATATTTTCATCAGAGTGAAAGGTAATTTACAATTTTAGTATATATAATTTGAACACAAATATCTCGAATGAACTCGACTGCAACTCAATGCATTAGACTGGAAATATTTACTTGTCTGTACGACTATTAAAATTTAAACAGAAAACTGACATATTTAATTAATTTTAAGTTTAACTAAAAAAAAAGTGACTAAATAAATATAAATAACTGAAAATGCTATACTATGCAATTTATTACACCTACTGTTACATAAATTCTAAAATCATAAAAAGCAATATACGATGAAGGAGTGCAATCAGGTATTGCAAAAATATTAAAAATGAATGTGTGTGTGTGACCAAATACGAAGAGCAACTGTATGAAAACCCATATAATGTTTATAATTTAATTGCTTTCACACACACATACCTGAGGCAATTGGCAACCACAATTAAACGAACATTCAAAACCGATAAACATGTATATAATTTTTTAAAAATATATAAATAGGATACATTACATACTGGAATAATCGCTATATTTATTATATAAAAAAAAAATAATATCCACATTTAATAGAAAATTTAACACGTAAGGGAAAAACCTGTACGGAAAAGAAAGCGAATAGAAATGAGCTACTTAAATTGAGGTATACTAATACTTAAAAAATATGTTCACATATTTTCATTTATTGACGAAAAAAGTGCGCTAATCGATCGCATTCTTCACAAACAATAATTATCAATTAATTTATTCGTAATTTATAATAAAACCTAAATAACTTAAAATTTAAATATACATACTATACGCGCATATATATATATATATATATATATATATATATATATATATATATATATATATATATATATATATATATATATACACGGTATATTTTAAAAAAGGTTCTGTACTACTCAAGTATACGTGATAGGAACTACTACTATTATACAAATATAAATTTAATTATATATTATTAATATAGTTGTTTATTTACACTGTAAAACGATAACACGCGTGTATGAATATAACACACGCAAGTAATTACATATGACCAGTTTTTACAATAATTTAGTAATTTTTTTTTTTAATGTTATTACATGATTATTCCACAAACTATTAAATATATGTTTTCCTATTTTTTTTTTTTACATAATTTACTTGTTTTAATTTTATTTAGTAGTGCTTGTCGCTGGCAAATTAATTACTTTTGTAACTATTTAGTAGTAATATATGTGCACACATAAATACGCATATATAATGATGAAGAGGGTGGGTGGGTGTGTGTGAGAAAAATAAAATAAGATAATGTATTCCAAACCTTGCTTGTGTATGAATTGAACAAGCGCGTTACTGTGCAAAATATATTAACGTTTAAAAGTATCATAAAATTATTAAAATGTTCTTTAAAGTTATAAATAATTTAATATCACGTTAAATGTTGGTCAGGAATATTAGTTAAATAAGATGCATTCGTGTTTAGAAGCATGTGAATTATATGCAACACAGGTGCACACGTACATGATGTTATACTGAGTGGGGCATAACTTTAATAATTAAGAGCTAAATAATGAAGTACTTTTCTTGCGAACTGGATCAAACATTCGACCGTAGTTGACAGTTGAGCACATAATGCCACCACGGTACATATACGTATATATTTTTAATCTTAAATAGAATTAGTACTATCAAAGATGTAGAAGCGAACGTTAAAGTCGCATAAAAACGATGTTTAAAAAGGTGAAAATAATTAACATAAATATTTAAATAAATATTATCGAATACAGAAATATAATTTATATATACTATAAATCTCATCACTCTGAATATTAGATTAAGTTGTAATTAAGAAAAAAAAAACATTTCATTTCAAATTCTATAAAAACCTGCGATTCTCACAATTTTATATATAGACACATACCTACTGTGTACGCGCATATTAGAAATTACAGACACAAAAAGAATAAGTATTCTTCTCGCTTGAAGTACGTAAATCCATTTTCATCATCAATACAAATACTTCAACACCTTTTCTATCAAATAATATACATACACAAGTGTTGTACTCATTAGTTATTTCGCAGACCGATTTATTTAAAGGCGTTGATGAAATTAGACTGCGAACTACTGTAATAACATTTTAGCTAAGTAAATTTTATTGGAAATAGCTACGTCGTGTATAAATTATCAAGGGACAAATATATGACAGGAATGAAATAGTATGAGTGTGTATATGCCAAAAATATGACAGTTAAAATTGTTGAATATAAATATTCATCACCGAACATATTTAATTTTTGATTGTAGACAAAACGATATTAATGATTAATTCACTGTTAATGTATAATATAGATTCAAACGAATTAGCGGAACCTATTTGTATATATTTAGTAATTCCGGGAAATGAGATGTTGAATTAGATCGGTATTTTAGTCCTGCTATTTACATTTAATAACAACAAATGTAATTTATCTAGACATTACTCAATCAATAAATTGAGAATTCCAATCATTATTAAACACAATTTTATATAAGTAACAAAATTACCTTATATATATATATATATATATATATATATATATATATATATATATATATATATATATATATATATACATATATACTCAAATATATCTTTTTTGCACACATAAAAATACATGGATCGTATATTTTCATAGAATCCAGAAAAACATAAAGTTACATTATTTTTACTTAGAATTAAAAATAAAGAAAAATGGCTTAATTTTACTCGAAGGTAAGGTATTTATAGAAATATCTGTAACAACGTTACATTTAGAAACAAATAAGAAATTTTATTCTACTTTATGGAGAGATTTTGTATTTGAGCGCACATGTCGATATTACGAGCAGCAGGAGCAACAGACTGTTGTGATGAATTTGACGGTCTAGGAGATCTCGGCAATGGTGCTGTAACTCCGGGCGAGGTTAACGGACGGGGAATTATCTGCTTTGGTTCCTGAGTGGTTAAAGGTACAATTGCGACATTGTTTGAAGCATTACTATATAAGTCCTCTTGATATCGAGTGTTGTGTCTGCTTCCACTAGCGCGATACCTTGCGCCGTAATTCTATAAGAAAAATACAATAAAAAAATAACCGCCTACTCACGAATACACATCGATTAAAATAAATCTAAACCGTTTATTTTCGCTAGAGTGAAATAGTATTCAGTTTGCAATTCATCGACTTCGTGATTCGAAACAACACATTAGGAGTTAAAAATCACCGAACTATACGAGAAAACACACAAAACTTTTCGGTTGTTAAGTCATTATTCAAGTGAACATAGAAAATAAAATATAAAACATACAATTTATAGAAAATATAAAATGTAAAACGCACTAATTCAAATATAAAATTTACAAAATTCGCGCATAGTGAAAAAACAGTTTCGTCTAGTAACTCCAGTGAGTTATGGTATTTATAGGGAAAATAAAAATCTATTACATTTGCATTTAGTGTTATTTTGCGCATTTTTGCTTTTCGCGTCACCATATATCTTTTATAGGATTGATGTTCAAATTCACGTGTGATTATAGTTTATCGTAGAATTTTTGATATTGTTGAACAAACCACATCGTCGCAATAGGATATTTTTAGGTCTGAATGAAGTGTTAAGTTTGTGCTACAGATTGATGCTATAACTTTTTTTTTTTTTTTTCTCCGTACTGACTATTAGGTCATTAACGCAATGGATAATAATTCTATTCTCTGTTTGAGTAACGGCACATCCCAATAGATGAAGCCGCTTGGTTACATATTGTTAGTTGTTACACAACTTTACTTACTTTTTATTATTACTATTATTATCATTATCGTTATTATTAAATTATAAGTGCATCTCGGCATTGTTTCTTTTTTAGTCTTCTGGACGGATTATCAGGAAGTCCAGTGGTAGACATGCGCGATATTAATGGGTTCAAATTTTTGTTGAATGCACTATGAATTTTGTTATACCGTTGTTTATATACCGCGACCACCGTAGGGACTTCCAGATCATTGTGAATTATACTGTTGCGAACATAGTATGGCGCATCGGTCATTATCCTCGATTGAAGCGACTGTATTTTTTCAAGATGCGTTTTAGCAGCTGATCCGTATATTTCTAGGCCGTATGTCCAAATAGGAACTATAATGGTTTTGTACAGCATAACTTTGTTTGCGAGACTCAGCTTAGATTTTCTTCCCATCAGTGGATATAATTGCCTTAATAGTAATTTTATTTTTTTCCTGGTATTGATTACATGTAAGTTCCATGTTAGGCGCCTGTCGATTGTTATTAACTGGAAGATATTAAGTTTGAAGATAAAATTAAGATTTATTTTAGGGGGCAATAACGGATACAGTAATTTCGTACAAGCCACTTTTTTCAGATTTGAGCAATATGAAAACGCCGAACCACTTATTCATTTACAGAGTCAATTTGCACTACTTCGATATCAGTTTTAATCGAGGGTACTTAACTTGTTTAGTAGCAACCGTGATATCTCGACATTTTTCTAGACTAAATGTACTCTGTCATTCCATTTATGTGATACTTTACCGCAATGTTCGTGTAATTTGCATAAAATGGTTCAATTTGATGTAGGGTTGTCGGCCTTATATATCGAGTAGTGTAGTAGACCGAATATACTAACTTGCAACGTTATGAGAATTTATTTTTAAAATGAAAGTTCAGTCAAAGTCTGAAGAGCAAACCCGAATGCCTTTTTTCAAATGCCGATCATATTTCATCGACCAGTTTATGGAATCGTATTTAGTGTGCCATACGAAATCGACTGGTGCTTTCATATTATATTGGGTGGTGTTTTTTTTTTTCATACGACTTTGTATTAATACTTCTAGGACGTTTGATAGTAAAGAATTCCCAATTTACAACATAATTTATTCGTAGATTTATAAATACGTATCGTACATCGTGTGTTGATAGGGAGTACATGTTACCATCAAAATAAAAATTCGTAATTAACACGTTACGTCATTCTTTCCCAATCATTAGTTATTTATAATACCGTAATTACGAATTTTATCACTCTAACGATGTCGACAACTATATTTTAAACGTTTTGACGTTATTCAAATTTAAGCGCCGCTATGTTTGCTCAACGAAAAACAAACATGTGTTATATTTTTTTTACTTGGATTTAAATAATTTCCGAATTATAAATACGAATACTTCATGATATATATAATTCAGACAAGTATATATAAAGAATTACCTGATTGCTAGAACGTTTAGGAAAATCGTTGTATTTCCGTTGCTGATAATTGTACTGCGGTGGATATGTATATGAATTGTAAAATGGAGATGGCATGCGTTGTGGAAACGGCATCGCAGCAGCTGTGGCTATAGCCGCCGAAGACGGTTGTTTTAGCGTTACGCTTTGTATAAATCCATGCCGAGCAGCAAATAATGCGTTACCACTATTGTACATAGCTGCAGCTGAGTGACCGTTACTTCCGGTATTGTTACCACCACTACAATTAATGGGCATCAGATTGTTAGTAATAGCGCCGCTACCGTTGTTAACATTTCCAATAAATCGACGTCTAGATCCGTACGAAGAATTAGCGTAATTATTATCCGGTTGATAAGTTTGATTGCGAAAAACTCTCCCTTTATTATTACCATTCAAAGTGTCTTTTTGTTGTAAATTATTATTATTCGACTGTTTATTCGATAATATGGCAGTATTACCATCGCGATTTTCGCAAGTATTTATGTCTTTTCTATCGGCAGCGCTATTAGCAACGTTGCTGACTGTCATCACTGCGTTATTAGCGCTGTTTTGATTATCGGCATCATCAATTTTATTATCAACATCAAAATCGACATCGCCATTGTCATCTTTAATATCGTCTGATTTAGTATCCACGTTACAATCGTCATTTCTATTATCGGCGTCAACGTTACGAATATCAGTATCATTATTACTGTTATTATTGTCATCAAGGGTCTGATTAACGATATTATTTTTAAGACCATTATGATTAGCAATACCTTGATTATACTTATTATGACTGCTAGTAGTACAAGTAGTAGTAGTAATAGTGGTAGCAGTAGTGGTAATAGTTACAGTCGGAGTAGCAGTAACAACAGGAGGAGCAGCAGCAGCAGTAGTAGTAGATGTAGATCCGTTGCCATTATTATTATTATTATTATTATTATTATTATTATTGCCGTTGTTACTAACAGTGTAAGAAGAATAAGAGCGAGATCTCGAATGAGTTCCATATGTAGAACTGTTACTATTAAAACTGCCGTAATTGTAACTGTTACCGGAAGACATGATATAATCGTTAAATAAAGTCGATCTATTATAACTGTCTGAAGTAGACGAATGAAAAGGATATCTCGGTATGTCGGGAATTTCGTTTCTCGGTTGATAACGTTTTCTATTCCTAAACTCATTACGTGGTTGCCTATCATTTACGTAAGTTGTTCCATTGGCAGATCTAGGATACTGAATATGAACCGGAGTTACAGGCGGTCCTAGATATAATTTATTAATTAAATAATTTTGGCTATGGTCTACATTTGGATAGATAACGGATGAAGTACTTTGTACAAGGGTAGAATTATACTCCTGAATATGATGAGTAGGGATAGAAGCGGTTGTCATATGTTCCGGAATCACATATTGTTGAGCGTACGATGGCGGTGGAGGTACCGGTGCTGCTAATATATGTTGCTGGTGCTGAGATTGTTGATGTGTCTGATCAAAATATGAAATTGTCTGCAAAGAATTGTCAATGTTGGGAGTAACGCTGCCTGATGACATACTGTTAACATCTCCGTTATAATTTATATCTTGGTTATTCGACTGAGGAATAAAGTCTTGCACGATTACATCTTGCTCGGCACTCAAAGTTCCGATTTCATGACTAGTATGACTAGCACTAGGACTTCCGTAATTATGAGCTTGGAAACTGCAATCCTACAGAATGATATATATATATATATTCAGTATATATATATATATATATATATATATATATATATATATATATATATATATATATATATATATATATATATATATATATATATATATATCATAAAATTATTTACGAAACAAAAACTTACACTTAACCGAACGATGAGCACATATTAATTGTGGGTTTTCTCGACAATATATAATTTGTATTAATAAATGAAAAAATTAATGGCGAAAGTGTTAATTTAAATCAAAATTGTCTAGTTTGAATTTATTGAATATAATTTTGTACCAAAAATTATTAAACCAAATACCATAAATAACGAAAAATGCTGTAAAAAAATTAACCGTCTCATTTGGACTGAAAATTGATTTAAGATTACTACACATACAAGCATTTCGAAATAGAAGAAAATGAAAGTCAGCAAAATTTTACCAAATCGACACGACATACATGTGCATTTAAAGGCGACAATATTTACAAAATAGTATTTTTTTAAATTTACAAAAAAATAACATTTTCTTCATTTTTCATTATTGAAATCTCATTGGAGAAGAAAGTGACTTTCCAGTGATCAAAAAATTTTAAAAAGACTATTAAAGTATTTAAAGTGAACCTTATTTTAAGAATTGTACTACAACCAACGATGATCATCAACCTCAAATACATATATTCGTAAACATCGCGCATAAAATATACGCAAAGAACATTTCTAACATTAGTTATAGCAAATCAACATTGCGTGTTTGAATATACGTTTTACCTTAAAATTGAATACAAGAAAAAAACAACTCACATTGTTAGGAATGATACCGAAGGAGCCACTCTGCATACCTTCTGAATACTGTAAACCAGGACAGTCTTGAGGATTTACCGCAAATACAGGATACACATCAGTTGACAACATATTATAATACAAGTTATTAGGAGCCCCTTGCAATACGGATTGATTTTCCATTAAATGCGGTTGTACGACAGAATTGGACATCGTTAAATCGCTGCCGTAGTGAGTACCACCGTTATTCTGATCCGTCGTAGCAATTACTGCTGCTTGACTATCCACGTTAATTGTTACAACAGAACTAGCCATTCTATTAGTGGTGACTGCGTTAGACGTAGTAAAAGTTGTAGGTGGTGTTACCGTAGGAACAGGTGTGTTATACACGTATTCAGAATTCTGATTAGGAAACTGCAACCGCAAAATTTCAATAAGTACGTATTTTTTAAATAATATGAAATTAAAGTTAGTATAAATGGATAATTAATCTTTCATACATCGACATATAATTTGAGTTCCTCTGTTTATTACATCTAACCTATATAGGGCCACCCAGAGAAGACGAGCGATTTTTGAATACCACAGTTGCTAAGACTGCTACAACGCAAACTGCGTGCTCCACGTTTAGTGTACACACGAGATATTCGTTTTTGTCTAGTTTCAGTTATCATGACATCCTATAATGAGGAGTGCGCGTCTTGCGTTGAAAATTATGTTCGACGTGAATCGATCACGAAAACGCAAAGAGAGTTTCGAAAATAATTCAGTTATACGCATTACTAATTTTCTCAATAACGTAATTTTAATTCAAAATTTCAACACATATTTAATCACGTTCTCTATATATAATAAATGCACAAAATACATAAAAATAAGCAAATATTTTACATTAATCTATGCGATAAATTATAACAGTTATAAGGAAAACTATCACATAATACACTTCTATGTTTTTATTACGTTACCGTAGGAACTGACGGATATTGATTCCCAAGAAATATAGGTACTGTACTTTGTAACGGATATATTATCGTTGGTGTCCCGTACGCTGAACTAACGAAATTATGACCTGGAGACGCTTGTTCATATACTAAAAGGAATATATCATTATATACACTTTTAAACTTTCATGGTTGATAACCATACATCCAAGGATTTTTTTCGGTGTAAACCATGTCAATTTTTTTTATTACGTTTTCGAAAACAATTATAATTTTTAGTTTCAAAATGAAAACTGTAATTGTTTTCGAAACGTTACGCAACAAAAAAATTGACATGGTTTACAAAAAAAAATTGTGAATGTAAACAAATAATTAATAAAAATATATAATATACATACATGTAAATAAATACAATTAAATTTGTATCCGCAGTAAACTCGCGTACACAAAAAATAAAGATTTCTGAATAAATTGATCGTAATGTAATCCTGAATGTTTCTATAAATATCATATACTAAAAAATTCATTTTTAATATAATTTTAATGAACAAATTTACACAATAGTAAAGCAAAACACTCATGTCGATAGTTTTACCAATAGACTTTTAACATTATTAACTGTAAACTTAATTATAATTTTTCGTACTCCTTCTTCATTTTAAATACATAAAATTTCGGAAATCTTTTTTGGATGTCCCGGCCATACTGATAAAAATGAATTTCCTTACCTAGTGGATGACACTTCTGAAAAATTATTTTTCTACCAACAGTTTAAAAAAATAAAATAATGTAAGTCATAGATATTTGAACAATTTTTCACCCAAAATTGCACTATCTATACTAATATATAAAACTGCAGTATCTGTGATTTGCTAATATTTTCATTATAATCAATGCATTGGACTATTTTGAAAATACATAAACAGAAAATCAATTTTTTAAAATTTTTGTCTGTCTGTTCCGATGTAACTCAAAAACTATTAAAGCAATAATGATGAAATTCACACACATATTATCGGATCCGTTCTAAGCTTTGCTTCAAATTGATATCGCAAACAGGACAGGAACTCAACAATCTATTAGCCGGTAGACCGACTATAAAAATATCGCATCATCGGTCCGTTCTGGATTTTTTGTTTTCGCGTAATAAAAGAGAGAGACAGCGATATCCATCAAAGACCATCTGTAAAATATCTCATCATCGACCCTTTCTGGAATAGTTTCGTTCGTATAATAATAAGAGATAGCGTAATTGTATTAAAAAAATAATTACACAGGGCAAGTCGTGGATAACTTCTAGTCATACTATAAAAATATAGGAAGTCAAATATAAATTCAAATTATTATTATACAGATGACTATTGAAAACCGTGCAAATGTAATTATAGCTTATAAACATATTTAATATTAAACAATACCATGTGTTCTGCCCGTGATATAAAATGATGTTCGCATTCACATTCGAAAACAATTATTTAAAAAGAAGAAGTCATTAATACTACCAAAATTTTATGAATTTATAGCTCTTCTTATGGTAATGAGCGATTTATCCTAAATTATATATATATATATATATATATATATATATAAAATAAGTTAAAATCTATAATTTATAACAATTTTAAAATAAACTAGCATTAAAACTTAAGTTGCAAATTATTTACACAAAGTTTTGTCAATAAATGAATAAGATCCAATATTATTGAAAATAAATATATTATTTTTTTTTTTTTAAAATAACTGTAATATATGTTATCATTATTTTGAAGAAATCAGGTTTACATTTTATTTATGAAGTGATTATTCAGAATAAACGCATCAAACTTAAACAAATAACGCATTTACCTTGATAATATGATGCATTATCTTGGGGTGATACTTGTGACTGAACAGGAGGTGGAGATAAAACAGATGCAGGAGAAGAATACTGTTGACTAGTAGAAAAAAATGCTGCACCGTGATGGTATGTGTAAGGAATGCCATTCGCCATATATACGTTTGATCCAGAAGCAGCTTGTGCTTCTGAATGCTCTACATATGACATCTGTAAAATTATTTGATGAATGCACATTTCAAAATTAGTTAATTAATTAATAATATACTTTTAAATGTAAAAATACGAAGGTATAGGTTTTGAATATTACTTATAATTTAAAGCAAAATAACTTTCACGTGTATTTTTTTATTGGAATACCATTTTCGTATAATTATATATATATATAAACTTACTTTTTGTACTGCAGGTGCTATATTAACTCGACGATTCTGTACGATGAGATTATTAGCCTAAGAATAAATGACAATCATTAAATTAGACTAAATAAAAATTTATCAACGTCAATAAAATTTATGATCTAATCATTATTAATAAACATCGCAAGTAAATTTTAAAACAAATCAAAAATAGTAGTTTTATATAGGGATAATTTTGAATATAGTATTCCAAATATATCATCCAAAAAATTGCATACGATAATGTGAGATCATGAATACTGATATCTGCAGATCAAGAACATGAATTGTGAACATAACTTCAGCGGCGAAATAATCATTCGCTAGAAAAAATAAAAGTACCACCTACATAAAAAACAGCACGTGAAATTTTGTTTTATTATTTATAATATACTAAACAATAACGACATTAAATTCCTTTTAAATTTCGTTCACATTTCAGTAGATTGTATACTCAAATTTTTGAACACTGAAATGAAACCATATAATAAAACACAATTTTAATTGTTTAATATCAGATACAAAATGAAAATAACTAATCAATTACGTAAACGTTAAAAATTTAAGTAAATAATTTATCATCTCTTCTACGCATCTCCCGATTCGACGATTGAAAACGTTATTTGTATGGAACTCAGAATTTTCACCAGTTTTAATTTTTTGCTTTTTTTTATTAAATAGTTGTAATTACCCGTGTATTATTTAATTTCTGCTCGTATTACTAATAAATTTATTTTAAAAAAATTACTATTACACACACTGCACTTAAGACTAATTTCAGTGTTTAATAAGATTTTTGCATATCGAACTAGAGCAGAAAAAAACTGAAAAATTATTTACACAATGTAACTTAACGATAATTTAATTTACTAACAAACAAATAAATATTTTCACACGTTATTTTTAATAACAATTAAAAGCTGCTCATTACTTATTGATTTGTTCTAATATATTTGTAACAGATCAAAGAAAATTATTTGTAAATATACTCTACAAATATTGCTTCCAAAAATTAATTTAAAAATTTGTCTGAATATTAGAGAAAAATTAAAATTTTTTCAATATAAATATAAAGAAATTAAGGTTTTACTGCTTTATTAAAAATTATTGAGTTTGTATTTTAATTGGAATTTAGTTTTAAAATGACCAATTTTTACAATTAAAGTCATATAATGGTTACCATTTACAAAGATAACATAAGGAATCCGAACCAGATTTTGGAGTTTTTTTATTTTTATCTTTATGGACGATATAACAAATATCTGGTTTTGAAAATTATTTAAGAGCATCAAGATAATCTTTATCGTAGAATGTTTAAAAAAATTTAAATGAACTAGTCGTTTGTTCAATGACGTAACATTAATAGAATAAGTATGTCCGTATAAGGTTATTTCGAAACCAAAAGCTATTTACTAACTTTAGCAAACACTGACCGTGAACGTCATTTCGAGATATATGTTAAAAGTTAATTAGATATCTCACAAACATTACAAAACATTAAATTCTTATTATAATAAACTGTTATGCCCCGGATTCCCTAATATTATGCATAGATTTAAATATTTAGCTCACTCCAATTAGGCTATTAATTATGTTGTATTCTCATTACATTACAATAATTATCGAAAAAATCCAATGTAAATTTGCAAAATATTTACATTTTCGAAACAGCAATATTTCACCAATAATTTAAAACTGCATAGCAAATAAAAAATTACGAGATATTAGCCTATTTTATATATGAGTAACCGCATATTATATAGACATCTTGATCATGATATTAATGTTCCTTTAAATTATATTTAATACGTTGATCATTAAACACGAAATGTTATAACTTGTTACATTTAACTGTATTACATACGTTATTTTGTAAACCTTTAACTGAATCTTCTGTTTCATAAGTAATAAAACCATATCCTTTTGACACGCCAAATTTATCCATAACTATTTTTATTTTTTTTATTTTCCCGTATTTTTCAAATACTTCTTGCAATGCTCGTTCTGTTATGTTTGAGGGAATTCCACCGACAAAAACTCTATTTGGAATCACAGTTCCAGAAAAACTTGGACTTTTGCAAGATGCGTTTTTCTCATAAACCTGTGAGATAAATAGTTTATTTTAAAAAAAAATCTACAGAATGTAAAAGTGATCATATATATATATTAACCGATGTGACCATAATATTCAGTATTGGAACACTGATTCATATTTTAGTTGTAATAATACATGATAATTATAATAATCTATCAAATAGATATTTTATTAACAGAAATTACCCGTTTTATCACTTGAGATGTCATGTCTTAAAATTATAAACCACAGCGCCTAACAAACTTTAAAGAAGCAGGAAGCATATACATTCATAACCAAATCTAAAAAAAAGCTTTAAACAAAATATATTGTAACAACTGGATGTGCTGCGATTAACTTCAAAGCATGTTATAAAAATATTGTATAACCTTTAACATGGATAACTATAATTCATGTACGCACGCTCATTCTAATTTTTATTATAATGTAAGCAGGGAAAATATTAAAGCCTTCTGACATATTTACAACTCTGAATCCATTATGGAAATTGAATATTCAGGACGCAAATTTTATTAAAATAAACTTGAATTCGCGTATAATAAAACCGATTAGTTGTTATATGAATGTTACTGAAAAATTGAATACGTTAAAATAGAAAAGATGTAAAAAAAGTGATCAATTACGTATCTACTAAATATAAGACTTATTGCTTAATGGTATAAATAAAAACGCAATGTGTAAATTTTAATTTATGAATGTACTCCATATATGTCGACATCGCTTTTGACTATGTTGTTGACTAAAGATCATAAAGATATATATAAATGAAATTTACTTCTACAATACAAAGAAACAAATCTTCAACAGTAATAAACATTTCGAAGCGTTTGCTACATTTCAAATACTAATTATGTCGACAAACTTGATAAAACATACTTTAATTTTTTTTTCATAATAAGCGTAAACAAACCTCCTATTTTCAACTTTTAATAATAAAGAATGACGTATCTGTATGCATCCTGTTCATACAAATATGTGAAAATATAAATAAACAAAATATGGATAAAGTTACACTATACACACTTAATAATGGCATTAATAAAATGTGCGCATAAACTTAATCAGCCAAACAATGTCCCAGATAATTTTAATTCTTTTGTCTTAGGAAGTTACCAAGCGTGCTTCTAAAAGAATCGATATGCGAAGAAAGTAATTGATCTCTGCGCCAAAAAATATTAACTTCTACTTAATTAAACTACCTATATAATTAAGAGAAATATAATTCATAATTCACATTCACAATTATAACAGTGTACTATATTAGTTCTACGTGTAATCATTATTTTTATATTTTTGTATGAAAACAAATTTTATTATGAAAAAATTGTTAAAAGTTATATTTTTATATTACATTATTGCATTTAAAATTGAATTTTATAACAAATCAAATATTTTATAATGTTAAAATAAGAATAAAAACTAGGAAAAACTATTCAAAAAATATTTTTTCCTTCATTGCTCAATAATTTTTTCGATATATTTTAAGTTTCATTTTACACCGGTGCATGGACGTATATTAAAATTAATTTTCATTTGGGAATAATTTAAAATTTAGCATTAGAATGTTTATTTATTTATTTAGGATCCGTCTAATTTTTTAAACGAAAAAGAATTATTCACAGGTTGATACTTTTTGGATATGATGTAGGTCTACTACTTAGAAACTGATTCAGAAAATTATGATCGAGGTGTAATCCTTTAGGTGGAAGTCATTAAGATAAGAATTAAGTTAAGAGATAAACATAATTTCATCACTTGCGTAGGATTGTATACTTTTTAATTTTTATTATTACTGGTTTGAACACTGTACCTTTAATCCATCTATTTGTTTAATTGTTTGTGGAACCAATTTAGTACAACAATAATGTCTAAAACAGCTCTTGTTTTATTAGCAGAAGGCGCTGAAGAAATGGAATTTACCATTTCAGTTGATGTACTTCGGCGTGCAGGGGTTTGTAGATTAATGCTAAACATAAGGTTAACTTATAATTTTTTACTAGTTAAATAAAAGTCTGAAATATTAAACTAAATATTACTGTACCGAACTTTTTAATGCATTAAAATATTTATTTTAGGTTAATGTCACAGTCGCTGCTGTTAATGATGTATGTGATCCAATTAAATGTAGTAGAGGCATCTTGATATCCCCGGATGTCGAAATTAGTAAAATTATGGAAAGTACGTTTGATGCCATCATATTGCCCGGAGGTTTAATTGGCTCGAAGAATTTAGCGAATGTAAGTCAATTATAATGATATGTTGTTGCCTAATGTGGGAAATTAAAAGAATTTTAAAAATAATTCCGTAACAAATTCATGAATTCACATTATTAAGCAAATATACATAATGTTGCAGTCTTATTATGACCGATATATTATTGAACATAGTAAACCCTTCATGACAAATTTGAAAAATTTAATTAACATCGTTTTTAATAAGATTTTTTAAATTTCGTTCATATGATTGCAGTTTATTACTTAAAAAATAGAGAGTAAAACGTTTAAAATGTGTTTTTTTTTGTTAGTACAAATAAGGTACATGTGCAATAACTTTTTTGATAAATGCTTGGCGTTATTACGGTTTGAGATGATAACAAAGGCGTCGCTGATACACACACATTACGCCTTTTACCTGTGTTTAGCTTATAGTTTTAAGTGCATTAGTGTAGTACTTTGAGTTTAAACGGAAAATTAAAAAGCTTGAGGATAATCAAACAACCATGTGCAACATTAAATGATTATGACGTAATAAAAAGAGGGTAAGTAAAAGATTTTTTTTTAAAAGCATGCAGATTGAATTTTCATATATATATATTAATGCTATAGTTAACTTCACCTGCTATTTGGTAAGTTTTATAATTTATATGCAACATGAGTATCATCCCATTTTACATGAAGTCCAGAGGTTTAGTTTCCAGTCGATGGTATTCAAGCAAATTTGGAGATCGCTATTTGATGTGTGTTTTTTTAGACGGTTGGCACTTTTTTTGGCAACAATTGCGATTTCCTCTTTTATGGATTTAATGTTAAGATTTTCGTGAAGTGTAAGATTAGTTACCATGGGCACTAGCAATATCTCGGAGAATTTTGTTTTGCGTTCGCTGTAGAATAGAAATATTGCTTCTTTCGCACAACCCAATAATTGACAGCCGTATAGTCAAATTGGCTTCATAACGTGGTTGTATAATAACAGCTAGTTTTCGATTGATAATTCTAATCTTAAACTTCTGTTTCCATTTAATATTGAGTTCATTCGATTTTTTTATTATATTTTTATTCCATGTTAGTGCCGTTGATCTAAGTTTATCCCAAAGTTTTTTTTTTTTGTTTTTTTTTTTTGAGGGATTATGATTCCATTTATAGTTTTGGCCTTGTTGAAAGAGTTCTTCTGTTGGTGAATATTACGTGAGATGATTTGACCCCATTAATATTAATTTTACATGTTTTAAACCATGTTGCTATTTCTTCAACTGGTCTGTGCATGCGTATACAGAGGAGCTCTGTACACATAGGATAGCTGTCTTCAACATTTGCTACAGTAGGAATATCTGCCTTATAAATTTGTATAAAATGACGGCCCCAGTACACTGACTTGAAGTGTACTTGATCTTATTGGAAAAACCTCAAATTCTTCTTTGCCGTATTTAACGCAAAAATATCTTTCTTCCAGGTAAGATTGTAATAGTTTTGACAATTGATAATAATGTTTAATTTTTCGTATTAGCATTCATATGCTTGGTGTATGTCTAAAAATACCGCATCACAAACTGTTCTTTCTTCCATGGATTTTTCAATCATATTAACCACCCAGAAAGTGAGTTTAGGAGAAACAGAAAGAAGTGTAATTTTTACTAAGCGAACTGGAGGTGATTTATGATTGTGATTTTAATACAGGTTTTAAGGTAATTTATTGAATGATGTTTGTCTATGTAACTACCGTATCTGCAGTTTCAGTTATCCTAATGCGTTTTGCAGTTTATAATTTGTTTCAATTTTTTGTTGTTCTTGTGTTCTTAATGATCTTATTATCTCACCTAAAAATGCATTTCTACAGACTTGCTCTAGATAAAAACAAAATACATGTATATCTACGAAAAAAACAACTAAAGGCAAAATATGGGTGAAAGAAGCAGTTCGCGATTATCTGCATATTTTTTCGGAATCATACTTGTGCAGGGGTCCAACTTATATATATATATATATATATATATATATATATATATATATATATATAATATGTGTGTGTATCAGATGTTTATCACTATATTCAATTATTGTAAGTTGTTGATTTCAATTTTATTCAGTTTGTATATTGTTTTAAATTTTGTGTTAAAATAATGTTAAAAGCCATGCTATAATTCACGCGGAAAAATTCATCATGGGGAACGTACATTGTAGTTTCCCATATGTACAAAATTTTATTGTATCATACACATCAAACATATTTAAGAATTAGGATTATTTATTTGATACACTATATTAATTAAGGTGTAAATTGTTCGTTTGGTGACCGAAATTCAAAATATCAGTTCCTACTAATACAAGTTATTTATTATGTTAACCGATGACAAAATTTAACTGTTAAGGTATAAAGACTAAACCATTCGTACACCACACACTCCTTATGTTTTGTTTTAATTTATCGACATGCATTAAATGCCACGTAGCCATCAACGCGTCAAATAATTACTTCTTTACTTGTTTCTTTCTTCTTTTTTTAACGAATCATAATTTTTAATAATATAATTTTAAATTGGTACTTAGTTGAACTAATTTACGTTAATATATTCATTGATTGCTTGAAATAAATGTTAATGTAAATTTTCAGTCTGAATTGGTCGGAACCTTGCTTAAGAAGCAGGAAATAGCGAAGCGCGTAATTGCAGCAATTTGTGCGGGTAAATAAATAGAAAATTTTGTTTAAGTTCAAATTAAATTATCAGATTTTTTTTTCATCAAATTTTTACGTAGGGAGCAGCCACATATAATTTAATTGTTAAAATTTAGGTAACTAAATTAAGTGCAAAAAATATGTAAATAGAGAATTACTTAATATAATATAGGTGTACGTTATTTTGTAGCGCCAACGGCATTGAAAAAGCATGGGATTGGATTAGGTAAAAATATTACCTCATATCCTTCGGTGAAAGATGATTTAATTGGAAGTTATACCTATGTAGAAAGCAAAGTTGTCATCGACGGTATGTCAGCAGTTATTTCTTTCATTATTTTGAAATATCTATTGTATATAAACCAATGAAGAAGTTTGTCTTCAGAACGGTATCTATCAATGTAAGACGAATATTTAATGTAAACATGGCAGAACATTGTTACACCGATTCAGAACTACAAACAATAAACATTCTGATGGTCATTCAATTTAATGTATGCCATATGTCACACAGAATTTGATCGTAAAGAATTAAATCTTACAGGAACGTCTTATATCGAATGCGAATTAAAAATGTAAAAAATAGCCACAACATTTCATCTTCAACTAATGGTATCCATCATATGCAAAGTGTTCCTTTTTAATAAGATTGCAGATTTGTACGAATTATCTAAAAATTTAATCGTGATCTAGTTGATAAAAAAAGGAAATAACATCAGAACCTTTAAAATATATAAATATAAAAATACTAAATATAATTCACGATTTAGCATAATTGGGTAAAAGTTTTACTTTTTTTTAAAAATTTTGAGAAATTAATTTTTAAATGGTTTATTAAATTATTGCTTTTATCGTATTACATTGTATATTCAGAATTATCTGGCCTACAAACGGAGTGTCGTATCTGTTTTTATTGATGTTTCAGACGGCTTATGATAATGTTAATCTGTCCATTATACAAACAGTTGATAACACGTGGGGTTAACCAAAAAATTTATACATGAATATTTAACTATTTTTATGGTAGAAAGCTAACGATAAGATATAAAGGTACGCAATATGCCTCGGTTTATTCTGGCAAAGGTTTAGCTCAAGGAAGCCTCATCAGTCGTTATTAAACACTCTTTATACGAAATCGATAGAACAAATTCAAGATAAATCGGTTGTGATATTTCAGTATGCAGATGATCTGGTGATAAGTGGACTATAGACTTAGTAATTCAAAAATTACAAATAGCGCTAAATAAATTGCAAAGTCTCCTGGTGACTTTACTATTGGATATTAATATGGATAAAATTCGTGGTATCTTGTTCACGAGAAAACTCTTTAAGTAGTCCGCCAAATATCTGGGGGGGTAATGCTTGATTCTAAAATGTCATGGAATGAACAGACCAGATTTTTGTTACAAAAATGCAACAAAGGATCTAATGTACTACAAGCCATTACGAGAATGAAGTGGTGTACCTATCCAGTAGTAGGTCTTCAGATCTATATAGCACTAATCAGATCCCACATAGATTATATTGTGTCGTTCCTACCTCAAATATAAAAATAGAGATAGCTTTCTGTTTGAACTTCTAGCGACAAAGAATACGCTGCCAATACAACTTGAAGAGCTTATTGTGATTCAACCTCCTTGGATGCGCGTAGATTATATAACTTTATTAAGGCTAACAATATGAGTTTGTAGTCCGAACAGTTAAACTGGCCAAAGGGTGAAAACTGGGCCAAAAAAACAATACTAATATCAATTTTATTCTAAAACGTTCAAACTAGCCTCCGGTGATGCTCGCTGACAAGGTTATACCTAAAAAAATTTAGTTAAATACCCTAGGACTGCATTTTGACAAAACGTTAACATGAAAAATCATATAAAAATCAAACGAAAGGAAATGGAACTTAAATAAAACAAAAAATGTACTGGATGATAGAAGCTCCACTAAGTTAACATTGGATAAGAAATTATTACTATGTAATTCAATAATAATACCAATTTGGATACACGGCTAGCGTTTCTAATCGTAATATAAAGATTTCAAAATAAAGTTCTCCGAGCAGTTACCAACGCTTCCTAGTACGCAATAAATAAAGATATTCACTCTCATTGTGAAACAGAATATTTTGTTTAAAATCATTAACACACTGAAATCCATACATGTACGGCGACTCGAACAACATGGACGTCGAAGTAATATGCCTTCTTTCATGTATTAGATGACATATTAGATTAGTAGGCAGGAAGCACGTTAGCTACTCAGCTTTCTTTATTATATTTTTTGCTCAGTTTATCACACGCGAGTAATACCAAGCATATCACGTTCGTTTTAGTCATAATGTCAAGAAACCATTTTATCATTGTAGGTTTTTTTACATGAAAACATTTGTGTCCGAGGTTTTAGAATTGCAATCAATTAAATCGTCAGCTTTACTAATTCGTATTTTTTATACATCAAATTACAACGCATTAGTCTTCCATAAATTTATTCCAAGTCGTACGTATCTAACAGTAATATAAAATATTTTCCTCGTAGATGTTAGAATAATTTTAACATTTTTGAGGTAACACTTTCACTACATTATCGCCAGTCCCTTAAAACCATATTTGCCAGGTGACATTTAATCGTTTCCAAAACAATGAAAACAGATTCTATCGTAAATTGAACTATAACATAGCAACAAAAGTTTAAAATATGTAAATATTATTTACTTGTGTTGTTGTTTTTTTTTTTTTAAAAAGAAAATTTCATAGTTTTATCATTTACGTATTATTTTAATTTTCATAATTTTTACAACTAACAATTACATTTTTTTATTGATTGTGATAAGCTGTGTGTATTTTTAAAATTAGAATACCTAGTTACAAGTCGAGGACCTGGAACTGCTTTTGAATTTGCTCTTACATTGTCCGAAATACTGACTGATAAAGAAACCAAGGATAAAGTTACAAAAGGTTTACTTTATAACGTTTGATTGCAATGTGTTTACGGTATATTAGAATATACAATCTTGTTTAGTTAATAATCTCAAATTTAAACTTATGGGCAACTTACTTTGTTTAATAATAGAGTTCATTTTAATATTTTATATATTCTTTTGTACTCTATTTGTGTACACCTATTGTAATTAAAACAAAATATTTTCTACCGGTAACTATTTTAACGGATAAAATAGATTTACGTGATTTTTTACAGCGTTAAATTTGTATTTACATGAATAAATATGTCTGATCGGTAAATGTTCCGCATGCTTATTTGTCGAGACATACATCAGTTTAAACACAATATGATATACAAAGTTCCAGTTTACTTTTGATTTTCATTAGCGTGTATCTGCATTTTAAATTATGAACTGTCGCGCTATGTTTAAAGAATAAAATTCGAGTTTATTGGAAATAATTTTTAGTTATAAATAGTAATATCAACGATTAGTTTTATTTTAATCGTTCTAGAGATTATTGATATATTTATCCAAGATAACAATAAAATAGAGTTAAAGCTGAAATTCGGATGAATTCTACGCGATTATTTAACACCAGTTCATCGCCTAATAAAGAAAGCATTTGTTGTATACTTTTTCTCTGTGTATTTAGGTTTATTCTAAACCTTTCAGAAGTAATATTAATCACGTTATTATGCGTTTAAAGTCTAGACGATGTGCGAGGTATTTAGTTTACTATTCTTCCTCTTTAATGTATGTTCGAATATGCCATTAATTTTTAGCACTAATACGTGAATTACACTTTTCAACACAAAATTAGATCCTATTTTTAACTATAGAGATAAATATTTCACCGGTAATTATTACCCTATTACGATTCGATGAACGAAATTAAGGCAAATGTTTATCAATTAAATTATTTTTTTAACATAAATTTGTGTCGCAATAGTGAACTATGTGCAATTTAACAAATACTATAAATCTGGCGAACTATTGATCCAAAAAATATATTCGCCCTGGATGTGACAAGAACGAATATTTATGCGAACTATGTGAAGTCTACAATTCTTTCATTTACCGATGGCTACAATAAGTGCACCTTACTTGTATTGCGTGTTGTTAGTATTGCTACAAGGTTACTTAAATGAATTTGTTATATCGAGTAGACAACAAATTTTTTTTCGCTATATCAAATATGTTTTTATAACATTTGGATCAAACAAAGGTTATAAAATAATTCAGGTAAATAATGTGGAATACGTGGGTACTCATCAAATATATCAATAAATCTTTTTACTTTTTTACATATATTACTCGCCTGTCACATAAATCTCATAAACAGAAAATCTAAAATGTTTGGGATCCAGTTCAATCGAAGTACTGCATCGGTATGTGAGGTGCAGTTTCATCATCATCGATCATTGAACCATTTGGTTCGTTTTCTGCACTCGTTCCTATTCGATGTGTACAAGTTGAAATATGTTATGCAGTTTTAGTCTTTAATTGTGATATGGTAACTAATTCTTTGTGTTCCTCTGTATCTAATCTCATTTGTTTTTTCTTCTTTTTTTAGCATAATATTCTATCCTTTCTTAATGCATATCCGATCAATCCTAGCATTGCGTTTCTTGATGAGTTAGTGTGTAGTTGATAATAAAGGTGTTAAAAAGTTTTTATTTGCCTATGACATCCGTGATATATATATATAGTCCATTAGAAAGTAGAAGAAGGATTGGAAAACTACGGTTTTTACGTGATTTATGTGAGCAACTCACTCATACTTAATAAATTTACTTCTTTTATTTTAAAATTATTAAAATATAAAAGATGAAATATCACGCAATTAAATGTTCGAGTCTTTAGAGGACTGAACGGGATAAACAATCCAATGTTCCCATATCTCTTGTTTGCTGGCATATACTACAGGAGGTCCAAATTTTTCTTTATGAAAAACCACTTTTGGCTGTTAGGTTATATATTCACTTGATAATGACCTAACAGTCGAAAAGTTATGTGATTTTTCATAAAGAAAAAAGAAAAAAAAAGTGATTTTAATTTCTTTTTTGTTGCGTATATTAATAAAAAATCACTATATTCCACATTTTTCAAATTATTATAATAATAATGTATATAAAAAAAAATATATATGTTTGAAAAATACATGAAATTAGTGTACATCGACGTTGAAATTTAAAAATGTTATACTGCATTTACGTTTCATCTAATTACATTTTCTTATAATGAAATACCCATGAAGTTTTGTGTATCTTCATGTATAAAGATATAACTCAATTTTATTTTCATTTTCTAGCATTACTAAGAGTCGTTATATTTCATTTTCACTGTAATACACCATTCACATATTGCGTTTCATTGCTAAAATAAAGTGACAAATGCGTTGTAAACTTTTGAATTTTCAAATGTTACTGTTAATTTATTTCAAATTTAATGTAACTAAACTTCTGACATTTTCATTCTCATTTTGTATTATAAAAACACAATATTTTAAAAATTAATAATGTTTTTATTCGCAGAGAATTATTTACTTTTTATTAAATCATATTGTTGACGTGTTTTCTTAAAATCAATTGTTACTAATAAAATAACGTGACTGACTTTTCAACTTTAATGACAAAAGAACGACATAGCAATAAACATCTTTTTAGTTGGCTAATTTATATGTTCGCGTAATATTTGTAATTTAGCAACCACATTCATTTATAATTTTCGCACTTTTCTATAAAATTTTTGCAGTTTGAGAATGCTCTCAGGTTCATCAAAGAGGGTCGATACAAGTGCCGAAAACTTATAGTCGAATCATGTCAAATATTTCATCTCAGAATAAGGTATAATAAACTGCAAACTTGTATAAATCTTTATTTTAATGTTTTAAAAGTTGTCTCACGAGTCTCATAAAATCTCGTAAGATATTCAAGCTCATAATAATCAATTTTGTTCAAATATCTCGATTCCTATGGTTTTAACATCATTTACATTTATTATAAAAACTGTAAAGAATAAAATTCTCTACAACTTTTGTACGAAACATGTTCTTATACACACTCGTCGAGATAGATGGCTGAGAGCCTGCCGCGCTTACCTATTTATAGCATAATGTAGGATCAACCGTAATAATACGCCATATAAAGTCTACAAATCATTAAAAAACAAATAGTTACGAACAATTTGTATTATTATTACATGTTAATAATACATTTTAATTATATGTTTATTTAGAAATACGTTTTCATATATTTATTACAGTTGAAGCTAAAATGTTGGTTTTTTAAAAATTTTATAATTAGAAAGACGTGAATCTTAATTTTTTTTTCTTGTTCATCATAGTCTTTCGTTCCGTCGAAAATTTCCAATTCATCATCATTTTCGTTGTCAAGCATATTTGTCTCTAGATTTTCGAGAATGTCGGCGTCCAATGTACTATCTTCATTCAGATCTCTTTGATACGGTGAAGCATTGAGGCACGCTTGTCCATTACACTTGCCATAAATCAAAGAACATTCAGTTGCAAAATATTATGTTCAATAACTCATATGTAGCTGATGGTAATATTTATCGTTAATGGTTTCAGGAGTTCATTCCGCACTACCCAACCTCATTTCTGCGGTTCTAAATCATTTCTCCAATGTTCTAATAAAAGTTTTCCCTTTTTTAAACAGTGGAAAAGTCATGTAACAACCATTAAATGCATGCAATAATATGTATTTTTTTTAGAACGAGGATATTTATCAAAACTTTTGCAGGCGTATATTTGATTTTTTTTTAAAAGAACATTACTTGATGTGATTAAGTCAAATTAAAATGACGAGCAAGTCTATGTCTTCTCCTATTATGACAATTGTCTTTTGACGTTCTGATTTTTCAATAGGTCACCTAGCACATATAAAACAAATCAGCCACAACTCTTAAAATCGTACGCCCGTCGTTCCCAAGATACAATTTAATGAATAAACGTGGTTAGGAGGAAGTGATTCCTTAAAAAAGAAACTGGTCTTATGGTCTTGACTATAAACATCTGTCCTGACGAGCTATAAACATAAACGGTTATATTATAGCTATGGGGGTGTGCACTTCCAAGTATAATCTGTACATTTAAAAAAATATATATTTTTTTGTACTTAAAATATAATTAATATATATTAGAATATAATTATAATATACTTTTTACTTAACAATTAGATTACACGAATAGATAAGTAATACTGTGAGTATGTAAGCGCGGTACGCTCTCCGTCATCCAACTCACAAACGGTTGAGTATATAAAAATGTTTCGAATCTACAATTTTTATAATAAACACAAATGATATTGAAATTATAAAAGTCCAGATATTTACAAAAAAAAACAAAGATCTTAAATATCTTAAGACGCGGACACGAAATTTGATAAGATTTAGACACAACTTTTAGAACGCCAAAATAAACGTTTATACAAGTTTACCGCTTATTATCTCCTATATGCTAACTATTATTGGCTGCATGACGGACTAAAACCTTACATAGGATGACGACTATGCATGTTGATACAAAAAACCCTTCATAGCACCAATTATTTACATATTAATAAAATAACTCATATTTCAGTGAAAAAATACATTATATATTTAAAGCTCGCTATCGAATAACTTCTCATATCACTATAATAATTCACACGGTACAACATCCCGAGTTTTAATAGACCTTCTACCTCATTGTATTATAAGAGGTTTTAAAATTGACAAATAATACTATAGTTTTTAAACATCTATGTTGGAAACCGAATTCAATGAGCATATTTAACCAAAACAATTTTTTGATATATTGATACGCCTATTTAAAACGCGGGTGAAAGGTTAATAATTTTATTCAAACATAAAATGTTTTATTATTATTTTTATTTAATAAGTACAAAATGCATCAACAGAAAACAACACGAGTAGCAAACTTTTGTGATTCTATTTCGTTCTAGCTCGTTGTGTTCCAGGCTATTCATAAATTTTTTATTTCCAATGATCGATGTTTGTCAGTTTTAATTTTGTGAACACTTTAACATTTAAATAAATGTATATGATTTTCAGTTTATTTCTTTTACTTATCTTCCCACGTAGTTCTACATATTTTCTTTAAGCACCCAATTGGTTTTCGCAGTCGTTTAAAATTTTTAAATTACTTAATTTTTTGTTAGTATGTTCTTTTTCATCATCTTTCGAAATTTTTCTCCGCATTTTTTATTACAGCGTACACCAATTTGTATTTTTAATAGTCTTAGATTGGTAATTCAATTTCCTTCACAAGTATACACTAAATAACCAATTAAAATTACACCATGATTCATAAATTTATGTAGCGGTTTATTTTTATCTGTATAAGTATACTGAAAATTATTTTTTCTCGTCATGCAAAACTATTCAGTTTATGTGTGTTATATTAAGTACTGTTCTCCAAAGTTCACGTTTTGTTTTTGACTACACTTTAATACTACCTTGGATTTTTTGTATATTTGTTGATAAAAGGCAGTGTACAAATTATAAAGGAAAAAAAAATTTGGTTCTTATGAATTTTTTGTAACCGGGATTACCCTAACGTATTCGTAATTGTTATATTATTTGTAGGATTGTCCACTGAAACATTTTATAGACGATAATTACTCAAAAAAAAAATGATGACAAAATTCTGTCCAAGATTAATTATTTCTTTACCATTTTCAATTTCTTGTAATATTTTATGAAAATTTCGATATTGTTGGATTGCTACAAATATTATGCGATCCGACACTTGTAAATTTTAAAAATTTTTTGAATGCTCCCTTTACATGTGTTAATCACGTCTCCATTAAAACTTTATTGGCAAGAATTGTTAATTTCAGCTAAAGCATATCTATCCTTCGATTAAAGGATTTTGAATATTATTATTCAGCATAAAAGGACAATTTTTGTGGTTGGTCAGGTCTATTCATTATGACTTCACAAGTAAAATGTTTTTATCACGTCATAAAGAAAAATGAATATTCCAATCGTTAAAAAATTATATATTTATAAACTACTAATTTCAATTTTCGTTAATTGCTATGTCATATACTATAAATATTTCTTTAAATAAATGCAAATTTAAAAGGAAGTGCCTGTAACTTCATAATGTCAAATGATCGAATAAATCGACTTTTATTGCTTGTTAAGTTTTGGTCAATCAAGTTTAAGTTTCTAGTTCAGCAATTGAAGTAATTTAGTTTTATGTTCGTTTTGTTTTTTTAAAACAATTATTACTTTATTTTTTAAATAATGTCTTCATATACACCAGTAAGCTCACGTTTATCATCCCCCGGAATTAAAGATTGTTTCGAAGCAGGCAACTTGGTTTCATGTATAACATGTTTCGACAAAGTTGTACAAGGGGAGGTGATGGCATTTGATGCCCCCAAAAAGTTGCTAGTTTTGAGTATCCTTTGTTTAAAATACATACATTTTATGTTATGTATACATAGTATATTTAGCGAATAAAATAGTTATTTTTACTTTTACTTTGCTTTTTTAATAAAAATGCATTGTTAGAATGTGGCGTCCTTAATTTATGCAAATAGAATGTCCTGCAAGTAACGGGCTAGCATCAGCTAATAATGTTGAAATAATTAATTTATCGTACGTAAAGGATATACGAATGGTAAAAGAATCACGTAGTGCACCGAAGTTTCAAGAAAGAATTGATACAGATAAAGTAATTCTTAATTTAACTTCTAATATATTTTTGAATGAAATTTGACATTATTATCATACTTAGAATTTCTGATTTATGGGTATATTTTATGAGTAATGTAATTTAGATTTAAAACGAATGTAGTTTAAAAAAGCTTTAATTTCAAAAACCATTAAGATTACGTTTATTATCAGGCTTTTATATTTCTTAAATTAAGCCTACCAATTGTTCATTTGTTTTTTATCTTTATGCTGTATATCGTATAGTGATTGTAAAATAAAAATATCTTAAAATTTAAATTCAGTTTTCTCATAATGAATTTATGAAAGAATCATAAGTTGAGTTAGTAAACCTGACCTATTGAAATTATAAACAGATGTTTGAATGTGTATGATTAAATTCAACTAATTTACTTATTTATTTATTTATTTATTTAATGAAGCCAGCCAACAGCCAATTATAGTGTAGGCTTATAAATAAAATAATACAATGAATAATTTTTTCTGAATTATAAAATTAAAAGTAAAAAAAAATAAAATACAAAAAAAATACATTGAACACATTCACCAGCCTCACACCCATTAAACACACCAGAAAAAATACACGCATTCACAAGTCTCACACTCATTAAAACATACATCATTCACACAATCTTACTCGAAATAAACGGACAAATAATCTTCAACAAATTAATAAATACAATATAAACCTTAACGTATATACTACATGTACATTAGTAGAGGAACACATATACCAAACACACACCACATAACTTTCATAAAACAACAAACATTGTGATGTGAAGTAATATAGGCTCACTTATTTGTTGAGATTTTTAAGTTATTAGGCTAATACATCTTTGTTAGCGAAAACAGCTTTTAAAATTATTTACTTATATCGCTTGTCAAAATTTTGGGTTTATGTGTAATTGTATCAATTTTTAAAAATACAAATTGTAAAACAATTATAATTTAATATTGTGGCACTATCAAAAAATCGTACCAATTCATATATATTTGACTTTTTTTTTTTTGCTTTTGTAATGCACAACTCTAATATATTTAAAAAAAGACGCATATTGGTTTATGTGATTTATTTGGAATTTATCTATGATTTATGGTTACATGCAAAATTATTATATATTAAGGTGTCCCATTTTCTACGTAAACTAAATACGTGTTTCACAAATAATTTAGTTGCTTTTCATGTCTTATTTGATGAAATTCTAGCTACATACCAGAGTTAAACGCGCTGTTGAAGAAAAGAGACGAATTGTTAATGCTATGTCTGGAGGAAATAACGATGATGGTCGTAATTTGTTCTTAACCATTAGTAAAACGTAAGTAATTCAATTTTTCAGTAGCACATTAATGATAATAATATTTATATATGCGAAACATAATAAACAAATGATTATTACTTTTCTTAGAATAAAGGATATCTCATGGAAGGATCAAGATATTGTGGTGTTTCAGGATGCAATGGTGGTTATTGCACCACCTTATCGACCTGATAATGTCAAAGGAAATGCGGATGATAAAGGATATAAACAAATAAGAAAAATTGTAAGTGTTTTAAGTTGCAATTAAATTTATCTACTGATATTTTATTACATGTTTTATACTAAAATAAGGAAAATGCAAAAACGTATTGTTCAAATTGTTGTTTGACACAAGGTTATTTGATAAAATAAATGTTAAAAAGATAAGGAATATGCTAAAATATAGCTATAATTTTAATCGAGTAATAAAAAGGCTAAAATGGGATTGGGCGGGACATAGCTAGAATTAAAAATGATAAATGGATAAAAATAGTAATAAAAGAATCAGGACAGGCAAAAATTAGGAGGGGCATGATATTGTCAAAATGCTTGGAAATAAACATTACCACATCGTAATTTCAGACTGGTTCGAATGGGCGCATTTCTTCTTTTTCTCAATCCGTAGGTTGGTGGATAACATTTATGATCATAGTGAGTTCAACTGATTGTCCTTTTTTAAAGTTTGTTACCCTTATTAGGACTAGAAAATAATTTTCATGTTAACATTTTATATATATATATATGTATATATGTGCATATACGAATATGTATATAAGTTTTATTTAGTATTAGATATGATTACAAAATTAACATGGCTAAAACAATATTATATAGATAGTAGAAATAAAGCAATTAATTATTTTTTTCGATAATGCGTTTTAATATTATCTCACTTTCGTAAAAAAAAATAATAAGTAAAAAACTTATGTTGATTCATCTTGCATTTAAAATAATTATGACGGAAAAAAATTACTCGATCAGCATTAACCTTTTCCATCAAGCATATTTTTACTTTCTGAACGTTCGGAAAAATAGAATTTGCATTTAAAACGGTATATTTAATTTGTTGGATTAAAGCCCATTTTTTATTCACACTATTTTGTTATAATATGTATTTATTGCAAATGGTTATATTAAAAGAAAATCGAAATTATACGATCGGTACAAAAGCAATTTTTTATATTTAACATTAATCGTTCCACGAATATAAAGATTAAACGAATTTTTGGAAATGAAGCGTACCATATGATCTTTGAAAAGTTTCATAATTTACAATTGCAAAATATAATTGAAATTGATTCTCGGTGGTCGTTTCAGATGATGTTGTCACGATATGCTTAAAATAGAATTATTTTGATGTCAAAACAAAAACAAAAAAACATGTTAGGTATATAAAGAAATTAGAAAATACGCATTCTGTAACCAACAAAATCAACTTATTTAATGTGTCATTGAAATCGAAATCATCCATTATATGTATGTTTTAAATTACCGTTTTTATTATAATTACGTAGGTGGAAAAACATTTTGCCGATCTTGAAAAGGTTAATCCTCGTCCCGATGACGATGGTTGTGATAGTAATAAACCAGTAAAAAAAGAAAATGAAAGTAGTACTGTCAATACGGATGAAGACTCTGTTAAAAAAAGCACTAATACCAGTGGACATGGTAATAATAAACCTACTGGTGGGAATACTAATAAAATGGGTAATAATAATCGTAATAGGAATTCAGGCGGAAATAATAGACGTAAGAATAATTGAGACAAATATTTCGGTAATGTTTCTGCTCCTAAATAAAACTATTTAGTATATCGCTTTATCTCCCTACACATGACTATTCTATTTTTAAATTACGCGATTCGATCGAAAGTATATATACATACACATTATATATATACATATATATAAAAATATGCGAATATGTAGTTGCGTTTGATAATGTTCATTTGTATCTAAATATACTTAGCATCTTATATAGGGTTGATAAATTTCACATTCCAACGTTTTATCTGCCATTTTCATAAAAAATCTACGTTAACTGCTTTATTGTATTAACCATTGTTATCGTTTGTGTTACGTTGTATGTTAGAAAATAACCCGTGAATTACCGACGCGAATCGGCGTTTTATTGTGTATTTAGTATTATAAATTAAAAGTGCGAATATATATGTAATAAATATAAATGGAATATATGTTATATTATGTTGTCGAGTTTTAATCTTTTGCAAATTACAATTTTGTTTTATTCGGTTTACGTTAATAATGCAACTGTAACTTGTATAATCATCAAATGTGCCGCTGTTATATTGTTTATTAGTATCTCTAAAACTTCCAAATAATACTATTAAGCTAACCATTAGTCGATTTGACGAAGTCGATCTATTTACCTTCTTATCGCTGTGAATTTTTAAATTTTTATATCGAACACTGCTTAAACCTTTTAATACATTTATTTTCAAACAAATGAAGCGTATGAAACATTATGAAATGTAAAAAAATTAAAAGTATTATTTTTGCTAAAATTAACACAGTAAGTATAGTTAAACATATTATTTATATAAGTACTATTTACAATAAAAAATCTAAAAGAATAATTATTTCTCGCTTTCTTCAGTACAGGATGAACAGAAGTTTACTGTATGTTCTCCACAAATTGACATATTTTGGAACAAACTGTTTTCCTCATACGTCTTTTTATATATATATATATATATATATATATATATATATATATATATATATAAACAACACAAATTTTCCTTTTTTGTTTTGGACTTCACCAGCTGATGTTGTAGTAGGAATGTTTGTCTTAAAGCTTTTTTATCATCGGGAAAATTCAATAAATATTGTATATTTTCTTTTATGCGTCTTGGCATTGTTAGGATTTCAAGACGTTTTTTGAGCCATAGTTCAACAAGTTCTGAATGCAGATACTTCGTGTAATTTTTATGAAGTAGAGGTTTTTTCTTAGCCGCTATTGAATTTTCGCAGTGAATAACGTAACTATTTATGCCAGCGATATTGATCAATTCAAAAAACACACACATCGGCCATCGATTAGTTTTCCTGCTACACGACATGCTCGAACACATCTGATCAAATGTGTCGACACCAGCCTTGATTTCATTATAGAAACAAATCATGTTAGGCTTATTAGTGACTTGATCTAATGTAGCCTGCTCGTTGTAGGATGATAATAGGTACACGATCTTACTAGGCTCGGGTTTATAAGATAGAAATCCGTCATAATCGAAAATAGACGTTCCAACATTTCTAGAACGTGTTTTTCATTTCTTCCGGAATTTCGATTTTTTTAATCTTAGTGTACCCATAATAGTTAATTCATATGGATGTTCCAGCAAATCCTTTACTGTAGTAAACCAGTTGTTAAATGTAATATTTCTTTTTGATCCGTGTATTGTTTTAGTCAGTTCCTTTACAAAGTATTCTCCCCAAAGGTAAACCCCCCAGTTTGCGTCCCTTTCCCCTAAATATGGTACAGCGTCTAACATGTATTTTGTGGTACTGTCTCACACATCATGACTATTTTTATACCATACTTGGTAGGTTTATTAGGAATATACATTCGAAACAGACATTTTCCTCTAAATTATAAAAGTTGTTCATCAATGGTAACGTAAGTAGCTGGTGAGTAATTCTCCCGATATCTATGAAAAAAATAAATCCCACACCTTTTTAATTGGTGTAATGAATCTGATGCCATTTTCTGTGGCCGCAGAAGTCTATCATCAAAACGGAGAGATCGTACTAAAAAGTAAAACTTTCCCTGGTCATACAAGATACCTGTTACCATAATATGGAGGGTTGAAAAGTTCACCAGAGGTTAGGTGATTATTTTTAAGCGCTACCGTTAAAACTACGAGCCGTATAAGTAATTTCCAAAATATTCGTATGTAATAACTTCGTAATTCTGTTTTCTGGCACTAATTTCAATGTTGGTTCATTTTACGATTTCTTCCAAAATATTATGCGAAAAATATTTATAAAATATCTCAGCTGGTCGCAGATTACCTTTAGAAGTTCTTGTGGGACCCTTACTTGTACGTACAATATTTGTCGCAGATGTACCATAAGAAATTGGACTTCGTACTGTTACCGTTTTTTTCTGCGCATAGTATTTTCATTCAACCGAATACTAGTAGTTTATTCAGTTGAGACAAGATCCCTGTAGTACTGATATGGAAGTTACATTCTCAATGTTAGCATCAGATGACTCATGAATCTCGCTCTGTACATCATCCTTTTCTACGTTGTTTTCAGTTTCACTTCACGATGACTCATATCCTTCTTCCGTTTCATCTAATAAATGTTTCCGTATGTAATCCTGAGTTAATTTACGTGAATTCATGATATCTATAATTTAAATCAAAATAAATTTGAATGAAGCAAGTGAGCGCTTATAAAAAAATAATAGATGCCGATTGTTGAGATACAAATTGCCAAATTTAAAAATCGGGAAAAAACCGCTACAAAAAAATAAATGAAATAATTAAAAAGAAAAAATATGAAATAAAACTTTTACTAATTTAAATTATAAAACTAACACAGAAGATAAAACCATTAGTCGAAATGACGAACATAGGTGCAACAATTAATCAAATAACTCGCACACCTAGAACAAAAACAATACTGCCATGTTGTAGATAACCGAGTGGAGCTAGTTGGAATGTGATGTCATAATGATCAGTGTTCACCGTTTGAGAATTACAGCAATAATTTTACCTCAAATGGACGATAGCTATGTAGGGTTAAATATGTTTGCTGCCGAGGAACACTTTAAAAGCGCAAGTTTTGTCACGTTCGCTAAATTAAAACCTTTAATTAATAACAATTGCCGAGTGAAAGCTCTTTTGTATTTGAACTTCTTTAATAGTTAAGCTCGTAACAATGCAATTCATTGTTTTGAAAAATATTTCTGATAATTTTTTTTTTAATAAAATACGCGCTCTTACCATTTTTATGTACACGTATATCGAACAGTTTAAATAAAGACCTCTTTTTCTTATTAATATAAAAAATGTTAGGTTTAATTTAAATTGATTAACTTTTAAATGCGTGCTCAAATATTGCCGAGTTTTAAAATTGATAACAGGCCACGCGTATGTTTTTCTTTGCATCAGTAAGATTCTCTAAGTTGACATTTGTGTAGAACTATGCGAAAAAAAACTTTTTCCTAAATACAGCTATCGTACACTGTTATCTCATTTCTTCAAATGCGTATTAGATCATTTAACTAATTATATAAAAACCAACTGAGAATTAATTCTATATTACAGATCGTATACCTTTTTAAAGTTGAAAAATAAAAGAAAAAAATGAAATTAAAAAATTTTACTGTAGCGATTAAAAATAAGAATACGATTTCACAATGTAAAAAGTCTTATTAATAGTACATATAATAAAGCTTTAGTTCTGTTCTATTTATGCATCATCAGGCTTCAATCGGAATCAGTTTCCTGAAACACCAGTAAAATGTATCAGCTTCGAATTATGATACACTATTTAAAATAATTATATATATATATAGCGTTGATCAGTTAAATATTTTACTTTTATACATATATTTTTAAAAAATACATTATAAATATACCGTAGGATCACAGCTGGCACAATGCCAAGAATAACCTCTAACTTTTGGCGATTTTTTTACAGGAGGATCTAGACAACCAAAATGAAAACACTTGAAACATTCATCACATCTGAAATTCATAAAAAAAATTATTATGCATTTAATTTTAAATTTTGTTAGTAATTTATATTTAAGAACAATTAAAATTCTTCGAAAGCGACATATTTTCTGATAGAAAAAATCCAAGTAGAAAATTAAACTGCTCAAAAAAACATTTATATTTTAAAGTATTTCGGTTGAATTTCGAATAACGGCATTAAAATTAAACACCATCACGTATTTCAATGTACGAAAAAAAATATTGCATGAAAAACAAAATCCAGTCCAATTAAATATGCGTCTGTATATAAATATTTTTATATTATTACTTTATATATATATATATATATATATATATATATATATATATATATATATATATATATTATATATATATGGTGCAGAAAAACGCTATGTTAAAACACGTTTCTTCATCGACGTTAGATATTTTACTTAAAATCTGGATGTAAAAGGAATTTCCTAATTTCCACAGTGACTCGTTCAGCAGTTACTTTCCATCTACAACACTATAACAGAAATACGAAGTTTTTTGTGAGCTTTAGAACCGAATTTGCCGAGGAATACGCTTCAAAAATATATAGCGTTTCTTATAATGGTTTACGTTTCTCAAATAGCTAATTGATTATAATGAATTTCTGCTGTATTCGCAAATGTTTTTTTTTTTCTATCTCCTTCTAATTTAGAACTGACGTGTCTAACCCGTCGTCTACCAGATGTAATGAATATGAAAAAAAAAATTGAACTCCCAAGTTATGAATTATGGCAGCCAAAAGCATTATCTGAAGTCGGTAATACGTTTTCTCTTCAGCCCTGTAATCGCCGATTGAACTTGCAAACTTATTGCCAGCAGATTTTCGCGAGTTTCCAATCTCGCCAGGACAATTGGTAGTAGCTCGTTGGATTACCTGTTCTACATATTGTATCTGAAGATTTTTATGCAATGTGTAGTTAGTGACATACCATGGAGCGCCAGCTATCCCTCGTAGTATCTTATTCTGGTACCGTTGTATTTTTCGAATGTTGATCTTAGAGAAACATCCCAGATTGGTTTAAGTATCGCATTGTATAACAAAAGTTTATTTTTGATATCTAGTTGTGATCTGGGTTCTAATAACCACTTTAATTTTGCTGTCTTGATATTTAATTCAGTATTTTTTGCCGTTATATATGACGACCATATTAAATACTGATCAAGATGGATTCTCAGGTATCTAACAAAAGACTCAGCAAGTATTGTTGTTCCACTTATGGAGAAACTTGATATTTTTTGCGTTCAATTTTCTTTTAGTAAATAATACGTGTTTTCATTTAGCTTCGTTAATTACTATTTTCCAAATGCTGAACCATTCAGTGGTCTGGTCTAGCGCAATTTAAAGATGCCGACGCACAAGGACACTCATGTGCAACTAGTATTACCGTATCATCAGCGAAGGTTGCTATAAATGTATTTTCTGAAATATCTCTCGTAAATACTGAGTATAGGAGTGGCTCCAGGATACTGCCCTGAGGTACTCCAGCCTGAATTTTATGGGGAGATGATTGACAATTATTAATTATTACTTGAAAATATCGATCCTCCAAGTATGATTTCAAAATATTATAATATCCCGGTGGCAAGATTTGTTTTCGTTTGTAGAGAAGGCCTGGATGCCAAACTGTATTCAAAGGCTTGTTTCACATCGAGAATTACGGCGGAGCAAACCTTTTTTTCCTTCAAGACGCTGTTCAATTTGGACTACAACTTGATGAACCTACTGTACAGCTGAGTGTCCAATGCGGAATCATTGCCCCCTCTTGATCAATAATTTTCTGAAACCTTTTTTGTATTAATTTTTCAAACACTAGAAAACACTGGAAGGAGAGAGATGGGTCGATAAGGTGTAATATTTTCTGGCGGTTTAAATTTCATTTCAATGTTAGCAAATTTTCATAGTATCGTAACATACTGAAGTCTTAGCGTCGCATTATACACGTATGTTAGAAATACTAGCCTTGGAAGTTATTTAAGAATGTTTGTAGTAATTAGATTATACGCCATTGCTTTTGTATTATTCAGCTTTTTTTTATTGACTCCATCTCCATTGGAGAAAATAGTTTTATCCGTCTATAAATGGTTGGTGAGGAATGTTTGAGATAATCATGAATTTCAGTTTCAAAATGTGACGTAATGTTATGTGATTGGAAAGTGTCTGCCAGATGAGTAGCGCATATTTCTGTTTTGATTTCGTCGTCTGTTGTCCAATTTCCGTCATGTGTTTTGATCGGATCATTTCTAGATTTTGGGCGTATATTTAGTTGCTTTCCACAAGAAGTAGTTGTAATCATTATAGATAACTTAGTTACATAATCGATGAATGAATCGTTTTTAAATTTTTGTAATAGCATCTTAAGATTTTTCGTTTATTTAGTTGAGTTTTGTCTTTTGGGTATCTAGTAATCAGCCATCGTTAACGCAGTTGCCTTTTAATAGCTAATTGTTTACGAATAAAGTCGGGATAAATTATAGTTTGACACTGAGATGTTTAGCGGTGGAATACTTGAATAAGCAGCATTTATAATGTGGTTGGTAAATAAATTTGTGGCCTCATCGATACTAGATTTTATTTGTAGTGAAATAGATCGACTAAGCCATCTAATAGCCGTTTAAAATCAGTAAACCTATTGGTTAGTGTAGGTTTTGTTTGCTTTATCTAAACCGGATCACTAATCGTTAATATAACAATTGAATGGTGTCCGAAGATAACAAGGAGTTGTCATTAGTGACTTTAAAATAAGTTTCTGAAATACTATTATAAAAAAATCTGAGGGATCAGAAATCTTATTTTTGTCCGTAAACCAATAGATAGGCAATCCTCCGGATACAATACTACAATGTTCAGTATCAATAGCAGATTTTATGTTGTTTTATTTAAGAGTAATCAATCTAAGAAGCCCAAAGCGTATGCTTCGCATTAAAGTCACCTTCAATAAGAAATCGCTTACCCATTCTTTTCATGAAATCTATGAACTGAAGAGCTTATATTCTGTTTTGGGAGGACAGTAGCTGCCAAGTTTAAAATTTTATGTGACAATTTTACAATGATGCAAGTAGCTCGTTGATCATATTTACTGAAACTTGGCATAGTATTATGAGGAATGCAGTTTTTAATAATTATTGCTGTTGCAGCAGGCGCTTTATTGTCAGGATGTTATGTTCAGTATGTATTATAATTTTTAATGTTTAAAAGCCCCATTTGTGAAATAGGCTTCTAATATTAACATAATATCAATATAATTTGATTGTAGGTAAAATTCTACTTCAAGTCGGTGATTTACTAATCCATTCGTATTCCACAAGGCGATTTTGTAGCATTTGTTTTGGACTGGACCTGTAGAATCCTTCATTTTTTGTTTATTCACGATGGCATGATATTAGAAAGTATGTTGTTGCATCATTTCTTTATAATTCTTTAATTTCATCTAGGAATAGTCTTATGTCTATCTAATATCATTGTCATTCTGAGTATGTAGTATTAGTTTGAGCCTGAGTTTTATTTTTTTTGTTTATAGTTGGAGTTACGTTCTCGCGATTGTTCATTCGTTGGTGATTGATTTGTGCCCAGGTCAACTGATCTTTTTTGTTGTGGATTTAGTACTTGCCGCTGTGTTGGACCTGATTTATAATTAACTCTGTCTGTTGTTAGTGGAGGTAGGCCGTCGTATCGTAAATATTGAATTTTCATGTAAATTTCGCAACCTTTATAACTATCCGGATAACTTAACGCATTTAACTGATTGATTTAGTCGCTTATTACAGCTGTTGTTGGGTGATCTTCTCCACATTCGACACAAACGAAAGCCCTGTTGCAAAAGATTTCGGCGCGGTCAAATCTTTCAATGGTAAAATACGTATCACTCTTCAGGATAAGATGCTTCCTAAAAATTAGTCGGTCCGCAGGTAGATTCTAGATTCAAAATTAGACTAAAATTCCTATATAAATCACGTAAAAAAAAAGAGAGGTTCAAGGAAAATAAATCTCTTCATTTTTCATTCAGTGATAAAATTAGTCAAAAATTAAATCGCCTTTAAGAATTCTTTGGAATACGTCATTTTATTCATACTTCCGTAACATTTTACTAGTACATGATACTTTTTAATATAATTCTGCCCTGACAATCCTCTTGTTCTTTACCTTTCCGAACGAACTTTAATCATTTGGGTCAAATTATCTCGTGTCTTCTTTCTCTTAGATCTTTCAGTATGTTTTTCATCAATTAAGTTAAAGATTATATAATTTTATACTTTTTGCTTTTTATCGAATGCCGGTTTTTTCTAAATTAATTCGCTTTATCTTTTTTCTGTCGCTTCTCCCGTCCTGAATAATTAAACTTCCAAGATATCTGCGACTATTCACTTGCTTTAGCGTTTTTCCATTCATTTGTATATTTACTGCTTCTTATTTCGTGCAGTTTTTCATCACCGATGCCTTATTGTTTATTATTGCACTGTTTAATTATTTCTGCCAAATATTATATCGATTCGTTCGATTATTTTTTATTGTTCCTCATGATCACACATCAAAACGTTCGTGCACCTCCCATCCTACTGTCATTCCTGTCTCTTTTTTTCCTTAGCTTCCTGAATCATTTTTTCCATGTATATCACATACTTTAGTTTTTGTTTTTTCACGGAATGATTTTATCTTCCTGAAAAATTTAATAATAATGTAAGAAAAACATTCTTTAGATCACTTTATATACGACGCTTTACAAACTTTTTCTTCAGACAAAAATGTTTTCGAATGCGCACAATTTATATGACAAAAAAATGAAGTACAGAGTAAACGATAGTACTTACTTCACCATGTTTAAATTCGTCCCGATATTACTGCAAGTATCGCAACGTTCGCACTGGTTCTCGATTACTTTCGTAGTTTTCTGTCTTACCGTAGATGATGACGGTGAACCAGCCGCACTTGTTATATATTCTTCAGTTTTAGCGACAAATGTTGATGTTGTCGAAATAGGAGTCGAGTTAGAACAATTAGACGGACCACTTGGATTCGGTATAGATTTAATCTGAAAATAACAACGTCATCTCTACAGATTTTTCTCGAAATATTAACCGATAAAAAAAAAAAAAAAGGATGTCTTACGATCACAATACGCAATCTTATTAATTCTTCAGACACGCTGTGGCATTCAATTAAAAATTTGACGGTTCCACTCACTTCATATCGTAGTGAAATACAGTATAATTTCGTTGAGAAAATCTGTTTCGCATTACGATTAGATTAAATCCGTTAACTATCTATTATTAATAGAAAGTTCAGTCTAGATATTAGTTGAGTTTGTAAAGTTCTAATCGTTCTTCTCAAGAGATCGCCGTAAGAATATAGAAACTTACACATTAATATCACAAATATATATATATATAATATATATATATATATATAGAAAAATTACTACCACATTTGTTGTTTAGCTTCCTCGGAAATTTTAATTAACGGAGGTATTAAACAACTTAAACGATAACATTGTTTACAGATATAAGTAGTATACAAGTGCTTAATAGTACGTAAAATAGCGTTAAATAACTTACGAAAAGTTTAATGCCCTGTCTGGGTTGTTCAGTTACCGGTGTGCTTGGAGCAGTAACTTGCGTTTGTTCAGGAATAGGCGAAGTATTTTTACGTTTACGTTTACGAGCGTAATGTTTACCGATCGGATTTATCAACTCCGGGGAATATCGACTGCGATGTTTTTCACGTCTACGTTTCTTTCCTAATCGACGATTCAAATTAGAAGCCGTTTCACCGCTGGACGTCGTAGCAACAACAGTATCATCACTATTACAACCGACACTAACAGCACCTGGACGACATGAGATTACCGTTAGTATTTTTTTTTTTTTTTTTTATCATGAAACTAACGGGGTAAAACATAATTTATATGAAAATCAATTTTTTTTTTTTTTTTTTTTATAAATGGGCACAGGACTTTTCACCCAGATTGGTATAAAAATATTAAAATGAATATGTTAAACACTAATATTAGTTGATGTAATATAATTATAAATAGCTAAATATACATGAATGCGATTAATAGTAAGTAAGTAAGACATATTTATTGGCAATGGTACTTTGAAAGATATAATTTGATTATATAATAAAGATTATTGTGTAGTAAGAACATTCAAAAAATACATGATCCGCATCTGCTATTTTGTTGTCATCGGAAGGATGAGGGCAAAAAGGAGAATTTATAAGATTGCATCGGTATAGGGACGATGGAAGACGATTTTTTCCAAATCGTAATCTACATAAAGTAATAATGAAACATCGAAGTATGTTATTTGGTACTTTTATATCACTAAACCATGATTTTATGGGTATTAGAGGTTGAATCTATCTGTAATATGGAGCTAAATAAGGATTGGACCAAATATTATTCCAATATTCTTTATGAGCAAATTTAATGAGACACAAAAGATCTGTTAAAGGTGTATAAGGAATAAGCACACCGCTATTCGAAGCGGACTTGGCTTCCACATCAGCAACAGTATTGCCAAATATACCAGAATGTCCAGGAATCCAGGAGAACCTAACAGAAATACCAGATTCTAACAGCGAGGAAACCAAAATTCGGATTTTATATAAATAAGGCGATGCACGGGGATTAAATGAGAGAGATTTTAGAGCGGTTAAACAGGTAAGAATAAGAACTGATGAAGCTGGACGTTGTTGATAAACGTATCTTAACGCTTGGTATATTGCCATAGCCTCAGCTGTAAAAATCGAAGAAAAACGTAATAGAACGAATTTCTTAATAATGTTTAAAGAAGGAACTACGAATGCTGCACCAACTTTATTATTAAACTTAGAACCATCTGTATAAATCGGAAGGAAGCCCGTCCAGTGATTTGCCAGTAAATTATTAAAAATAGAAGTATTAAAACCAGAAGGAGGATATATAGATTTATGAAAGGTTTCTAAATTTATTTCTAATTTTATATTATTAATAGAGAAAGGATCGGAAAAATAAGGAGAGGGTGACAAAGGAATAATTAAGTTGCGATAATTGGAGAATCGTTTAGATGATTTACAAAGAATAGGAAGTTTATATAGTGAGAACCTCCATTTGTTATAAATAAATAAGAAATTATTATATGCTGACTGATATGTAGTTGTGAAACTTTTTACAACAAACTGGTCTGCTAAGAGGCTTCTGCGGATGTGAAGAGAAGGGGTACTAGATTCCACCTCTAAAGCAGCAATTGGAGTAGTGATTGTTTTTGAATTGTTATTTTCTTATGGAGTAATTATGTCATCACTAGAGACATCGCGAAGAAGAGAAACTTTTTTTTTTTTATATGACACACATAAACGTGAATAATATAAACATAAAATATTTTTTAAATAAACATTATATACATCGATACACAGTTTTATTTACCTGGAATATTGTCAGCGACTTTGTCCATACCCTAAAAGAAAGAAAAAAAAGTTTAAACATTATGGCCAATCATCACTGAAAATAAGCCTGTTTATGAAAATAATTATCGTCGACGTCGATTTATGCTACGAACTGAACCTCGATTTAACAATCGAGTGGTCTAATATACGAAAATAATAATTTAACTCAATACGTTATGTTGTAAAAACATTTGGTAGTAACACGAAAAACTTTTCAGTCGTGATATTAAACAGTTATGTCTGTACAATGATATCGTACAATACTGGAAAGGAACAATTGAAAAGAAAAATAAATTACTCTTACATTTTCGGGAACAGAGAAATTTAGCTTGTAAAATTCTCGATCCGCACTAAATTTTCGAAGTTTTCGTGGTGCATCAGTATCGACTTGTTCTGAATCTGAACCATGAGTATCCCCGTCGCATTCTGTACATTGCCTAAATATTTATAAAATTTATAATCGTACGAAATAATATTTTTATTATACGCGTAATTATAAAATAAATTAATTTGTATGTTTATTTTTGAAAGAAAGTTAAGATTAAGAATAACAAAAACAAAAAAACAAACCGCATCATTAATTCTATACATTGTAATATGATTTAGAAAATATATAAAATTTGGCAATAATAAACGAGCGACGTATATATATTCTTAGACATATTTTTATCAAAACAATACAAGCTGTAAATCTCCGTGGATATAATTAGAATACCATTTTTTGATGGTTTCTGATCATGTTTGGAGTAACATAACGGTTTAAATTACTGCCACGTATCGGAAAAACGACTATATTTTGAAAAATTAATTTAACATTAGCCATAATTATTGTTTTATTTTACTCTACCTATTATTTTTAAATACAAAGATAAGCACAAGAAAACTATGTTGTATTTGAAGATACTAAAACATCTTAAAAGCGAGAAAAATGGGCGTTTGGTCGATGCGATCTGCCATTTTTAACGTATGCCATTGAAACATTGATATTGACAAAAATAAAAATGGACAATGGTGAGGATCACTTCGAAGGACAAATGGACGAAACATCACATAAGGGAAGAAGAAAAAAGTAACAGATACAATATGTTTCATTAAGAATAGTAAATAGCGTGGCTGGAGATAAGTGTGTCAACATTATGGGATAACAAACGAACATTAGGACGACCATACGAAATTTAGAAAGGACAAATTAACGGGGAAAAGCGTAAACTAGACAGTTAATTGGGGGCGTTAGAATTCTTTGTAAATCCCCATTTTCTATAGGTTATTATACTTCTCTTGCTTGAAAATTGTATTGTAATTATTTGATATATTTCATTTTTGACTTTCCTCTTGTTATTTTCTTCTATGGCGATTCCGATTATCCGTGTAAAATATTCGTTGTATCTGAAAATGTAATCAATCCATATTTTCCTAACAAGGCTGTATGTTCATCAATTAATTTAAATACATTTTTATTATTACTTTTCCCTGTCCATGGTATTCTTTCCATTCTGCTCCGGCATCACGTTTATAAGTAACTCGCTAATCCTACTCTTTCTTTTATATCATGTATAATATTTTCATTTGTGTTATTGTATTTCCTAGATACCTTTGTAACTAATTACTTTAATTTTATTTTTTCTTTCTCACGTTGATGGGAAAACATTTACTACTCCGTTTTTTTTTTATTTATTTTTTATTAAATTTATGTATGTTATGCGTCACATTAAATATCACGAATATATAGAAAAATCAAATAGTTACCATCCTATTTGTTTAGTTTTCTTTGGCATTCTAGTTAACGGAGGTATTAAACAACTCAAATGATAATATCGTTTACAGGTATCACACCTGGCCATTAAATGAGGTTCATTGGACTGATTACATGTACCACATTTCTTATTCAAGATTATCGGTGAAGTTTCTGCAACAAAATAAAACATACGTACATTTCATGTTTATATATACACACACACGTATTTTATATATATATATATCGCGCAATTTAAAATTTTAATAGTTATATATAAAACTTAATTTGTTTAAAAAACTAGTTGCTGTACATGTTATAAGTCCAGAGATATATAATACACGGGGAATCCATTTATCTATATACCAGACTCTATATGTTTTCCTATTTATTTACTTTCTAAAATTAGTTTAAATAAATCGAGATGCCATGTTTTCGAATTAAACATTGCTCAATGAACAAATGAAAGTATTCAATGCGATATCGAATAACGAAGAAGAAAGGCTACAGTTCGAATTTGATCGTCTACATCTCATCCAGTCATCATTAAATGAGCACATTAGAAAGGGATTAAAAATGTAAATTTAATCAAGAGAGTAAAGGCACGGATGATCTACATTCACTTATACTGCATTTAAAACAAGTGAATAATTATTATACTAACCAATCATTCCTCAGCCGGTCGGAAAATATCGTAAGGGAACGGTTATCGGTTATTTTCGTAGAACACATTTAATAACGATGAAACATTTTTTCAAAATAATGTTCGAGAATAACGAAAGCAATTTTATTAAACTAATTAGTAAAGAAAAAAAATGTAAACATACTGATTATCCAAAAAACCACTGTGCAGTAACCAGCCCTGAGACCAAGGATAGGCAAAGTGAAGAAGACTGTTAAAAAATCACATAGTAATTTTCGCTAAATGTAAGATTAACATAAATAGGGACACTAAAGTAAAAGAAAACGATATAGCGATGTTCATTAGCACCTATCAACACCTACCACAGCATGTGACACAAGAATGCGATACAAATTTAAGAAAGTTAACCACAATTTAGTAATGAACTGAATCCAACCGTTGCAAACCCACTGAAGACTAAGGAAGGTTCGTCGAAACTGTAAAAAACTTATCTAGGAACATTATACCACAAAGTTTACGTGAAACATATATATACTAGTAATGAAAAAATTTCAAAATTAGTACGTGGAATATCTAGAAAATTCGATGAAAACACGTTTGAAATAGTAAAAATAGGTCTGGTTATTGTAAATCGGATAGGAGGAACGAATGACATGATTTAGTTGCAAATATAGACTTTAAAAATGAAACGGCTTTTATTAAAAAAACTAAATGACGAGAAAGTGAAGTATATCGGGACTCTAAATGTCACCGTAAATAAAATTGTCATCAACTACTGCTCAAAGAAAAGGTTGGATAAAACTATCGGAATTATCGACACGTAGATTACATCGATTTCAGAACAGAGAAGTCTTGCACTAATCAAATAATGAAATTAACATAATATATATTTTGAGAATAAGATTACGGGAGTTGTTTGTAGATTTAACTGCGTTTGGTACAATTTTTCATCACATACTTGTCAGGAAAGTATACGAGGTAACCGAAACAAAGTTAGACAAACAGTTTCAATGTTATATTAAAAGATAGATAGTTCTATGTGTTCTTAAACGGGGATAGTACTGCTTGCAAAAAGCGGATTATTTTTAAACAGCGTGATGGCCTCTGTTCAAATTTTCACCAACGATCCAATCGGGAAAATAAGAATTTCATTTTTGTGGATGATCTCGTCATTATGGCACAAAAAATACATTCGAACCCGTTGAAGAAAATATTCAAAAGATATTTCTAGACAACAAAAATTGAAACAATGACTAAAAATAACTTCATTCAGAAACTAATAGATGCTAAATGGGGAACAAGAACACACTCACTGCGAACATCAACCTCCCCCCTTTGCTACTTAGTAGGAGAGTGTGTGCACATTGATGTCATTCCGCACCTGAAAAGAAGATGAACGTTGTTCTAAGTGAAAACGCAGAATAATCACAGGCTACCTAACAAAACATACTAGACGTAATGAAGCAGCAAAAAATGGGTTATAAAAAACGATGAACGTTATGCACTAAATTTAACGATATTAAGAGAAAATATTAAGGTCTAGACAAAATCTCCTAAGAACAGTCGAAGAACTGAAAAATTCTACAAGAAAATTGGAGTTCGGAGTGGTACAATGTAACCAAATATTTTTGAATAGGAAGTCATTTAAATATATCCTGTGACAAACCTTAAAGAGAATAAGAATTGAAACAACACAGACCAAAATACAACTTGAATAAATGTGTAATAGTGGAAGAAAATAGATGCGAGTGCGACTTGGTACAAAATAAAGAACATTAGTTTATTTGATACTATTCACGCGAACAAACTAATCTAGATATTGACAAAGAAATAGTTTCTGATCTATTGGATAGTGAAGGAAATATAAATCGACCAGATATGATGTAATACAGGTGAAGTGTAGTTCTAGAAAATTTCACACGACATGAATAAAATTCAAATTCTGTAAATTAAAAACCTCAGTTTCTTTGTGAAAAAAAATAAAAATCGAATAAAACACAAATTTTTGCACAAATAAGCTGACATTAACACTTTGAACGCACACACGCATATATATATATATATATATATATATATATATATATATATATATACACATATATACATACATATATATATATATACATACTGAAGTTAAAAATAAATTTTTAAAAGATCTTAAAGATTTTGGTATTGAAGGATCAGCCTGTTATTTCTCGTGTATTACAAATATTTAATTGCTAAATTATCAAATAAGTAATTATAAACAATTTAAGTTACAGTGAAACATCATGCTAGTTTGGATATATTAAACAAAAATAAGAATCAAACCGAATTTAATGAATAAAAATTGCGATTAATATAAACATGCAACGTAACCCCAAAACATGCAAAAAGAATAAATTGCGTATCTAAAATGTTGGTTGTCGACATTAAAGGTAAAAAATCACTGAGATTAATAATCACACACTAATGCAAATCATTAAATATCTAAATGACCAACATATATTTTTAGGTAACACGTGGCGTTCAGTACAGACGGTGTGCATGACTATTCAATATTAAAAATCCGAAACACAGAAAAGTTTAGTGGTTATTGAAAACAGAATTGATACGTTTGTCAATAAAATTGTTGTTAAAAAATTGTCTTTCTTAAATGTGAACTATGCAACCACACGCGCACATCTTCAAAGTAAAAATAGTCATTGACAACCAAAACCGAAAAATCAGAATAAGTGAAAAACGGTATCTATGTAATCAATCTGTCTACCTGTTTTGACAGATACATTTAAAGATGTACTCGAACCTCTTTGTAGTCTTAAAGGAAATCCGACTCCTGCTTTTAATGCGGCGACTGTAAGTACAATACCTTCAGAACACGCTGATTAAAACATAAATTTGATATTAAATAAATAAATATTTATACTTGATAGTACGATATTCAAATTGGACAAATATCGTTAAAATTATACTGTTCATTCATTACAAGTAATTAAAGTAAAATTCATCCGTTCAATTTTACAATATTCAAGTATCAAATAATGATCTATCCCCAAATTTGCATTTATTTAATAAAATGAACGGTATATAATGCGCAAAACATCTATACCTATAGATTGAATAGTACTACTGGATGCAGGAGGTGACTTAGGTTCATCCAAAGCGTTCACATCTCGTATTTTGAAATCAGGTTTAACCATCGTTATTACATTGTAATACTTTTGAATCATGTTTCTTAACGAATTATTCGTTTCTGATAGAGCGGAATGTTCAGTTTCAACCTACATAAAAGAAAATTTATTTAGGGACATCTAACTGTTAATCCGTAAACGAATAAAAACATTAAATACTAGATACATATTTCATTCCAACAACGCTATTAGACATTATGTGTTATGTATAAGTCATGAAAATATTTAACACGTACAACCAACAGCATTTACATTGAATATTTATTATCGGAGAAGTATGATTGTAATTTTAAATATTCCAACTGGGGGTTTCTTAAATTTAAAAAGTTATTAAACTAAGTTATGACGGTAAAATTTTTATTGAAAAAGTATTAGTATGTTAAATTCTAGAAATATTAAAATATATTTTTTATAACTCTTACTGATGATAATTAAAAATTTTAAAAATCTTATTCCTATACATAAACTTTAGATTCTCAACGGAAAATACTCCATACAAGATATTATTTTTGAATATTTTATGCAAACTTTATATATATATATATATAAAACACATATTAAAATAAAAAGGATTTTAAAAATCACATATGGTATTAATATAACTTTACACATGTGCACAGGAAAAATCCTCTTCTATTTTCGTTTATTGGGTTATATTATAACGCGTCAATACCTGTTAAGATTTCATAAATTAAGTTCACACTTTTTTTGGTATTATTTCTTCGTGACGTTTTGAAAATATTTGCAGTTTTCATTTTCAAACTGAGAGCCGTTATGACTATGGACGTATATTTAAACAGTTACGCCTAAAAGAGCTTAATCTAAATTTAATGCTGTCCCGGTTTTGAGATAAACAGGTATCTTGCTGTGTACACATATGTTTGTCCGTGTTCTCTCGTCATCATTATTAGTATGTGGGATTTCATTTACAAAAAAATAAATAATGTTTATTAAAGCGTAGAGTATGTTGATATGTATATATACGAATCAAGTAAGTTTACTGAAACTAGTTACACATGAAATAATTCCCTTTAAAATTAAACGTATAAAATTATAGTTGTAAAATTATACGGCTGATATAGAAAACTGTGACGATCCATACCTACAAAACTTTATCTTCACCAATATGATGATAATAAATTAAAGAAGCAAATTGCTTCCAAAACAGTTTTATGATTCAAATTGTACAAAAAAATACGTCTTCAAACTTGAATAAATATTATGAAATATTTTTAATGACATCAAAATCTATACCGATTTATACTTTTCTTCATATACCCGCTGTTCTTCGTATAATTTTTCTTTTTCTTTTTGATGATCAGATAATTGTTGTTTAATTTTTTTGACCCGAGAGTCGCGAGTATAAAAGTATGCAACAAATTCCACGCTAGAAACAAAAAAATAAATTAAATTAAATTATTTACGAAATACAGAAATAATAATCGTTTACGTTTTAATATCATGATCAGAAAATCTGAGGCATTTTTAAATATTTTTTTACAACTTTAAAAATATACTTTTTATAATAAGAAGAAGCTCATACATTTACACATGAATCGAAATATTTAATTTCATTGCAAATAATTATATATCGTTGGCAGTAAGAATCAAAAATCACTTCATAGCGATTATATTTAGACCTAAGTTTACCGACTTTTAAATTAAATAACATCTGACGTGTCAATGTAGGATTACCCAAAAGCTGGTGCAACATTCCATTTTCGCGTGGCTTCCATTACAGCATTGATTTGTGATTCTGTTTCTTCATACGCAGCAGTATCATAACCCATTAATTCTGATTTACGCCAAAGAGCACGACAGGCAGCTGCATCAGTTGTCACTAGTCTTGGAGTTCTTTGAGTTGAAACTATGCATTTATAAACCGTTCAAGAAATATTTACATTTATTATATATATATACGTAAATAAAATCAAAATATATATGATATATATTCAACTTGTAAACACCATGAGAACTGAAAATTAGTAACGAATGTTAACTGACAAATAAGCTCAAACATATAAATACATGACTGAAAATAAATACCTACAATTTGTAAAATATTATTTCTATAAAAATTCACTCAATCTTATAAAGATCTCATCTAACGGGTCGGTGAACACGATTGAATGTAATCGAAAAATTATATTTAGATCATGCTCCTTGGTAATAATAAGTACTGTAATACGACATTCAAAGTATGTGGTAAGCAAAACAAAATTTGAATGCAGAAGTTGATAAAACAATTAATTTCCATTGTTTAATAATCAATACGAATACAATAAAGAAAACGAGAATTTATAAGGGCGAATCGGATCCGTATTAAAATTGAATAAATCAAGCTGTGCATAAAGTGTATTAGTACCGTTAAAATGTCCGTCTCATATATCCGGCAGAATCTATGAATTAATTTGATAATATTAACTTTAAGAGCATTGGTCAACTGCGCCTTATTAGCATAGGCTTCAGGAAACCCCATAAGAAAAAATCTATCGGGATAAAATCGCACGATCTTTGTGGCTAATACGACAGATAACTCTACCCCAAATCGTTCATGCAGAATATCCATCATGACGTACGTTGTAGACATTTAGCACAATCAAACTTGACACGATAATGTGGCATTTGTAACAAAATACTAAACAACAAATTAGACATACGCCATCAAAACGAAATGACCATCACAACCCACATCCTATTGCCCCTATATATTGGGTGCCTTCAATTTTAGCCATTTTAAAGTGACCCGTTGTATACATTTAATTAAAGATAAATAAATTCGTCATGTACTGAAATTTTTTTAACAGAATAATCACATTACATGCACGCTATACAACACATGAAATACTAACCGTTGCTTATAATATTTTACAGCATATGATTTAAAAATTTCGTCAGAATGAAAAGAATAATTTAAATTAATTAAAATGTTTACACGTTCAAAAAATGTAATTCAAATTGAGATCTAATACGAATTATATTCAAATATTTACATACATTTTGTTATTACTCTCATCTAGAACTTAATAACATAATTTTTTTTCACAAATAACGAATTGTATTAACATTAATTTAAAATTTATTTTGTTGAAGAATATGTGAAACATTACCTCGTATTAACTTACGGAAATTTCAATATCTACAAAAAACCAAATTTTATTCTTACAAGTTAATTTTCAAGATTTACATTTTTAGCTCCCTAAAACATTATCACTAATCAGACAATTTTAATGCTTATTAAACACGCTTGAATGTTGGATCGGACCATTTTAAGAATATTTTTTTCAGATTATCTATTATCTAAATTTGTTCGAGAATTATTAGGAATTGCAATTTTTAATTCCATTACAATATATATATATATTTTTTTTTAAATTTCAAATACACAAATGAGTAAGTACATTGAGGAAATTATCAAAATTTGAAACAAAAATCAAAATATATAGAATAGTAACCGTAATGATAGCAAATAATTGGTCTATAGTTAACGTGAAATATGTCAATACGCACTAGTAACCGGATCAGTTACACACGTGTATTTAATATTTATAAAAATCCAATTCACTTGACGGGTTGTTGAAAATAAATTTACAAGACGTATATGATCATACTTATTGGAGGACCACGTGCTGCTTTTTGTTGAGTATAATGTCGCTTATAAGCAGTTAATTTTCTTTGATTTCGACACCAACTAGATTCATTTTCTAAACGTTCTCTGTCTAATTTATTCTTGGCAGTTCGAATTCTGGCTTGTAAAGCTAACCAATTTCTACGTTTCATCCTGTATTATAACAAACAACGTATAAATTATAAAATGATACATGTAATATAGATTTCGCATCCGTCATAATTTCAATTAAGCATCATTACGTATTGCACTTATTAAAAATTTCCTGGAGCACAAATACGGTAAGAGTATAAAAATTAAAAATTTTAAATTTAATTCTGTGAAACGACACGAATATGCTTCCACATAAATAGAACTAAATATTTAGATAAATATTTTTTACTCAACTTGTGAACCATAAAATACTTGTTTAGTGAAAAATAACCGAAGTTACGAGTTGTATTAATAACACGTGAAGTGTATAAAATAAAGGATTATATAAATAAGTCTAATATTAAAAATAACGTTTCATTTTTAATATCTAAACAAAACACACGCACGAAAAAATATATATACATATAAAAAATTAATTACCGCGTATAATTTTTATCAGAATGCAATTTGCAATGAGCAAAATATGGGTCAGCTTGCAAGAATTCTTCCGTTGTATCTGACAACAATCCTTCACGTTGACCACTAGCATAATATAAAAACAAATCACATTAATAATTAATTTGACATATATTAATATGTGATCTAAAACCGCTTACGTATTCAACAATTATAGTCACTAATGTACGCTCATAAAAATCGATGTACAATAAATTTTTAATTGCGTAATGACACTAAATTCTTTACTAACCGCAACGATAGTTAACATTTGTTCTATATTCAACATGAAGTACGTTAATACATATTAGTAATCCAATTAGTTACAGTATTTAATCACGAAGAATGTAGAAGGTATTCATAAAAGTCAATTCATTTGATTAGCTGCTGAAAAAATGTGATCAATTCATAAAAAAAGAGTAAATGTTAATTTTGTTCAAGAAGTTTACACTCCTAACGGCGAACGAAAACGAGTAATTCATAAAATAAAATAATTTAAATTACAAAGAACTCAGATCAGTTACGTCCTTGAAGTAAATAGAATTATTCCTATTTTCCAGAACCCTGTCGTTTGTGACATCACAGTGTATAAACGAAATAAAATTATAGCAATTTTGTTTTAATAATGAGTTATTGTGAAGCTATTAGTGATTGCATTACTTTTACAATAATTTAATTTAATTAAACAAATAAAAGTAGTTTTTTAATAATGGCTAGTTCGTTTAAACAGAAATTCATAAAAATTTAAAAACAAAATTGCAAAACATTAATATACGTTTTTTTTGTACTAAAAATCAACTTTCGGATTGTAAATACTAACCATTTATTAGGAAGTTGAGTACGTCTAATACAATGTAATTTATTCTTCACTCTGAATGAAAATTAAGAAATTAATTTTAAAATCTTTACTTACTTTGTATGCTTATAATTATAGTTTTTAAACGTCGTTAATACAAAAACCTAGTTACACTAAACAATATCTTCAGCTAAATCAATATATTAGTTAATTACCACCAAGCAGCATATAACTGCATACTGTCTTGATATTTAATCTCCCAGATTCACATAGTTCATTTATTCAAATTTATTTTTCACCTAACGTTTACAATTTTAATGACTTTAGTAGCACAACATACTTTAGACTACATTAATAATTTCAACAAACTACACGATATAAATATATACAAATGCCCAAATACCATGTAACGTGAAAATATACACGACACATGCCAGCATCACATCCAATCGTAACACCGGTGCCTACGAGCCGTGAATCTTCGCAGTAATGACACGGTTTGGAACCCCATCTTGTGTAAGCCACGTCAGATAGCGTTATATTATTTAAAGCATCCACATCACCAAATTTAATATTAGGAGTGTATAATGAACACACTAAATGAACCCATCTACCAGCATCAGTTTCCTTAAAAATACCACCTGGATGTTTGATAAAAATAAGTTTAATAATTCATCTGAAATAATCTAATATTTATTAAATTTAATATAATTTTAAACTGTCACATTACATCAATAATATACATACGACGAATTATTGAAAATGTTAAATGAGATTATTCCTAATAGTGATAATAATAAAATATAAAATCAGCACTATCAACACGTGTATCTGTCTTTTTTAATTTCTAACCTTATCACTACGCTATTAAATCAATATTTCACGAAAAATTGTAAAAAAAAATGTAGGCAATCACTGTAGATGCTCGAAGAGTCAAAAATGAGCGAAAATAAAGTTATTTACATTTATTTAAATTTATGAAGACCTCAAGTAAATTATCAATTTGATCAAATTATTAAATCCAAAGTATTAGCTTTAATTTAATAAATAAAGGAATACTTTATTCGTCATTTATCTGTAAAAAAATGTTAAAATTAACATATTAATCTCAATGCTAAGAATATATAGTATTAATATCTATAAATAAATATAACTTTTTTATATATAGCTTTACACTCTGTTTAAAAACCTGAATGTGTAATTCATTGTCACACAACAATGAATTCGATAAACAGATGATATTTATCATAAATTAGCTAGTACTAATGTATTCAAAAATTCGTAAATATGTATTTCGATTCATTGAGTGAAAAGCGGGACAACCTGCTATTAGCTTCTCTTTATAATATTACTTGTCACGATATAAAGTTATAACGTGATTGATATGTATTCAAATATTTTGTAACACTATTACCACTTATTGAAACTAATTATCATCACTTTTTTACTACATATAATGAAATATGCACTACATCGTTTGAAGTAAAGGATGAATTCGATTTTTGTTAAATTGATTAAAGCTATGATTCATCACAATTATTTTTTAATTTCTGGGAGCAGATTCTTCTATTTTTAACACATAATTCAATAATAATAACATTTGTTTATACCCTAATTCATACGATAATAGTTATTTTTCAAATTTTCTAGCTTCAGGTGGAATTTGTTTTATATGTTTAGCTTTAAACTTTAATAATTTTTAAACAATTCGCAAATAACAGAATTAACGAATAAACAATTGTATTAGTACCTATATTAGGGCATAATTCACAGCAAGGGTCAATTACACCAGCTCTACACGCTTCGCAAAACCACGGTTCAGTAGTACAAGATGATATCGTAGATGATAAACTAATATTTTCTTGTATTCCATAACACGCTAGAGAACATATAAGTAAACAATTATGTAAAAGAAAATATAAATTTAATATTTTCTATAATTTGAATTATATGGTATAAATAAGTTTAAACAGCATAAAATAAATCATTTACAGCTCTTCATAGATTTTCAAACAGTTGTGATTTTATTTTTGACAGATTCTAAATTTATAATAATTACTAAAAAATTTCATAATCTTACCTTCATGAACCGTGACACCACATCCATCGCATTCAATAATTTCATTTAAATCGTCACTTTTATCACCGAGACAAACGGAACAGATTACATTTTTCATAATAATGTCTTCATTAATCTAGATTTTAAGTGCATATATAATAAATTAGTGAACGAAATTGAGATTTCACTACGTAAATGATTCCATATTAAAATTAGTGATACGACAGAATTCAGCATAGAAGAATGTAAATAAGCAAATATAATGCGATAGCAAATCGATCTTACCTTTATGAAAACATATGTTTAATTTTAATTAGTCTTATTTAAGAGTTAACATTCCGTTTATTTATTGGTTGTCACCTATTCACTGGGAGAAGGGACAATATCTATTTTATTTATTTTAAACGTGAGAAATGCCAATTATGGCCACGTTTGGCTGGTGTGGCAAAAAAAATAAATAGAATTATGAATAAACAAAACTGTAACATACACATCCGATAAAAATGAAAATTCTTACTTCATTAGTACCAGATTGTTTTGATTCTGCGAATTCTGTCTGATTTTCAATAAGTGAATTATCATAATCTGTCTTTGTACCATCGTTTGTTTCTTGTTCATCTAAAATTAAATGTGTGCTTTCCATAGAGCAAGTGAATAAATATATGTTAAACTTAGTGATTTAATACAATCAAATAACTTACCATTAGATTCCGATATATCACTATTATCATCTGTATCTTCTTCTGCATGTTCGTCTATTTTGAAGTCACTATCGTCCGAACTTTCAGCAATATCGTCGTCAATACTAAAGAAACTTTGAGAAGGTTTTATTTGTCGTTTTTTCGAATCCCGTTCCACTGTAATAAATTATAACTTCAATTGTTAAATCTCAAAGTACAAGTATTCAAAACGATAAATTTATGAACTACTTAAAAATAAGTTGTCGATTTTCGAAAATAACTTTTTAAATATAAAAATTATAATCACGTATGACCAAAACAAATAAATAAACAACAGATTCTCATTAAAATCTATAAACTTACTTTTATTTTTAAAATGTGAATCAATTTACCACTCAAACACAGAGAGCTGTTTTCAATCCCCTTCGTCCAATGCGGCGGCCATTTATTGTTTATGGTTCTTTGCACCGGGCTAGCTTGCTGGAATTCTAGCGTGCTTTAATTTAAACATTTAATTGAATTATACAAAATATTATATAAATTACATAATTTCTTAAAATAATACATAGTCAAAGATTAAACTATTCTTTATGTATTATTTTTAAAACGAATTAAATTTTGATTTATAATAATTTTTAATTTTTAACAAATTACAATAACTCATTTAAAAATGTGTCGTTGTATAGGATATTTCATATTTGACAATAAGCCACACCTGATTAACCCGGTGCAATAACTCTCTGCTCGTTATTGGTTGGGTTGGGTTTGTTGATTTATTTATAAATATTAATTACTAAATTTTGTTGTAATGATTTTATTATATATCTATATATATTATCGTTTAAAATAAGTTGACTAATTGAAAGATTATAAAATTAGAATTATGTAAAATATAAATCGGTTTGTGTCAATATGTCGTATAAGTTACAGTTGCAAGATGGGAATTACTCGTGTATATTTGACGATGAAACAGAAGAAAAAACACCTAATACTGTATGTCATTTGCACAGTTTACATTTAAATAAACTCTTTGTCATTTAATATGACGTTATTTTTCTATACTATTAATGTTATTTAAACGATCTTTTACAGGAAAATGTATGGACAAAAAAAAATACTGGTAATTTTTTGTTGAAAGGTGCCATATCTGGAGACCATGGATGTATTTTAAAATTATTGTTAAACCCATCAAAATCTTCAATTGATAGAGTACGTATTGTTGTTTTAACATGTGTAAATCAATGTCATCGTAATACAATTTTTTTATTCAAATGTACTAATTTAATAAAACTCATTTAGGTAAATTATTAAACTTAAAGTGTTATTTTTAATTATAATTTATATTTTGTTTTAGTTTGGCTTTTCACCTCTACATTATGCCGCTAAATTTAACTATCCTGATATATTAAAGTTGTGTAGTCACGTGAATGTACGTAGTAAGCTGAATCGAACCCCACTGCATTTAGCTGCTTATTATGGCAGTACTGAATGTGTTAAAGTTCTCCTATCTCTACGAGCGACCATTGATTTAACAGATGTGGTAATTTAACTATTTTTAAAATTATTTAATGTACGTATATATATATATATATATATATATATATATATATATATATATATATATATATATATTCATAATAACTAAATGGACATAGCATTTTAAATAATAAGCACATATTATTATTATTAACGCACAGGATAGTTATTTTTACAATAAGGTAGTTAACAAATAATTATTCTGAAAATGCATTTTATGTAATTATATTTGAATGATTTTCATACATAAATGATATATATATACTATATAATTATAAAACGATTTTCTGAGGAGAATATATAATTTTTATAGTTGGTGTAAAAATTGATAGAGCAATATATAAATCACAAAATTAAGCTGCAAGCTTAAAGCTTTGTGGATATTTCTATGTTTAAATTTTCTAAAAAGAAAATTTTCGCACTCAAAAAAAAAAGTGAAAAATTAAGACATGAGATACTTGTGTGATTGTTTAAAAATTATAACTATAATGCATTCGAATAAAAAATACGTTCAAATTATTTGAATTATTAACGTTGCTAAGTAATTTGCACTCTATTATTGAAATTATCAACCAGCTAAATTCTATAATATTGTGTATTCCGTGATCAGTGCTCCATTTAAACTTGTTTAACATTTAAACTTTATACCTGTATTCTGCATTCAGCTTCCGTACCTGTACAAAATATCTAAAGTTTTTAGCTTGGGTAAAAACTTTGCAACTTAAATAATGTAAACATGGTTTTTATTAAACATTTTTGTGATTTTTTTATGAAAGAAAGTAACTTGCAGTTGGACGGTAACTAAATTAATGAAATTTATGTATGAAAGTTAACCGCATACGATACTTAATAGTTTGAATAGGGTGTAGTATCCTGTTAATTTCTTAATGTTTCGTTATTTGTGCGCTTGGTTTACATGACATCATTAATTGAATATATCAAACACATATGTAAGTTCAACGTAATCAAAAATGTTTATTTATAAATACATAAAAGCTGGGGAAACTATTGTGGTAAAAATAATATTTTTGAAGAAAATCTATTATACAGTTCATATATGTGTGTGTGTAATTAGAATATCTGCATATCTGCATTTTAAACGGAAAGTAAAATTATAAATTAACCTTTTGTAAAAAAAAAATGAAGGTATTCGAAATATAATAAACCAAATCTAAAAATTAATTAACAGAATATATGATCGAAGCGAATTTGTGCTTTTCGTGGTTTGATTTAATTGTTTCTTTTTATCTTCTTCCTCTTTATGTGTCTTACGCATTACTGCGCGTTCACATCAGCATTGATATTTTTATTTTCGGCAGACCGCATCAGCTTTTCAATACTTTCAAGCCCCGTCCATTGCTTTATATTTTGTAACCATGTCGTTTTCTTTCTTCCGGGTCCTCTCCGACCCTCTATTCCTCATTGAATTATTAGCTTTAACAGTTCATACTTGCTTCCTCTAATTATATGACAAAAATAACTTATTTTTCGTTTCTTTATTTCTTCTACTAGATATCTTTCTGTATCTCTTCAGTACTTCATCATTACTTAATTTCATATCTGGGGGATACGTAACATTTTACGGTGGAACCACATTTCACATGCTGCTAGATATTTGAAAGACTTGGCTGTGTATCTTCCAGCCTCTGTGCCATATAATAGAACGGTATGAACCTCAATTGGTTAATAAAGTGCTTAGTCTTTGAAAAGTTATTTTTGCATATATAATTCTGCGTCTTATTTCTGTCTCCGAGTCTATCCTGTTTGTTATAATGCTGCGCAGGTATTTAAATTCTTGTACCTGATCGATTTCTTTGCGTTAATTAATATTTTTGTTAAGAGTTGTTTCTGGCGACTTATTATCATAAATTTTGTTTTTCTTTCATTGATCTGCTCGGTTTACTCTATCTACTATTTCCTGAAGATCTTGTATCGATTCCACCATTAGAACAGTATCATCTGCATATCTATTTACCATTAATTTCTATTTCCCCCGACGTCTGTTTAAATACTTCATTTGAATAAACATTAAATAAAAGAGGCGACAGGATACCAATCTTGTCGTACTCCCCTGTTTATTTCCACTGTCTCAGTCTCTTTTCCGTTTATTAATACAGTAGCTATTTGTTTCCAATATATTTTCTTAATTATTCTAAGATCAAAATCGTTAATCTTGCGTTGTTCCAGAATTTCAATCAGTTTATCATTCCTTACTTTTTTTGTTTGTTATAAACACTCTTTAGAGTATTAGAACTAATACGATTTTAAGTCTATGCTTAAATAAGTATTAAAATTAATATGGCGGTAAATGTTTAAAACTAATGTGATAAACATTTAATACGGGTTTGAAGAGTGAGCAAGGCTTCTAACTAACATATATTTATATATAAGTTATTTCTAAATATTAAACCATACGGTTTCAGCCGTTTCAAACGGCGAGTATTAGATTCTGTGTCTAACAGCCGACTTGCTTCAATATTGGGATGTCGTTGCAAACGTCGTTCGTGCGCCGTCGCAAGATCGCGTATCACTTCACTTACGAACTTTATTTTGAGATCGCGATGGATGTCATCGTTACGAGAATATATATAAGTTAACAATGTTAAACTAAACAAATAGTAAATTGGTTTTATCTCATCAGCTGAAAACTATGTGTGTATACACGTTTTGTACGCATACATACAAAACAAGATAACAGTCCGATTGTAAGTACAGAAAAGAGAGATAAACGGTATAGCACGTATAGATTTTACGCGATAATACGAAACTAATTTCCGATAAATAATATTAAAATTTAAAAAACCTTCAGTAGATACCACGACACTATTTTGGAAAAAAGCTGACGTTTCGGATATGTGTACTAGTATTATCGAGGCAGTACATCAACTAACTGAAACTGAACTATCGAAGAAACGTCTATATGGGCGACCGTGCTGTTTCTCAAGCGATATCTGTAACTATATTTACCACTGCTAATCATGGATTTGATTGGTTGTTAAAGGATCATCTTCAACTGCTGTTTGGTCTATTTTTCGCACTGCTTTTCATTTTTCTTGGTGTTTTTTCCTAATGTGACCTAGGATAGGATTATTCAAACAAAAGTCATCCTCTCTATTAAAATTATCTTGATATTTACTAATTTCAACAGCTTCTCGTGTCAATTTTGCGTCATATTTATCCGCTCTAGGCAAAACGAGTCATTGAATTGAATGACATGGCCTGAATTATACATATGATCGGCCAAGTAGATGTTTTAGTTCTAACGTATTTTACATCTGCTATATGCTCCTTAATACGAACATCAACTGCTCTTCCTTTTTCACAAATATAACACTTCTCACATGAACACGCAGTATGATACATACCTAGAACTTTTTCCCGTGTGGTACTTCTAATCATATTTCCAATTTTATCTGTAATGCCTTTTATATAAGGTAGTACTATATTAACATCAAATGTTTCATTCCCATTAATGATTTCTATCCTCTTTTTCAAAGTATTAAATTTGTTTAAAATTCAACTAAATATGTATAACATTATCGTTCGATTAAAACTATTGATAATTTTCAATAAACACTTCTCGTTGTAATTTTGTTCTTAACTAATTATTATCTACTTTGAAAATTAGTTTAATTATTATAAATATATTTATAGTTGCATATGACCGCTTTACATTGGGCTGTATACAATGGTTTTATCGAGATTGTCAATATATTGTTGTCAGCGAATGCGAATCCCCACTTATGCAATAAATATGGCAAATCTGCTTCCGATTTAGCTTTAATGGCTGGTCACGAAAGTATTTACAAGCTATTGCGGGTTCGTTTCAGTTTAGTTTTGCTCTATTTTTTTAAAAATTAATTTCGTACGAATAAAATATAATATTGTATAGTTTTCTAGATAAATTTTATAAATCAGGAGAACTCGTAGTTGTTATTATCGTAAGTAAAATATTGGTAATATTGTATATCGTTTCTTAATTTAGTATTATACAGCCGAAAATCAGCGAACAAGAACTATTAACATTACCGTGCCGTTTAAGAAATCATCAATCATTTCATCTAATATGAATAGTTAGTATGTTCAATTTTTTATACATACTTTTTGATATTTATTAATTTTAAGCGTGTAAAAATTTAAGAAATTTGAAGTAAATTTGTGTTTCTTACTCAATGTTTTAAATTATCTTAAATAATGTTTATTAGCTTGTAAAAAATATTATAAAAGAAATTTGTTTTATTAATATGTATGACGGGTATGTTGTATGCGAATTATGTGAATTTATCTGTTTGTAATACAAAATTCGCATGTTTTAGTAAATAATATTTAACCGAACATTTAGCCTTGCTGTGTAATCGTTAAAATGACCATGGCATGATGTTTTCGTTAAATAAATTACATTTTGTGTTTCCCTCTTATTTAACTTTTGACTCGTATCCCGAAAAGTGTTTTTAACTGGAATGCTTAGAACTATTATTTTACATTTGCGAGAATGGTGACGTGGTAGATGATCGATCTCATCGTAACAATTTTTTTTTCTTCGCGTCTAAGGATAGGTGAATACAAATACAGACTACTTGACTCCACAAATTTAAAAATGTCGTTTCAAGGATAAGTGTTTCATTGTCTCGTGTGTTTTAACCTAGAAGAAAAATTAAATTGAAAAGAACTATTATGTTCTTATGAAGAATCTTATAAAAAATTTATGACAGATGAAGTAAGTCGATTAGAAAGTGTTTTGTTATACATAAAACATAAAACTAAAAATTGCTTTTATAATTATGTTTATTATTTCGTTATTCATTTTTTTTTATTTCCTAAAGTTAATTTGTGTATTCTAGAAAATATATTTTCTCCTTCAGTCCTGTATTCATTTTGCGGATGCTGTAACAAAAAAAAAAAAATGAATTGGTAGATTGAAAGACCATCTGTCATTATTTCTTATTAATTCCGGTAAAGGCAGGTTCGTAATGATTTTGATGTATCGGAGTTGCTTCTTTTTGCCACTCTTGGATAAGAATTTTCCTAAGCCATCCTGTCTTATTATGTGACCAATAAACTTCGGTTGTTTTCCTATCATTATGTGTAATAATCGTTGATTCGGCTCTGTATGTAATTTTCTTACTGTGATATTCTAGCATGCGACTGTAGCAAGTCATTTCAAATGATTCAGTCTGCTGTTATCATCCCCGAAGTTTTGATCCATGTCGAAATATTAAATCTATTACAGTTTGTCGTAGTATTTTTTTCACCTGGCATGTTATTCGACGATGTTTCATATTTTTGTAAGTTTGTCAAAAGTGATTTGTGCCGCACCTATTCGTCGTTTGATTTCTCATTCCCAGTTAATGTTGTTTGTTACATAACCACTAACATATAATTCCGCATTGTTTATTAATATCAGTTATTAAATTAAATTTTTCGGGCAATATTCCTGTTCTATCAAAAGTCGTTATTATATACGTTGATCGATTTATTACGAGGTCAACTTTATCCTTGTCTGACATCCGTTTCTGTTTTGAAAAACAACGAATAAAATATACAGGTTACTGATGCAGTATTTTGTTTTAAATTTATCACTATCAAACAGTATTATTAGTTACTTCATAGGCCAGTATTTTTCGTTTCATGATTGAGGTCCGTTATAATTTCTAAGTTCACAATGAGAAATAACGAATCATAATTATAATGCAAAATAAATAATTTATGAACGTTTTCAATTTATATGAATATCTACGTAGTATGTATGTATGTGGTCACTTCATAAATATACAAAATATATAATTGATCTTGATCGTATTATATTAAAACCGACGTTACTTACGATTGCAAAGAAGACGATTATATTTATTTATTTATTTATTTATTTTTTATAAGGCCGGTTTGGACATTCGGATACATCAAGATCGCGTGAGATTACTTTTCCATCTAGTAATCAAACGTCAGGTATACCGCTGTTTTAAACATAAAATTTATGATATTTTAAAAATAATTATACACTGTATTTATATATTTGACGTATTTTTATCTGTGATTCATTTTCCTCATATGTGTATGTTTTAGATAAATGTTTTAATATTGTCTATTAATTCCGCATTAAATTCATAAAAATAAGTGTAAATTTTTATTCCGAATAGATTTGTAATCTAGAAAATGTTCATTGACTGAACTTTACCACAGTTTCAAATTTGATTCTTGCCGATATTTTCTAAGTGTAACTACTTATGTTTCGTTTAATTTGTTCCGTACATTCTGCCTTGATTAAAATTTAGTCCACTGAGAACTTCGATTTTTCAATCGGAAAACACATTCATGTTCCCCATGTTCCCCAAAGTCATCTTTTCTCATTTCATTGGTAACATTTAAGAAGCTTTCCTCTGTTTCAGGCGCACGCTGGCTGTCGAAGATGTCGTATTTTTTAGTCCTTACAAATACCGGAGTTTTTGATCGCATATCAAGAGATGCAATTTCACTTTAGAAATAAAAGTTATCGATATTAACATCTGATAATTATGTGCATTTAACGATTTTTTTCACATGCCTTGAACGTGTGTTCTACGGTAAAAATCTATAATGCTACTGCTCATATTCACATCACTTTTAGTGTTTTGCTCACTGTAATATTTCAGCCAGTTTCGTGATAATCCTGTTTTATCCTTTCTGTTTTCACGTCGTATACACGAAATATTAAACTGTATTCCCTATAAATATATTGGACTCTATTGTCAGTTAATTTTTTTTCTACTGCATGTTCAGTTTCATTCTAGTTTCGATATTTCTTCTGAAAGATTTGAAATTAGGGAATTTTGTGCATAATAAGTATTTTCATTATATTGCTTTAAATCTTTGCGGACTAAATAAGAATAAAAAAATGGTAGGATTTGCTCCTCTGTTAATTAATCGTGGGCAAAACGCTCTCTTGCGGTACATTTGACGCTCTCAATAAATCAACCGAGTGTGATAGTTTTTAAATTGAAAAATAATATATCTATTAGTGTACAATTTTATTTCCGAATAATGAAAGTAGTTAAATGGCTTTTATGAATAAAGTTCAATTTTTTTCCCTATATTTTTAGAAGCCGACGAATTAGCGCTGAAGTTGACTTCGCACAACACGTTAAAGGAATTCGCGATGAAACCTCGCAACATTATTAAACATGTCCGTGACAATGATACAAATAATCATAATGTTGGCGGAATTAATGTAAATAATAAACAATCGATGACAAAACAAAATATAACGGAAGAATCCAATTGGAACGATGCAACACAAATCCATTATGAGAAAGACAAACTTAAGATTAACGAAATTTTAGATAAAGTAGATCATTCCGGTAAATTTTCTGATTTGCAAAGTAAATTCGAAGTTGATAATCAAAATTTTAATGATATTGTCGACGATATTAGAAACCACAATTCTCTTGATAATGATTTCGAAAATTTGACTGTAGCAAAAGGAAATTCTAACCAGAATAATTTACCACAGTTTTTACTAAATAAAAGAAAGAGACAACACGGAAATTTCGAAGAGCCTTGTCGTTCGGGTGTAGCAGGGAAACGTGTCAAAACAGAAATTAATTTCAATAGGAATGATGAAAAGGTATAATAACCTTAAAGTTTTTACATATGTGTTATGTAACTTTATTAAATGTTACTTTTCGTTTTATATAGGTTTAGCTTCGTGCAGTAAACGCTGTAATATATATTGGATCATAATTTTAATGAAATAAAATTAATTTAACGAGTTTTTAATTGACGTCGTTTAAAAAATATATCCCTAAATTATTGGCGGAAAATAGTTTGAAAAAAAATTGTAAACGTATCCAATTATTCGTATAGGTTAGTTATATAATCCGAGGTATTATTACGATGTAAATTATTCATTTCGTGTGATTCATCTTCGTATAATGTTTCAGATGAAAGATAAAATCTTTGGGAAGGTGGATCAGAAAACTGGTAATGTATATTTTGTACACGTTAATATTAGATTAAATATACGCAATATATTTAATAAACGTAGTTTGTTTAATATAAATATGTATCACTAAGCAAGCATTATAGAAATACGTTTTGATAAACATAAATTTTATATATATATATATATATATATATATATATATATATATATATATATATATATATATATATATATATATTCCATACTGACTCTTAGTTCATTATTGATAATCCAGCGTTTCTTAAATAAAGGTGCATTCCAATAGATAAAACCATAATATTTTTATGTTATTTAATTACTATAACCTATTATATCTCTATATTGTTTTTTCTTTAATCTTCTAACTGGATTATCCATGAGTCCAATGGTTTTCATGCGTGATATTAACGGATTTATTGAGCAAATGTGCTATGCATTCTGTTTTACTGCTGCTTATATACCTCCATTACCGAAGGAACATTTAGATCGTTCTGAATTATATTGTTTATAATATGGCGCCTTAGCCGTTATTCTCAATATTTTTGATTGATATGAGTGTATTTTGTTTAGGTGCGTCTTAGCAGCTGTTCTGTACATTTCTAAACCATATTTACAGACAGGAGCTAGGATAGTGTTGTAAAGTAAAACTTTATTTCCAAGACTTAGTTTCGACTGCCTTGCTATCAGTGGGTCTAACTGCTTCAGTAAGGATCTCCATCTTTTTTCTGGCGTTAATTACGTGAAGATTCCATTTAAGGCGCCTATCAAGGGTTAATCCAAGATATTTTATTGCTTGTTTTTGCGGTATTCTACGATTATCGTAATTACCAGGTTGACATGTTTCACGTTTGTTTGTAAATGTTACATACGATGACTTTTGTTCATTAATTATGATTTTTCATTTGAGAGCCCATTTATACAGTAAATATGATATTGAATATACCTTGACGCTACGTGAGGATTCGTGGTGGGCATATCTGCTGTATATATATTGTAAAGGGGTGGTCGAAGGACTCTGTCTTGAGGTACTGATGCCAGTATTTGACAATGACTAGATAGGACGTCGTTTATTTCGACCTGAACATCTGTCGCTCAAATAAGATCTCAGCAGATGATACATTTCAATCGGAAATATCTTCCGGATTTTATATAGCAAACCATCATGTCAGACGCGATCAAATACTTTTACAACGTCCAGGAACACTGTTGAGCAGTACTCCCCACGCTGCAAAACTGACTCAAACCTCATCAACAATTCGGTTACATTGATATATAGCCGAATGTTTCGATCTAAACCCGAATTGATGATTTGGGAGATGTGCGTCTGTCATACTAAGGATTAATGGTTGAATTAGTTTCTCAAATACTTTCCCGAAAAATGTGTCTAATAAACTTATCGGTCTATAAGACGAAACATCTGTAGCCGGCTTGTCACGTTTGTGAATAATTAGAGACTTTTTCCATCTGGTTGGAAAGTATGATAACCGTCGCATTGCGTTACATATATGTATAAAAGTAGTAAAAGTACTTTGTTTGGCAGATGTTTCAAAATATTATTTGTGGTTTCATCTTCTCCAGGGGCTTTATTATTTTTCAAACTTTTGATACACGTACGAAGCCTATTTGGCGTAATGTATGTGTAATTTTGACAGTACTGTATGATGCTACTATTGCTTTGTATATTTTTTTTTCGTATGTTGTTGATTTTTTAACTGATAAATTTTAACCATTTCGGTCCCCAATTATAAATTTTTTCTAGGAATATTATGCATTTTGATGAAGTAATTAAAGGAAATGACTCGAAAATGTGAAAGTATGAAGTAATATTTTGTGTTAATACTGCTTCTTAGATGACTGGATAATTTTTAATGGTTTATATAAATATTGTTAGAAATAAAACATTCTATGCCAACTGAATGTCTCTTATTATAAAAATAATTATTAGGAGTTTACGTACCATATAATGGGCACTGTGACCGGAAGAATGAAAACATTGCTGATAAAGACAGAGGTAGACGTATTATTCATAACGTTTCAAAAATATTAACATTGAAAATCGGTAATTGATCTTTATTACACTGAGATATTTGTGGTTTCTGATTTTTTTATTTAGTTTACCGAGTTTGGCAAAAGGGGACATTGTTGTTTACAGTGTAAAGATTATTATGTGCAGTACGCGATCTTTAAATTTTACCATCAACATTTATAGTATCTCTACTTGTTCTGCGGATTCTGCATTTATGTCTAAGATATTTCATGAACAAGCACTATTAGAAATCAAGTTAGCAAATAAAATGATGTTCGATTGTTTTACAAGAGACATGTATCCAACTCGACGAATACTTTCTCAAATTTGTATAGATGAATACTAACTCTGTGGAAGGCAACAAAATTGTGGTCACCCATTTCAACAGTGCTGTTTGTTTTAACTATTGTTTTTAAATTTGTAATTATAGATTACCTGATTAAAATTATTCTACCAAACTCCGGGAACAGAAAAAGACAATGATAACAGTTCATTTTTACATATAGTTACCTAAGCAACAGGCAGTTCCAGGTCAAACATGAGGACAGTCTATCAGATGTATATCCAATTCTAGCTGGAGTCCCACATGGCAGTATTAACTCGGATAATTCATCATATATGACGTTCTCTAACAGAAAACTACACAGCAAACGGGTGCTAATCGACAATAAGCGACTCCAGGACCAATGAAGTGAAATATCTGGGAGTTTACTAAGACCAGAGGCTGATGTTTGAGGTCACATATATAAAAGAAAAATGAACTCTACATCCGGATGAAGCAACTTTACTGGCTCCCGTCTTTTCAATGTTGAAAACGACTTCGTTACACTGAGAATTGTACTAGGTATTGTCAATATTAGTTCATCTAATTTACAAACTTCGAACAAGATCTCGTCGAAGTTAGATGGCTTCATTTCTTCCACTAATTTATATAGATTTATTTTATTTAGGTCAGCATCCATACGCACCGATAGCAATTGAAACTTCCCAAAACATTAAATTTGAAAAAATTTCATTTGAAAACTTTTTTTTTAATATTCGTATTTACTTCAAGTTAAAACATTGTCATAGATTTCGTTGAATAATGCACGCGCATGTGATAGTTCATATTTTGGCTGTGATAATTTTTTTTTTTTTTACAATAAATTCTTTGTTCTCTTTTGACTTTACATAATTCTATTATTTTTGAATTTCATTTGAGTTTCCTAAATTTTATTCATACGACATAAAATATATATTTTTGAAAAATATTCAGCTAGGGCAAATATCTGGAAAAAATTTCGATAAAAAATAAATTTTGAACTTCAATGAAAAATTTTAGAAATTTTTGGACTGACTTTATGTCTCCAGCATTCTACTGTTTCGAATTTTTAATCAATGAAAGAAAAATGTCATCGTGTTTTTCTTGGTGTTTAAGTGGTAAATTTACTAAGCTAAGTTGCACGTTTCGTAGATTTGCTGAAAAACACCCAACCCAGATAATGTCTGAAAGGTAATTCTATATTCTTTTATATTTGAAGCGTACTAGCGAATAGTATATTTGATACAATTCATGTAGTTTTATGTGGAAACCTCCTACTTGTCTTGCCATCACCTATGCCCCATCGTATATACAAATTTCTCAGCTATCGATAATACTTTTAACAAACTCAAACTGAAATATATCATCAGCGGATCGATCCGCATTATCATTAATAAATTTAATAAATCTATCTTGAGCATTTGCAGTATGACTGCATATATGATGTAAAAATGCTGACAGCTGTGATTTATTTGAAACGACGTTTTGTACAATAATAAAGCAACGTACTTTGAATCTTTGATTTCTTCTTTTATCTTAGCTTTTTTTTTTCAGTTTTATTGTGGAAAAAAATGATTCTAGGAGAGGTCAAGCTTTTTAACCACATTCATCAAAGCATTCTACTTATTTAATCCCTAAGTAGAATCAATACATACTCATTTATCTTTTGCAGCGTCAAATAATATACACGGCCGACAAAACAGTTTTCCGCTATCTTCGTAAGTCAGTTAGAAACAGAATGTTTTCATACTGAGATACATTGAAATAAAAATCGCGCTACCTTTCTTTTGTTCAGTTTGTAATAACAAAATTTATAATTTCTGTTTCTTAAAATTAAATCGCGGAAAAGGTTTTTCAGTGACTTCCTTAACACGTATTTACGAAGAACATCACACTCTACAGTGATGTTATAGTCGCTTATCATAAGTACCGTTTTCACCATACTTACATGTGCTAGTGCGTCTTTGTTTTGATAAATTATCGGATTATCGGTGGAAGGAAGGTAGTGGTTAATATATTTTTTCCTTATTGTTGAAAACGACGTTTTAATCACTGCCCTCAAACTTATAGACTAAAGTTCCTCGTTCCTCGCTGGTTTTTGACAATAAGCGGGTATATGATCGCTTTCTATGCTTAACAAAAAAAAAAATTATCTCGTAATTTTTCAGAGTAAGTGGCGCCTGCCTCGCTCATCCGGAATGCACACCATTAGTTAAAATGTATCTAATCTGCAATACGTCAATGGCTTGACATCAAAATGAAACGAACTTATTTAAAAAAAAAAAAAAACGATAATAAAACTAAATAAGATTGCCTAATATACGATGATACCCAAATGATGCAAATATCTGTGATGTATATTAATTATCGCCGGTCTTTTGGATATGACACAATTTTTTTCTTAGAAGCTTCATAGATGCAGTTATATTACATACATTTTCGTATCTATCAGACGAGTTCTTCGGCATATGTATTTATTTCGCATCTTTATAATTTACGTAAAATAATTGCCGTTCTTATATTTGGCAAATATTGCCCTTAAAATTCTGTTTTAATTCTATAATATTTCTGAATATGTTATAGCAACAAATTGTAAATCTATCTAGAAAGTTATATTTTTATCATTTAGTTTCATTGCGATGTTTCACATTTCATTTATATTTCTGTCGCCAATGAAAATATAATTTTTCTACGCTACCAATACATAGTTCCGAGTTTATGGTTTAAAATGCGCATTGTTTTGTACGACAGATCCAAAAATGTTGAAATTGTTGGAAGAACATGGTATTAAAGAATTACCGGTGGATGAATCGCCACTTGTGACATCAGCAATTAAAAGCGGACAGAAAGTTGTACTGACAGGTACTTTGCAATTTTTTTACCATTATTTTATTTCAGAATTCGTTTATCGTTGAGCCGTATTTTGTAAACAAAAAATAATAATAATAATTTTTAAAAGCCGCTAGGTAAGTGATTGTTATAGCAAAAGATGGATACCGCATTAAAAATTAATACATTTTTTACAACAAACACCAACTTTTAATATGAGCATTTTATGGATTTTTAATGTTTGTTTTTTTTTATATATTCTTCGTGCAGTTATTTCTACGTTTGCTGATGACACAGCGATTCTAGCTAACGATAAGATTTAACAGCGTGCTACTGAAAATCTACACAGCTAACAATAAATGAATTAAGCGCTTGATTGAAACGTTGAAAATTAAACTACGAAAAATCGGTGCGCATAAACTTTACCTTACGGAAAAGAAAAAAATATTCCAATGATACTGAGTCAGCAGATAATCCCGCATAAAGAGTCAGTCGAGTACCTATGCGATTCGCGTCTAAATTGGGAGCACCACGTCCGGCAGAAATGTTTGGAAATAAAAAAGCAAAAATGAGAAGTATTTCAACGCTATCTATTGAAAATAAACGAATTTTTGTGTATGATCATTGTTAAACCCATTTGGATTTATGGAATACAATTGTGGGGTTGTACGAGTATTTCCAATATAGATTCTATACGAAGACACTAAAACATTGCACCTTGGTACGATCATTCGCGCATATCGATTTGAACACAATAATGACGTACACTGAAACTTAAAAGTTCCAATGGTCATCGATGAAGTTACGATAACCTTAATAAATAAATACAGACAAAATATAAAGTTTAAACATTCTTGATGATGAAGACCTTTTGACCGATAGGTTATCCGTATCCCCTCTACTTAATATTTAAAAGAGAAAAGCTGAAAATATCGTATTTTTTTCTTTTTCTTTAATATTGCGGTTATAGATCTTAATGTATTAATTGTATCGTTTTTATTCTTAAATCAGTTGCAGCGTTCTCTGATGTATTCAACTCTTATGTACCTAAATTTGGTATAATATAGATCAATTTCGATTTTGCATTCTTCGAATTTATCATTATTTGTTAAGCCCATTTTTTTTAGGTAGTCAGCGAAATTTGCATGTCCCGATAAAAAATGGCGTTAGAAGAAATCTAAACAGTTTATTCTTCAGTCTATCCTCGATTCTTGTTACTATTCTGTACGTCCGCCTACCTGTTAGTTCTTCCTCATAAACGTTTTGGATTTTCGATACTAGCGTTGATTATTTTGAAATAAGAATCGGTTCGCGTAATTTATATTTATAACTGCGGATAATTGCAAGAAGTCTGATACAAAAACTTGAAATATAATGAATTACGTTAGCGTACTCAGCGTGCGTGTTGATTCGAATGACGATTAGATTTTAAATATTTCACGCGACGAAAATTTTGTTTTGTTTAATTAACGCGGTGAATTTAAATGTTTCATACCGCGAAGTAATTTTTGATAGAAATCCGATTTTTACAATTTTCTTAACTTTGTTTTAGAATTTTTTAATTTTCTGCAGGGTAAATATGTTCTAATAAAATTAAGATAAAAATATATTAAATACATTTTTGCTCTGTAGATTTATCGTATAGAATTATTGAATGTATTGACGGCTATTGAACATGACTATTTTCTACGAAACAGTCTACTAATAATATCCTTTGAACGGAAATTTTCATAACAAAATTATGTACTTTTTAAAATGATCTTTGATAAATTTGTTTTAGTATCGTCCGTATGATATTTACTCTTCACGATGTATTCAAATTTAGATCGATTTTATTTATAACTATTTTATATATTTTCTTCTTTGCTTCAAATCTAGAACTGAATATTTATCAACTAGATGGTGTGAAGAAGATGAGAGATTTGAAAATCAGAGATCTGGCCATCAGCAGACTGATGAATCAGCTAATTTAGAAAGAATTTATGTATAGTTTATGATCCTTTTCTGTTCGGGTCTTCTGATATTATCTGTTTTTGTTTTTTTTTTTGTTTTTTTTTTAAGAATTTTGGTTGCCAGAGGACTATTATGTTTTTTTTTTAGCTACGATAAATGTTTGACTATCGCCCGATGAACTTCTTCGTTTATGTATTCGATGTTGGGATTCCTGTGTAGAATGTCGGAAGTATAACAGGGAACTATCATTCGTAATACTTTGGTTTTGATTTGGATTCTTTTTACGTTGCTGTTCGAAGCACATCCCATAACTTAATACAATAAAGCCATATTGGCTTCAAAATTATCTTATGTAGCAAACTTATTATTTATGTTTAATTATTCAGAGAAATTACACGTTATCTTGAACTCTTACACTATTCTCTCCATCTATTTCGTTCGTTTTACTGTATGTTTTTACGATGATTTGCTTGTTTGCCCTGTGCCTTCTTTTTTTAATAGCTTAGCCTTTGGCAATAATATAAAAAATTTTTACTACGTAATTTTATATATTATATATATATATATTTATATATATATAAAATTAGGTTAATTAAATTAATATTAGTAATGCGAAACGTAGTGACCGATATAACGAGAAAAGATAATAAATTTGGAGTGACCTACCGTGTTAAATTTGAGTCATCTATTATACGCACAATAATTATTAATTTGTACTAGTCCTATATCGCCTATTCGGCCATAGTCAACCATATGCACCCAATAGGAAATTACGATTCCAAGGAACTAAGTATTATACTAAGTATAAGCATCGACGCATTAATCCTAATGTATTATTCTCATAACGTTATAATTTGTTTGTTTTCGTTTCCATTACTTATAAATGATATTACGTATTCGTTATGTAATTAAACTTATTATTTTTTAAATTACCGCTTTTCATTTGTGATGGTTTTTTGTCTGAATTTTCCATCAATACTATTTTCATCTAGTATACTTACTATTTACCAGTTTATATTATTAGAAAAAAAAAATCAATTGAAAATTAGTTAAATCACTAATATTTATTTTCTTAAGGAAAACACAAAGCTTTTCGGCATTTACGCCATTATCAAGTGAAAAATTTTAAAAAATCATAATTTTAAAAATATAAATTAAATATAATTACTTAAAAATATGTGATGGTAATTGTGAAAATATGATCCAAAAATGCTGTCTGCTTCTGTTCTGTCTATTTTTTGATTTGTTGAAATTTAATATCAATATATTTGTTTATTAATTTAGTTTTTTTATATTGCCGAAAAGCTTTGTGTTTTCCTTAAGAAAATAAATATTAGTGATTTAACTAATTTTCAATTGATTTTTTTATAAAAAAACACTACATTCCACATTATAAAAAATTAATACATTATTAGAATTTTTACTTTCATAAATGGAGAGGGCATTTGTTGCATTTATTAAATATTATTATAACTTTTTAATATAATGCCAAATATACGCGTTTTTACATTTACATTTATCGATAGATAAGAACTAAATATAATCGAAACAAAATACGCTACAGCCTAAACGATGGTGACCTTTTTTTTTTTTTTCAAAATTAAAAATTCATTCTTTTTCTTTTTAATTATAATTTGTACGTTTCGTAAATTTTAGAGGCTGGAAAGTTAGCTCTCAAACAGACAGAACGGGACGTAATTAGAGAATATATAATAGCGCAGGATAATTTTCTTCAAGAGAGCAAAAGAAGAAGTCGTTCCCGCGACATGAGGAAGCGAGAAAATGTAATCAAAAAATCACGGACGAATATAGTCGAGGAAAATGGGACAAGTGAAGATTTTTTAATTGAAGTTAAAAAAAAGCTCGCTAACGCTAAAGAAGAAATATTTCTCTCGACACGGCCTGAGAGCGGTAAAACAAACGACAAGATTACGTTAAATCAACTCAACCAGCTTGGTCAAAAATCGATTAAAATAGATAACTCGTCCGCCAATTCCGTAATGACGGAACGCATAGCTGATGTTAAAAAACCAAAGTCCGATTCAATTTTAAAACACATCGGTATAAATGACTGTATAGGAAAGCAGATATACTCAGCTGTTGTACAGGTAATTTATCGTCTAATATATAACGGTTCATCTTTAAAATATAATATATCTTTAGATACTCTTAATGTACATGTTTTCACATGCACACATACATACAACGACTGTTAACTAATATTTAGATCATTTGTATTACATATTCCGTTATAATATAGATATCCTAAACGGTTTAATTTCAAATATACCACCATATTTATTACGGTACGGTGAATCACCACGTCTACATTTCAATTAAATAATAATCCGTCGAGATGAATTATCGTCATAATTCAAGTTTTTACGCAACTTTATCCTGTTTATTCAACTGGTTGCTTGTTTTTTCCGTATTGTTCGTTGTTATCCTTGCGAGCAGCTTTTATACGGCTAACAGAAGACTATTCGATGTCCAGTTTTTTTTTTTTTTTTGCAACAATATTATCGCACTGTATACAATGGTTGAACATATCTTATCACGTATCTACCACCATATTTCAACATTTTTTGCGTTACATCATCCTCCCCTGGTGCTTTACTGCACTTCGTTTGTACTACGTGGTCATAATTGTTTAATATTAATTTCCTTTGTCCATGCGTCTGATTTTGCTTAAACAAATTATATTCCATTTAATTTTCTGAATTTCATAAAGCAGTTTTGCAAGCTACTTTCCGTTATTAATTTGGCCGAGAGTTCCCTGTTATTTCAAGACCCCGTAATTTATGATATATTAATAGGGTTAGGTCTTATCTTTACACGGGAATCTAATTCGTTTTGAACGGGGTGGTAATAACTCTGCTAACTCGAGCTTGATATATAAAGAAAATGCAATCATTATTGTTAAAAAATGAAAGAAGTGAAAATGAAACGGAATGTTCACTGTGTATATTAATTTATAATTTTTATTGTTCATGTGTCTTGTAATGTTGAGGGCAAATTGAGCTATGACGGAAATGTGTATCAAACATTCATGTCGCGTAAAAAATCCTGTTACTTCTTAAGTTCGTTAAATATAATAACCAACTGATATCGTAATGTTAAATAATATATTTTTCTGTTTCAATATAGTATCTCACATTTGTTCCCATTTCATTTGCCCCGCTCTCACAGATATAACCATATGTCTCGATTTTGTCTCGTCATCGATATTGTATATAGTAGTTAGCCTTATGTAGGTAGCTCTAGCGGCCTGTCTAGTTTACCCGCAATTTCAGCTGTATCATAACATTAATATAAAAATATATCTAAAATATATCTATCCTTATTCGGTTTGTGTGTGTGTTATAAACATGTTTCAATTAGTTTGTCTAGGAAATAGCTGTATTGACGAGGCTCGCTTAGGTTGTCGTCTCCTACTTCAAATCAATGAGACTTTTATATATCATCATCATAATTTCTTAATCTTGTTAAGATTGTTGGACAGCTAATTTGAAATGTCAGAATTCTCTGGATAGTGCCATTTTTTTATATTGTACTATATCCCGTTGCTTGTACATCATGTCGTATTCGTTTGATATATTTCATTCTTGACCTTCCTTTTTATCTTTTCTCTTCTGTGAGGCTTTAAATATTTGTATTAAATGTTCATTGTATCTGAAAATATGACCTGTCTATTTGTACTTTCTTTTAATTTTCGTAATAAGCTTCTATTTTCACGGATTATTATTATATCGTATTTTCCACGATCAATATACCAGAAATTTTAAAGTTTCTTAATCCATATCGTAGTATAATTTATATGCATCAATAGTGTCAAGTAGGTCGCCATTGAATGTTCGTTATTCTGCACTTCGCGGCGATTTTCTTCCGCCATATTCCATTTGTTTAAATTGTACTTGGTTCGTGTCATTCCACTTCTTATTCTGTTTAAGATGCGTCATAAAGTAAAATTTGTAATCGTTTCCTGTTGGAAAAGATTCTGTTATATTCTAGCGCTTCGAGATGTTCAAGCTTTTAGTATTTCATACTTAGCCGAGTTTTCCAGCTTTTCGGCTGTTCCTAAAAGGCTACGTCTCGATTTTAATCTTCAGTTCTTTATTGTTTGTTATTTCACCATCGGTCTTTTTTGTTGCTTCATATGTCAGGGGTGGTGCAATGTCTCGGTATTTGTATAACTTATGTAGCGGTGTTGCTTTTAAGTAGCTTAGTAATTATTCTACATGTTTCGTTCAGAGTAACATTTACTTATATGCCGAACGGCTCCAAACTGGACACGCATACTCTCCTGCTGAGTAGCAAAGTGCTTCTGATATTCGCAATATGTGTGGTTTTGCTCCCCATTTAGTGTTTATTAATTTCCGAATGATATTATTTCTTAACCTTAATTTTTATTTTTGTTTCTTTACAATGCTTTCTAAATATTAATGCTCTGTCTAATGTAACTCCCTTAATACTTAAAGCTGTCGGAGTGACTGAGCTTCGTGTCGATCCATGTGATTTGCAGTTGACGTTTAGCCTCACGATTACTGTACATATCTGAGTTTTTGTTAAATTCGGTTTTAGTTCGTTAGCAAATGTAATATTTACAAGATCCTTGATTATTTTCATTAAGGATTTGTTCTTCTTTTTGAGCCGTCTTTGTTATCGAAGGTTGGCGTCCACATCCTTCACTACTTCTAACCATACCTGTCAGTCCCTTGCTAAATGGAAAATATTTCCGACTCCGGCAACCGCCATCCATTTTTGAAACCCATGACAATTCTTCTGCGGCCAACACCACGAACACCTTCTACCGCTCCCATCAGCATTATTTGTAGTAGTTCGTATTTTGGTCCTCGCATCAAATGACCCAGATAATTAATTTTCTTTAATTTGACCAATCGGATTAATTCCCGGTCGACATATGTTTCATAACTTTTTTATTTGTTATTTTTGCTGTCCATGGTATTGCTAGCAATCGTCTGTAAAGCCAGGTCTCAAACGATTCTAATCGTCGTATTTGTTCAGCTTTTAACGTCCAAGTTTCTGCAACATCCAATAGCGTGGATAAAACATAGCACTTAACTATTCTCCACCGTAAATGCAGGTTAACATCGTGACTCCGCAGAAAGTTACTTAGCTTTTGAAGCGTTACTCGTGCTATTTCAATTCTAGATCTTATTTCTAATTCTGATGAGCCGGTAGTTGTAATCCAGCAACCGAGGTACTTAAATCTTTCCATCCGTGTAGGTGTCAACCACTTTTATACAAGCAGTCTGATTCCAATAAAGGTTTTTTATTAATTGGATAGATTTCAGTCTACTCTTGTATTTTCTAATATTTAAATAAGTTTCACATGGTTCACATTATCAAAAGATTTTTCAAAATCGATGAAACAAAGGAATACCCGCTTTTGTCGGTCTAAACATTTTTCTATTAAGGTTCTGATACCAAATATAGCTTCTTTTGTGCTAAACCCATTTCTGAATCCAAACTGTGTTCCTCCAATATTCTCTTCGATTTTTGTCCAAATACGTCGATGTATTACTTTTAAAAGGATTTTTAGTGAACACGACATCAGACTAATCATTCTATGATCACTGCGTTTCCTGGTGTTCGGTTTCTTCGGTAGCGTTATGTGTACTGACTTTAGTCATTCAACTGGTAATGTTCCAGAATCATAAATTTTATATAATAGTCTTGTTAGGCGTTCCAAGTTATTTTAATTAATTAACTTTAGTACTTCGGCAGGTATACCATCCGGACCAACAGCTTTAAAATTTCTCGTTAGACTTATTGCCATTTGAACTTCTGCTTGTAAAATCATCGGTGAGCTGTCATGTTCTTCATATGCTGTTTTGATTATTTCTGGACGGACATCTTGAAACAAGGTTTCGGTATAGTTTTTCCATATTTGTAACATCTCTTGTCTTGTAGTTGCAATATTTCCATGTTCATCAACAACATTAGTTACTGCCCTTTTCCTCCATGTATTCGTTATTTCTTTTATCTTTTTGTGCATTTGAAAATCATTGTGCAGTTGTAATTTTTCTGCCTCAATACATTGTTTAGTTAACTAATTGGATTTGTTCTACAGCCTAGAATGTGTTGTTTTGTGCTATGAAGACAAGATCATTTGCACAAATGAAATGCTTTTTAGTTTTCCGAATTGGTTGATCATTGGTGTATATATTGAACAGTGTAGGACCAATACTGTCCTGAGGGAAACAATTTTTTTTCTTTTTTCTAATAAGCATGCGATAAGAAATTGTATCAAAGGCCGCCGTTAAGTCTACAAAGACGGTTCTTGTAATCCTTTGTTCTCTAGCCTACTTGTCGCGGTATTGTTCATGTCAATAGTTATTGATATTCCGTTTAGTACAGATTTTTTAAATAGTTTACTCGATCTTTTCCTGGTTTCAGGAGCTCAATAGCGTGCGTTTTCACCAAAGTTTAAGTATATTTTTCTTTTATAAACAATCGTTATACATCTGTTGAATCAATTTTTTTGCTGCTACTCCAAAATTGTTACGTGGTGGACAAGCATGTTATCGATCCCAGGTGCTTTTTTATTTGTTGCTGCCTTAATAGCACCATTAATTTCAGTTTCCGTAAACAGATTGACGAAATGATTTATTTCAGAAGTGTGGTGTCTGATTACAGATTTCTTATTTTTAAGTCCAGCGCCTTCCCATTTAACAGTAATTTATGAGCATTTGCAGTTATATTTGAAGTTCCAGTGTGTTTTATTTTCCCAACGTTCAATTTTTTCAGTAGAAGCCATGCTTTCCGATTATTTTTTTAAAGTCCATATTTTCAATCAAATAACGGCATTCGTTTCATCTTGTGTCACCTATCTACTCTGCAATTTCCAGGCCCATTTTGATTTTTATCTTCAAATGGATTTTCGTCACATTTTTTCACATATTCCGTGTATTGATTTAATATTTCCTTGTTCATCTCGGATGTATATATTTTACGTAGACCACGGGGTGGCTTTCTTTAAATGCAATTTTTACAGCTTCAACGATCTCTTCATAATATTCAAAAGTTGTAGGTATATTTTTAACCGTTTCATCCAGTTTCTTACTAAGTCGTTGCCAATTTTCTTTTTTAATGTTGTAACGTATTCTTGTGTCTCTAATTTTGATAACTGATGCGACTGAATATATAATAGGTTTATGCTTTATATTGAGGATTGAATTTGAAACCTAATTTGTACACATAGGTGACATGTTTTCTGTTACAAATATATTTTCTGCAGCCACGTTTTCATCTTCCCTAATAAAAGGATGCGGGTAATTTTGCGTCAAATATTAGTTCTAGTTTGTTTCTTTCCGGCCATCCTTCAACGAGCTGTCCATTAGAATCATTTTCAACACAACCCAGGATTCCGAGAGCTATGCCAGCGGTAGTGTATACTACCAGAAGGGTCTCCCAAGCTGGACAGGTCTCGGAGGAGGAGTCAGACGAAGAATGGTCCACTGGTTGTGGAAGCAGCGCAATCAGCACTGCCCATGGGTGGAGAACAGAAGTTCAAAACAGCCATGGAACAGATATTTAGCAAGCACGGAACACATATTGCTGAAGTGGTTCCAAATCTGCGATGAGGATAAAACTACCTCATTATTTTCCAAGTTTAGAAATAGATATGCCAAGCGACCCGGCGCCGAAGTCAAGGTGGGGCTTATGGGAGAAATATGCAACCACCCGCACAACAGTAGGTAACCAGGCTGTGTGTGAAAAATATGTGCCTGGAAAAAGAAGAAAAAAAGAGATGACAATAAAACCAATTATGAACATAGGAACTTGGAATATTAGATCGATGAAGGTATATGGAAAATTGGAAAATATAAAACTTGAAATGAAAAGACACCAAGTTGATATATTAGGAATATCAGAAACCAGAATGATTGGGAAGAATGATTTCTGGAGCAATGATTACCGAGTACACTGCGGGCAAGATAATGGCAAAAATGGTGTCGGAATAATATTTAACAAAAAATGGGGTAATAAAATTAAAACATATTTGCAGGTCAGCGATAGAATAATACTAGTTAAAATAGAAACACTTCCGGTAATAATAACAACAATAATACAAGTGTATATGGGTCAACAAATGAATACACAGATGAAGAAGTGGAGGAAATATACGCTCAAACAGAAGATACAATAACATATGTGGATCCAAAGACAATTTAATAATACTAGGCGATTGGAACGCGATAGTAGGGAAAGAAAAAGAAGATGAATGCATGGGTAACTGGGGACTGGGCAAACGAAATAAGAAAGGAGAAATGCTAATAAACTTCTGTAAACAAAATGAATTGATAATAGGAAATACGCTATTTAAACAGCATGAAAGGAGAATCTATACCTTGAAGATGCCAGGGAATATAAGAAGATACCAGATAGACTATATTCTGGTCAGAAATAGATATAAAAACCAGATAAAACAGTGTAAAACATATCCAGGCGCCGACATAACGATCACAATCTGGTGTAAATGAAAACAGAACTGAAATATAAAAAAACGGATAGAAAAAGATTTGACCAATTAAGGTGGAATATAAGAAAACTGAAAAAGAATAATGTACAAACTGCATATCAAAAAGAAAATAATAGAATATTTAAGAAAGCATAAAGATACGCATACAGGTAGTATTGATGAAAAATGGAATAAAAAAAAAAAAAAAAACTATAACAGTAGCAGCGGAAAATGCACTAGGTAAAGGAAAAAAATCTATAGAAAACCATGGATTACAGATGAAGTAATCGATTTAATGGAAAAAAGAAGAAAGTATAAAAATGTAAATACAATAGAAGGAAAATTAAAGTACAAAAAATATAGAAACAAAATAAACAGGCATACTTAGAAGAGAAATGTAAAGAAGTGGAAGAAAGTATTCGGAAAGGAAATGTAGAAAGCGCATATAAAGAGATAAGATCACAATTAGGCAAATCAAGAACAAAAATAAATGGAATAGTAAATGAAAATGGAAAACTAGTGATAGATGAAGAAGAAATAGCGGACAGATGGAAGAGATACATAGAAAGCAAAGAAGAACAAATCATAATAAATAAAAATGATAAGTTGTACCTAAATGAAAATATAACAGAAGATGATATAGGAGCACCAATAATGAGAGCAGAATTCGAAAAAGCATAAGATAACTGAAAAAAGGAAAAGCTCCTGGATATGACAACATTAGTAATGAACTATTAAAATCACTGGATGAAAATACAAAGAACAAGATGTATGATTTAATAAAAGAAATATATGAAAAAACTGAGTTCCCTGTAGACTTTAACATAAGCAAAATAATGCTAATTCCTAAAAAGAACGGTATAACAAAATGTGAAGAACATAGAATGATAAATCTGCTTCCACACGCGTCAAAAATCATAACAAAAATCTTGCTCAATAGAATAAATAATAAAATAGACCAAGAATTAAGTGAAGAACAATATGGTTTTAGAAAGGGAAAAGGAACAAGAGAAGCAATTTTAGGATTAAGACTGATCATCGAAAAAAAGATTAGAAATAGACAAATCGATATATTTGGCTTTCGTAGACCTAGAAAAGGCCTTCGACAGATGTAATTGAAATCTGCTAAAAAGGGCATTAAAAAAACTTAATATCAATGAAAGAAATAAAGGATACTCTACATCGAAAACAAATAGCGAAATTTAATATAAAAGACACAGAAAGAGAAGCAAGAATAAGGAAGGGAATAAGACAGGGATGTAGCCTGTCACCTACTCTTTTCAATACATATTTAGATCAAGCAATTAAACAATGGTAGGAGGAAGGTAACAATGGAATAACTGTTGGAGGAATGAAAGTAAATCTCTTTATGTTTGCAGATGATATAGTTGTAATTACAGAAAGCGAGAAAGATTTAAATAATTCTTTGCAGAAAATGAAGAAAATTTTAAAGTTATATAATATGCACATAAATAAAAATAAGATCAGGGTTATGGGATGCAGCAAAAAAGATCTCAACAAAAAAGTTAATATAACAATAGACGGAGAAATAATAGAGCACGTTAAAAAAACAAAAATATTTAGGCAGTCTCATAACAGAAGATGGTAAAAGTGGACCAGATATAAAGGAAAGAATCGCAATGGAAGCCTTTATGAAAAATAAAGGACTACTGACATCAAAAAATATCAAAACAGTTATAAAGAAAAATTTTATTAAAACATTTGTATGGAGTATACTACTTTATGGATCAGAAAGTTGGACGATTAATAAAACAATGCAAAGAAAATAGAAGCATTGGAAATCTTGTGTTGGAGAAGAATGGAGAAGATAAAATGGACAGATAAGATAAACAACAAAAAGGTCTTTAATTTAATTAATGAAGAAAGAAATCTGATGAAGAAACTAAAAGAAAGAAGAAATAAATGGATCGGTCATGTACTCAGACATAATCGGTATTTAACGAAGATAATTGAAGAACCGTTAGAAGGGAAAAGAAAAAGAAGAAGGACGAGGCAGAATTATATTAAACAGATACAAAAAGATATAAAAGCATCATGTTATGGAAACATGAAGAAAATGACAATTTCCAGAAAATTCTGAAAGATAACATAACTGTCCACCAATCTTAGTTTAAGATTGAGGAATGAAGAAGATGAAGATTTATTATGCGGCCGGTCAATTACTCTTTTGATTCCACCTATTCTGGGTCTAGGGCTAGTTGCAGAACATTGCATTTCTGGAATAACCGGTATATAAATATTGTCTTCTTTTATTAAATCGTTTAATATTATTTCTCTGTCGATGCTAGTCCTTCGATACCCGCGAACATAATTTTGAACGGGTTTATTTTGGTTGTGAGATGCGTTCTCGAAAAAGGACTGTTTCCGTACAGTAATAGGTTTTTTTCGATAGGAACCAATATCATAAATAATATTATTTTCAGGGAGCACCAGCTCTTTGTATTTTTCATCTTAATCTTTTTTTTAAATGCAGCATTAATTTGTGTCGCTGTTAATAATCCGTTCTTTTTCATTAATGGCAATTTCGCCCATCCTGTTTTTTCTTTTATATCCTATATCCTCCTTCCATCATTTGTTATTATGCTTCCCAAATACTGTGTATTTTTATGTGTTTTATTAATACTCCGTCTATTCCACAAATATATATATATAGTGTGTCAGCTGACGTCACAAACCAACAAACTTCGTCAAATCAAACATTACATCGATCCTTGGAGAACCTCGCTTCCAAGCCGCAGAGACGATGTGGTCATCACCAGGCTGCGCTTGGGCCATACGCGTCTCACTCATGTGTATCTTATTAATAAAACTTTAGCTTCAGTGTGTTCCGGCTTTAACATTATCCTCTCCATTTACCATATTCTAGTTGATTGTCCCTCATACTCCTCGTTCCTTCGAGCGTCTCTTAATCTTCCTCCTTCGCTTTAGTTCCTCTTCAAAGTTGACCATGTTTCATTATCGAATTTAATTATCTTCCTCCACCGATCCGGTCTTTATTCCTCAAGTTAATCCTCTTTTCCTATCGTGCCTCTAGCCTTGGCTTGCTGTACATGGCACGTTAATTTAATTTAATTTAATATATATTAATTTAATATACTCGTATGTATATATATATATATATATATATATATATATATATATCCAGAAAAGAGGGACGGTTTTGTTTTTTCAATAGCGCAGTTGGTAACACTGCTACAACGCAAACCGCGTGCTAAACGTTTTTTAGTGTACACAGAAAAGATTCGTTTTTGTTCGGTTTCAGTTATCATGTCATCCTATAACGAGAAGTTTGCGTGGAACGTTATTTTCGGTGTGAATTGATCACGATAGTGCAAAGAGAATTGGGAAAATAATTTAAAGTTACGCGATTTTTTTTATGGGGGATATGTTAAGAACCACGTTTACGAAACACGTCCACGAGATCTGGAACACCTGAAAATTCGGATATCTGAAGAAATTTCCAAAATTCAGCGCCTTATGCATGAAAAAGGCTTCGAAAATTTTGTAAAGATTGAGCGAATGTATTGTTGCAAATGGCGGTCATCTGAACAATATTGTGTTCCACAAATGATTGTAAGCTAATCATCCGATTTCCTATTTCTAAATAAAATTTCAAAGATTTTGTTCGAGTAGTTTTTGAGTTATTTAAAAAACAGCAAAACCATCCGTCTTCTCTAGGTCAACCAATATATTATAATTTAAAATAAACCTTTTTTTTTTATATCGTTTACAGAATATATCGTCTCCGTGTGTACGGGAAAATACCGTAACCGACTTAGTTACTACAGACGATTTAAACGACGAAATACGGTGTGAATTATCCACGGTAGATTCGTGCAATTTCGAGAACAACTTGTCTTCTAGTACTCTGTACGATGCTGATCGTCGTAATATTAACAATGACCTAGACAGTATCCTGAACGGTCACGAAACAAATTTTACCGTGTCTAACGAAATCAACGCGAAGAGCGGCGCCGATAAATTTTTTGACGATAAAGATAATAACACTTTACCGAATATAAACGATTCCATTTCACCGGCGCGGAATTTTATTCCGGCTCCGAATGAAACTGATTTTACTATACCATCACCGTCGACGACCGTGGTACAAAATGGATTATATATCGATGAAAATTTCTTATCGAACGTTCTAAACGATGTTATAGTCGACCGCGATAACAATTCGATCGTGGCCGATAATAGTAATAATAATAATAATATCGATACTTTTTTGCAGCAATTTTTAAATCTAGAAAAATCAAATACGCAAATACCAAAAAAATATGTAATATCTAACAAACCGATCGAAACAACTTTAATTTCGAACGAATCGAAGATATCCGCTTGTGGTCGAAGTTCGTCCATCATTATATCGAATTCGAACCTAGATCACGATCTGACCTGTTCGTCTTCTCGCATTAACAATGCAGAAGATCGCAAGACGTTAGTGATCAGTAATAATGCGAAGATTTCAGTTCCTTCAGCCGATAGTGGTCCCGTCGTCGTTAGTGAACGAAAATCTTTCGATTCTTCACTACGTTGTTACGCCGATCGTATTTTCAATAACGAACCCGATCAAAAAGGAATAAACATGCTTAATAATAATCGAAATGTCGTGAGCGTTGCTAGTACGTTCGATGTAACTTTAAACGACGATTTTAATGATTATCGAAAAATGTTGAAAATCGATAACATTGTAACAGATAATATTCCGAATAATAATGAGTACGTAGAATCGGAGATAGTTTACGAACATTTATTAAATAATGTATCCGAAGTCTTCGATTCGGGTTGTAAAAACAAAAACTACGACGATATAAATCCTAACGTTAATAAAATCATAGCGTGTTCTTCGTCATCGTCCGACTCGATTCAGCAACCCGAACTTGTATCCGGATTATCGGAAGCGAAAATAATGAACGACGATATATCGTCTAATTTCGAATCGGTCGATTGTAGTGAAATATCGGCGACATTCGGAATTCGTACGGTTAATGACGTAACTTCGAAGTACGACGATAAAAATAATGAGAATCTTAAAGATATCGATTCGGATAATAACGATTCATACGGACGATATTTGAAAGAATCGTTGTCGAATTCGAAATCCAGTATTAATTTTACGAATAATGTCGATGGTGAAAAAAAATCTGTCGTCTACGAACAGTATAACGATGAAGCGATAAATCATTCGAATATCGTCTTTAGTGATAATATTAATACTACCGCTGACGACGATACAAATGATGATGATAAGAATAAAGGAAATATTGAAAATAAGGGTAACTCCAATAATACAAATAATAATAATAATAATAGTAAACAACGCCATAATTCGCTTATTGTTACCAATCTCGATGATGATGATGGTGACCATGATGTCGAAATTGTTTATGAAGAGTGGCCTACTTCTATTGCTAGTTGCCTTCGACCGATCGGTAAAACTATTCCATTACGCCGTGGTTCTGAAGGGTCGAATAATAATCCTATAATTATTCGTATCCGCCCAACTGGAAAACATTTAAAAAGAATCTTATAGTAATCATCCAAGATTTTATCTAATTTATAGTTTCCGAATACTCGAGTGTTTATATTTATATACAAACAATAAAAAATCTGAATAACCGATTCCATTTTCGATAGTATTTACAACTGGTATTATTATTAATAGCATTGTCGTCGAAAATGCTTTTGATATTTTAAGTGAAAAGTTTCGAATTTATTATTTATTTATTTATTTAATGAAGCCACATTATTAATAGCATTGTCGTCGAAAATGCTTTTGATATTTTAAGTGAAAAGTTTCGAATTTATTATTTATTTATTTATTTAATGAAGCCACACAACAGCTAACAGCCAATTATAGTGTACGCTTATAAATAAAATAATACAATGAATAATTTTTTCTGAATTATAAAATTAAAAGTAAAAAAATAAAATACAAAAAAAAAATACATTGAACACATTCACCAGCCTCACACCCATTAAACACACCAGAAAAACTACACGTATTCACAAGTCTAACACTCATTAAAACATACATCATTCACACCCCATTCACACAATCTTACTCGAAATAAACGGACGAATAATCTTCAACAAATTAATAAATACAATATAAACCTTTACGTATATACTACATGTACATTAGTAAAGGAACACATACCAAACACACACCACATAATAACAATTTAGAACCATTGGAATAGACAACAGCGAAACTTCTAATCGCAAAATATGTTCGGGAAGCAACTTATTAAAGAAATATCTGTTATCAAAGTATAATAGACGTATGTATTTCAAACCAGCATATACGGGAAAAATAGTTTTAACCATGTACATTTTGTACAACTTTATAATACGCGGAGAGAAAAAATAAATAAATAAATAAATAAATAAATATATATATATATATATATATATATATATATATATATATATATATAATAGAAGCAAATACTCCTGAACATTTACGACTATGGGGCAATGTAGTCGCTGCCGGTTATAAGGTAGGTAATCAATTTACGGAATTCTAAACGATTCCGGATCAATGTAATATTTGAATTTGGTTTATATTAAATAATTTTATAAAATACGAAAATAATTCACCTTCAAACTTTGGTGGTTCCATACGTCTATAATTTTTTTCGGTGAAAACCATGTTCGTATTTTTTTCTTGCGACTTTTAGAAAACACTTGCTGTTTTCATTTTGATAATGAAAACTGCAAGTGTTTTCGAAACGTCGCAAGAAAAAAATACGAACATGGTAAAAATTATAGACCAACGAAAATAATCTTACAGATTTGTTTCATTTAATCTGCAATTTTCTTTCATGCGTTCTCTTTCTGGACGATGTCCATATATTTTTAATGTTGTAAAATGTTAATAAACTCATAACTGCGAACACATTTTATATCTCACAGCACATGGATACGTAATCACGTTACTAGATTGAAATGCGAAAGCAACGCGGTTGACTGATTACGCATAAGCGACACAAACGAAATATTTTCTGTTACCGGTGCTGAAGTGCATGGCTAGTAGCCATATGTCTACATTGATTCAAACAGAATATTTATTTGCATGTATCGGTGCGGTTGCGGCCCTAGTAAAGACGTTTAACGTTGAAAAATATTTGTCATCTTAAATTTACTGATCTTGTCAGGCGTCGAGAGATTAACTAGTGTTCAGCATCGAAGTGAACCTCGTGGCATCTCAAAACGGCCCGTTCGATTTAGACGACGCGCTAAACATGCCTTGCGCCGGTGCAAAATATAAAGACAATTTCCGAATTTATTTTTATATATATATAAAACGCATATATTGTTTTAAATCGAAGACCTATATCAGACATGTTACTTGATAAACTTTATCTAAACTTATGGACAAAGAAGTTTGATAGCCTAATTAAAAGGATGAAATCAAAATTAATCGATCTGTTAGAAAGTCTAATATCCCAAAATGAATGCAGATTTTATTGGTCCATCGTATTTCTAGACTATTAAAATCAGAAAATGAATATCCGGTTAATTGTTTGAGAGAGCATATTTTTTGTACTATCATGAATGTTATTGTATATTTGTTCTTATCGGTAAAGTTATTATTTCTCTGAATCTTAGGGGAATTCGCTTGAAACGGTATTGAAAATTATAAGAAGTCGCGTGACAAGGAAAGTGCAGTTTTAAAAACCAAAAGTAGCAAATCTGTATAAACTAAATAGTTAAAATTATATATTATATAAACTTTATTATAATATGAGAGAATTAAATAATATTTAGTCTTCAGCTGAATAAGTTTGACGTAATATCAGGAAATAATTTACATCGATATAATCAGTTAAAAAAACAACGTGTAACATAATTGCAATATTGATTATTGATATATATATATATATATATATATATATATATATATATATATATATATATATATATATAAAACAAAACTAAGAAATTGATAAAATTAAAAAGCGGTTTGAAAAATTCAGTTCCTAGTGCTGGTGTATTGGGGATGTGAATTATGTAAAACTAGAGAAAAAAATTACCCTACTGAAAATAAATTGTGCTTCATTGCACAAATAAAAATTTAATTCATAAAGCGCGTTTCAGAATTTTATTTCATTTGGTAGAACTACTATATTATTTCGCATATGAGATTGCAAAATAATTGCTAAATTTATATCCGTTCATAAAATTAATAAAAACGTGCATAAGTGCTAAAGCTATTTTTTTTCTACTTTTGTTTATTTTAAATTTCCAAAAAATTTTTCGAGCGTACTCTATTGAAAGTTGATATGTCGATTGTCGATAAAACATGTCGTTTGTGTGAGTCGATTTAGCGTGTGTATTCTATCCGGCTAAAATTGGTGTGACCGTGTGACTGAACTGAATTAAATGTCTTCGAGTAATTTGAGTTGATTAATGTTTGTTAAGTTTGTTTAATTATTTAAAAAATAATTTGTTAAAATGACGAGTGATTGTAAGAAGTCGTTTATATCATGTATACAAAATTGTTCGTCAAAGATAATTAATGTAGATAATGCTCTATATTATTATTCTCCTATATACGGAGTTGCTAGTTTTCATTTGTTGGCCGTGAAAGTTATGAACCCAGCTGCTATATTTAGGTATATACTCCACATTTTAAAAACAAATCCGATAACTGAATGAATGTGGTATATTAAAGTTTTCAAATCTTTATCTAAAATATACTTTAATAAACCTTTTAATCAATTTTATATTTAATGTCACACCTATAAAATTGTAATTCATTTTGTATCATATTTATAAGTAATGTATTTTTCCTGTTACTTTTGCCTGACAAAAATGAAAGTTAAAAACATTTTGAATTAAAATATTTGTTTCGGCCATTAAGTAGATACGTTTTTTATTTAAAATATAGCGGTTTTAATTGTATACATTTTATATTCTACAAAGCATCGTTATTTTCACCTGGTAATTTTATTTTTCTTTACAATTAGTTCGTATTCGAATAAAAGCATTACAAATATACTTTTACTGGGTTCATTTTACGGCTCCTCTTTATATATATTTGGACGAAGTCATGTTCGGAATGCTTCCTTACAACAGCGTGTTTTATTTAGGTAAATATATCTAAATGTATGTTATAATAACTTTTACATATTTTAATAAATATTGCTTCATTTTATGAAGAACACGTTTACCTTTTCAGTGAAGTGCATAAAATATTTTTGTATATGAAAGTACTTATTCTATACATGACTATATGATTTTTGTTTCTACCGATACAATAACTCATAATTGTTTATCTGATTTTATTTCAGTTAAATAATAAACAACTATTGTTGAGCTTCTAATTGTTTTGACATATATTTTAACCATCCTAGAAAGTTATTTTCTGTTATTCAAATACGCTACTGATAAACTAGTGAAAAAGATGAGAAGCGAATATTCATGGTTCATTCAAATTAAAGTACCTACTAATACAATATATACATATCTGTACAACGATCTAAAAGTGTAATCTACTTTGTAAATTACTATTTGCAATTTTATCCTACTGTTCATGTTGTATACACACCTTTTAAATAGTAGACGCATTTTTTTTAATTATAAAATTTTTATAATATTGCTGTATTAATGTATTGATTTAGAATATTATACATTTTCCTCAAATATTGTAAAACAGTTTGATGTTCCTTCAATTTAAATATAGTGTTTATTGTCAGTATATTTTAAAAAAACGTGAGATAAATTTTTCAACTAAAAAAATTGTTGACTATTTTATTGTTAAATAACTAGTCTGTATATTTATGTTTTATGTAACGGATGGAAATTGTAACGTTATAATTTGGCACTCTGCCTTGAGCATATTTTACGAGTAAATTATACTAGCTTTATAAATTTCATTCTCCATATAATTGCCCCTAATAATTGAAATATAATCATTTTAATTAATTTTTGTTAATTTACTCTTATGTGTAGAAATTTCAGACTTTATGACGTTCGAAAATAAGATAGTCATATTTTGCATTCATGCAATGGGAATTTTATATTATAAATCAGTCAGATGGTTTAGGTATAAGTTACACAGTTTTAAAAACAAAACAGTAAACGTAGTGTATCCATTATTTAATCGTGAATTATACATTAATGTTAATATCTCAATATTTACGAACCCCTTATTCGCCTTATGATCGGTGTCCTGCTGGTCCTCTGTCTCAAAGACGAACTTTATCAATTATAAGTAATACAGGATACGTGTTTCAGATGCATATAAGTGCCCCTGGATATACCAAAATTAAGCGCATATATGAAACATTAAATTTACCTCTTATCTGCGATTATTCCTATACCACGTGATAATTCTTTATTGCATAAAAGTAGTAAATACATCTCAATAATCGAAAATCATGATTACAAGAAACTAGAGTTTATTTGCACGAAAGACAATATAAACATAATGTATTGTAATAAATTTTCCTAATATATGTTTTACGATAATAGTCTATTGCATAAAAATAAACATCTCAATAATTCACAATTATTGATTACAAGAAACTAGAGTTTATATACACGAGGGGCACTATAAACATAATATATTGTAAATTATCCTGATATACATACATACATATATATATATATATATATATGTATGTGTGTTGCGTAAGTGTAAATATATGCTTTATGTTATTTATCGTTATTATTATTATTGCGATTTCTGATTGAATAGTATGTTGCTTTTTTATACTTAATGGTATTTTTATTATACTGTTTAATAAGCATGTTTCATTTTTATTGTTTTTAGCGCCTATGGTGGAATATTATACAGTTTCGGTTCAGTTCTCATATGGGCTGTATTACGGAGCGTATTGCCTAAAAATAAAGGTTTAGCTATTCTAAGCGGACTTGTTACTGCTAGTATTTTAACAGGAATTGGTCGTGAATACTTGTTATATACCGACAATAAAGTTGAAAATAAATAGTCAAATAATAAAGCATAGAAGCACGGCATTTTGCAAAATTTGTATGCGGGATAATTATTTTTGTTTGGTAATATAATGATTAGTATTTTCTTATACATGTCCAACCTAAATTCGAAAAGATATTTTTGTAAATGTAGTATGTTGTTTAGATGTTGATGCATACTTTAATTTAACTCACAGTCCGGATACTTTTATTTATAGCGCTATGAACAAGAAGTATTTTCATGCAAAATAAATTTAAGAATTTTTCTGTCATCATTAGAACACTTTGTCGAGGGATAAATTATTCACTTTCAAATTATTATATTATATGTCTTCGAGTAACAACAGTCAATGAATTAACATCAAGTTCTTATTTTCTAACCGTATTACAGTCGCATCCGATGCTGTCCGGATTTCTTCCTATCCCCACTAAGCCTTGTGTGCGGATACGTGTTCAGGTTAACGTTTGGTTTTTTAATCCACAGTCACACTGACTCATTTTTGAAACCCCACTTCGCGAAAATATCGGCATTTGTTCTGTGGCCAATTCAAAAACCGTTGAGCCGCACCCATATTTTTCGTTATACATCAAAACCTGATCGCGAGCGTCTATTATATTATTCTTGTCCATGTTCTGTGTTTTTCATTGCTCTCTCCATGCTGTTGCTGCTTGCAACTTCTCCGACATTAGTTTTGCAGTCGTTCTGTGGGCGGGTTTTCTCAAGTTCAATCTTTGTGGTCCAGTTAGATCTGCGTATATGAGAAAATTTTCGTTATTTTCATATTTCGTCTATTCGTTCTAGGAATATGAGCAAATATGCTGGCCTGGCAACCATTCAACCGGGGTCGATTTGGTTGTGCCGTAGATTTTGCGTAGTGCAGTATCCAGTTTGGTGTCAATATTTCTCGTGTGGCTGAAGCTAGCTGCTGAATACACCAATGTTAAAACGGAAGTTCGTATGTTGTATTGCCAATTTCTGTACGATGTTCGTTCGAGCACGAATTTGGACTGCTATTTTCAAGATGTTTACAGTATCGAGTTACTCAGAGATATTTCCCCGTAATTTAATCTCTGGTTGTTTTATCTATATTCAGTCTAACGGCACCTTTATTATTTTACGATTAGCGATCATGCTATTCAAATTTTTCTGCAAGGAATCGTTTGCAAAAGTTTAGTGAGCAACCCCGTCCGCTGAACGATGTAAAATAATTAAGGTTTTCATTTTTTTTCTATTTGATCTATTAAGCTTGTTGATTTTCGGAAGCCAGCCTATTCAACCGGCGCTTGTGCAATGCTATAGGTATGCAATTTTCAGCTTAGTATCTTTTCCTGATTTAAGCATGGTCACAACGTTAGGAATTTTGGAAAGTTTTGGAAGTCTGCTAAATTCTGCGATGTACCCGACTAGCTTTACCATTATCTTGCACTTTTCTCAAATGTTTTATAAATTCCGTTGATTCCAGAATGTTTTCTTATTTTTAGATTTTTTTAGGGCTAAGATCCGTTCGATTTTTCAAATAATCTAGTTTATTCTGATTTTAGTAGTGTGATTTTGTGAATTTACTACACTTTTTATCCATTCTTACTTGCTAGATATTATTTTTGGAATAAATCCAACGCGATGATTGGTTATAATCCTTCTAACGTGAAGTTTACGCTTTAGGATTCATGCCTATCTACTGGTCTTATGGAAATTCGTGTTTTTTTATTAAACCCGCCCATTTTTGTCTTCGGTCGTTGTTCAAGGATCTTATGAGTGTCACCTAATTCGCCTCTTCCTGACTTCCTGTATTGTTTATGTATTCGCAATGTTTATTCCATCCAGGAGCGTAGGTGTTAAGAAATTCTATTGGAATATATGGCTACAAGTAATTTTACAACACGATCATCGTTTTCTGGCGGTGATTCCAACGCACACTATCACCCACTGTTTTGATTTGAATAAGCTTATCCAGTTAGCTTTCTTAAAATTTCAGCATGGTATTTGAAAGGAATTCACTAATACAATAGGAAGCTAATTTGCATTATAGCGGGCCTCTGTTGACTCGTTGGAATCTTTCTGGGGATCCGATTTATAGTTTCTAATGTTTTTCCATTGATTTACTGTAATAAAACATAAATTGGATTGGTATCACCTATCTAGCTAAATGGATGGTGCCTTAATGTTTAGCATCTTCCATTAAGTGCAGATTCTAGTTTTATGTCAGATTCTTCCATTTGCGTACATCTCTATATAGTGCGCTGACTATTAAAATCTGCTGCCAGTTTTGCTGTTTTAACCGTAATTTCTATAATTTGCAGCGGTCATTTGCTAATTGGAGGCTTATAAATGTAATTATTGTAACGATCGCGACTTAACTTCCGCCACGAAGATGCCATCTCCATTTTTTGCTCTGACAAAGCACACTCCATTCCATTTTTAAAGTAAGTGATTATTCCGTACTGTCGGTCGCTACTGTAGCTGTTATTACAAAGAGTTGTATTATGGCCACTTTTGCTGGCTGCTTGCCATCTGATATATTCGTTTCTTGCATTATTTTTATAGAAGTTATGTTTATAGTTACGATAATGTAGTTTCATTATAGTTATGTAATAGGTAGCAAACATAATTTGTTGCATTCAGTTTTTTTTTGTGCTATTTTTTTACGTAATTGTGTTGATTGCAAAGATAGTGTGTCACTCTGCATTTAAAGATTGATTTAATTTCTATTCTTTAAAAAATTTCAGTTGTTTATTTTTATAGTCCTCTTCGGTATACTCTATATCATAAACTATTACTTGGATTGTACAGTTTTATCTAACTTTTTGTTCGGTTGTCTTAAATACTCGGTGTAAAATCACTTTTAAATATTATAGAAAATAGTACTGTAGAAATATAAATGATCTGGGGACTTTACATTTAATAAAGCTATCGTGTCCTTTTTCTAAGTTTTTGGTACATTTATCTTCCCTATTCTATGAACACATATTGCATCCATTTTTCCATTAACAATTATCTTATTAAACTAGCAATTCTTGGATATATCTGAAACTGTTCTAATAATTTGAAGAAATTTTGTACATACCTATAATTTATTAAGTAACCTGTATTTAATTTTTAAATTTTTGGTTCACAGATTTTCCGTTGTTTTTTTTGATACGCAGCTAAATGTAAAATTTTAGCTCGCTCGCATTTTAAAAAGGAAAAAAAAAAGAACAATTTATTTATATAGTGATAGGAATTAACACATTTTACAATACGCGTATCCAATGACGCACCCAGGATTTGTATCTGGAGTGGGCTCAAACATTCCACCCCCCCCCTAAAAAAGTAATAAAATGAATAAAATATGCACAGCCGAATGTGTAACAACATTTGACCCACAAAACAAACTAAACGATCACGAACAACAACGAAACAAGTAATAACAACAACAACAAAAAACGCACTGGTTACTATCTGAGTCAGATTCGAATGCCGAACGATCCAACCAATGGCCACTTTTTTCTTTGTGCTGCACAGTCAATTTTCAATGTCATTAACAGACAGAATGTAACAAATATTTTCTAACAGTACTTTTTGAAATCTAGGCTGCTTTGCCCTCTCCAAGATGAGATTTTATTAGTGATAACGCATTTACATTAGGCAGCTGATTAACGATAAACGAGCTGCCAGGCGTGAATGGCATCGAAGTAGATACTCATCTTCTAAACACCAGTATAACAAACTATGCTCCATACTTAAAATGCAACTCCGTGATCTCAGGAATGAACAGTTTCAAAACTACACCGCATCCTTATCAGCAACAAATAAAAGTTTATGACGAGCTGCAAAAGTACTCTTAATTATCAAGAAGGTTCTCATCCATTGCAGTTCTTGGACTAATTCACCTGAATTGAAATCTCTAACTTTTGCAAAATATCTCTCAAGTATTTACTCCACATCAGGACAATATTGATAATCAACATGACAGGAACTGAATACACCACTCCAATTATCACCACCTATCTCATCATTTAGTCCAGCTGATGTAAAATACATAATACAACGTTTGAAAACTAAAAAAGTTCCGGGATTTGATTCCATCACTTCCGCAATTCTTAAAAATCTACCAAAACGAGCTATCCTCCTACTTACATATATATATATATATATATATATATATATATATATATATATATATATATATATATATATATAACTCGACATTACGAGAAATGTATTTTCCGCTTGAATGGAAGTTTTCGATCATTAAAATAGTACTTAAACCTAATAAGTCTTGTCAGGAAGTATCATCATACCGGCCAATCAGTTTACTACCTATTTTAGGATAGGTATTAGAGAAATTAATATTAAAACACTTTTATCCAATACTACGTGAATAAAATAGCGTTCCCGATCACCAGTTCGGTTTCCAAAAGTATCGCTCTACTATTCATTGGTGTCACCGTGTTGTTGATATACTTTCGAGGAGAGCAGTATTGTACTAGTATATTTCTGGACGTTTCTCGAGCGTTTGACCGTGTGTGACATGATGAAGGGCTTCTATTTAAGTTAAAAACTTTTACCATATAACCTTTATTTATTACTTAAGTCTTATCTATCGGAACGATATTTCTGTGTCAAAGAAAACGACGTTTTCTCCACCCAGTACAATATTTGTGCCGGGATACCTCATGACAGTATATTTGGACCAACACTGTATGTAGTCTACGCGGCAGATATATCCCGTCATCCTGACACATTAATGTGTACATTTGCAGACGACATTGCAATACTGTCAAAACATGAAGATCCTGTTCAAGCTTCCGATTGCAGCAACATGTTAACCAACTTGAACCATGCTTTACGAAATGGCGAATTCATTTAAATGTCAGTAAATTACATTCACACTCAGAAGAGGAATGTGCAGTCCAATATATATTAATAACGCATAATATTATCAACGTTAGTATGTTTCTTAGCTAGCATACGCGTAGTTAACATATTTAAATAGTGCTAACACGCTCAAGCACCAGCGACGGACCGTAGTTACCGCATACGCACAGAAACACAATAGAGATTAAACAAGGAAAGAAGATAACATTAGATATACAGTAGTAAAGCACAAGTTGCTTTTTACTATATATGTGTTAGTAAATATAATTACAATTTTATGTTTCGGGGACCGTTTCGTTGTAAAGTATTGGATCTTCCGGATTTTTTTTTAAATCTTGGAAATAATTATTTTAAGAATAAAATGCGATCGGAAAATTTAAAAAAAAAAACAATGGTAGTCTAATATTCGTCAAAACGGAAGCTTTTAGTTATAACTCCAGAAATTTATGAACGAAGTTCTACTAGATTAAAATAGTTACGTATGTAACGGTTTTTAATAGTATGCGATTCTCATGTAAATATATTTTCCGAAAAACCACAATTTTACAAAAAAAAAATCTCGGTCCCCAGGTACTAATAAAACCTTAAGTTAAGAGTAAAATTATGTAGGGTGGAAATTTAAGTTATATCAGTTTATAAATGATTCTGTTGTGCCACGTGGTATCGAAAGTCTTTTTATATATAAAAATGAGGTCGCGTTGTTTACTTTTATCAAAAATCACAAGTTGACCAGTAGTGAAATATTTTGGTCCAAAACCAAATTGAGTAAAAAAATAATTTAATAAGAATGATTACATAATCCGTATTTTCATTCATTTTGTTTCTATTATTGCGTTGTATATTTTTCCTTCAGATTTAGAAATAAGTACAACTACGGCTTTTTTCCATGGTACAGGAAAATATTCAGTAGGTAAAATCAACTATTGGTTTCAAAAGATATTTAATTATCTTTGTATATATGTTTTCACAGCCGGTAAATAGCGCTGCAAAATAACTATAAAAATGTAAGAGCGACATATAAACTGATAAGCTGTTTTATAGGGAGAGTAGTTGATAATTTGGTTGGTATTATTGTTAGCAGGAACAACACATGTTTTGGGAAATATAATTCATGGGTTATGACGAGTTTTGCGTTACCACCTAAATTTACTAAAATCATTACAATATTTCTTATATTTTCACATATACACATAAATCGTCGTGTCTTTTAGACAAGAAGGTTGTAAATCTAATCACATTAAAATATGATTATGTAGATGAAAATATCAAGTGTTAATTTTCTGTAATATACATTAAATATTTGTGAAATTATATAAATTAATCTTGCCTTATTCCGTTAGTCATGTGTCATTTGGAGTAATATGCATTGAGAAGGATTGGTTTCGATAAATTTATTAGTTACATCAAACGACTATTAAACGTACTGAGAAATCAATATAAACGTACTTAAGTGATGTTACATTATTCAGTAACGTTTTATACTTAGCTTAAAATGATTCAAGTGGAAATGGTAGTGACTAAAATTTAGTTATTATAAACGAAGTCCAGGTAATTTCATTGCAGTATTTAATAAATCTACACTAAATACAGTATAAGTGCTTGATTATAGTCATTACAAAAAAAAAAAATAAAAACGAATAAAAGTAACTGACTGTGATAGTTAAACCATAGTATTAATCAGTTTTACTATGATCCATTTAGTACATCAAATCTGAATGATGAGAATGTTTTGTGTATTATACAAGATGAACTTGTGGTTGAAATTAATAGAATAAAATGATTTTGAATTCTAATAGAAGAACTACAGGTAGTTATATCATAAATGTGTCATTTAATTGAGTGATCAGCTCTTACAATACAATGGACAACATATTTGTTCCTGTTTGGCTGAACAGTGCGCATACTGAGAAAATAAGCCGTAACACGAATAATTAGCGGCACATTAAAGTCGACGAATTTAATGCATGTAGATAAAGGCTACAAACCAATAAGGGAACTAAAATCAGACTACCAGCCTGGAAAACGACAGTACATGTGGAGAACACGTCAAGAAACTGAAAGGAAAGATGGAAAGATGAATGGATAAAGTATAAAGCCATTCATGCAGATCTAGTACAAGATCCCAGCATAGAACCCCCGGGGAATGGATCTATAACGACGGGAATGGTGCAGAATAAATAGATTCCGAATCGGACGAGATAGATGTGCCAAATAAATGGAAAATGGCTTCAATTCTTTATGTGAATGTGGGAAACTTTAAACTCTCGATCATTTGTATAGTTGCAAAATCTCTTAAAATAAAAATAACATTAATAGACATTATCTGCGCGCCTATACCCTGGACTCTTCTGTATGCAGACGATGTTGTTTTAATTGAAAACTCAAAGGATGCTCTCCAAAATGGTGTTCAAATATGGGTTGATCGTTTGGAAAAGTTCGGCCTCAAAGTAAATATGAAGAAAACAGAATATATGACTACTGATAATAATACAATTGGGTCTATACAATTATCTGGTGAACAACTACCTCGGACAAACAGCTTTAAATATCTTGGTTCCTGTGTGCAGAGTGATAGTGGCTCATCCGGAGCAGTGCGTAATCGAATAAGCACGACATGGCTGAAATGGAAATCTGTGACCGGTGTATTATGCGACAAACGCATGCCCATTCGATTGAAATCAAAAATTTACAGAACAGTTATTAGACCAGTCGCATTGTATGGCGGTGAGTGCTGGCCGGTAACAAGGCATGAAGAAAAATCGCTGCATGCTATGGAGATGCGTATGTTAAGATGGTCAATGGGTATTAGTCTATCAGATAGAATCAGAAATGAACGGATCCGCGCAGCAATGGGAGTCGCGCCTATCGTAGGTAAACTACGTGAAAGTCGGCTAAGGTGGTATGGCCACGTAGTACGAGCCCAGAACGTGGGGGATGGCGCACTGATATCGGCAGCGCGTACGCTTCAAGTTCCTGGAAAAAGGCCAGTTGGAAGACCAAAGCAAAGATGGCACGATGTCATAGCAAGAGATCTCAAAGATGCGGATATATCAGCAGAATTAGCGTACAACCGAATTGAGTGGAAACGGTCTATTTATATGGCAGACCCCGCACCAGCGGGAAATTGCCGTTGAAGAAAAAGAAGAAGAAGACATTATCTGCATAACATCATAAATAGCGGCGCTCCAGTGGATATCCGGACTCTCAATAGATATACAAGTACATTCCTTTTAGTTCCATACGAACGAATTCGTACGAAAATTCTTCCTCATAAAATCTGTGAAAAGTTCAAGGTTGTATAAAATAATAACATGTAATTTGATATAGAGTGGAATTCACTCAATATATAAATTTTAACCAAACATTATTTGTTTGGTTTGACCTATATCAGAATGTTTGATATAGAACCAGCTGAATGATGAAACGAACAAACAGCTATTACGACAAGGTTATACGATTTGAATAGTTGAGACAAAATATTTACGCTGGAATGACCTTTTATTTTAAAGATAGTTATAGAAGCACTTTCATACAGATTTTATTTATGTGACATAAAAAGTAAGTAGTATGCGAAATTTATATACATGTAATAATAGAAGTAAAAAGACCACATTGAATATATACTACATACGTTCCCGACTGACTCTTGTGTATAAACGATATTTGAAGAATCAATCCTGACAAAAGTTGTGATAAGTGATACACAATCATTTAACTCTTTCATACATGTTGATTGTATAGAATAAAATGGAAAACTTAATAATACGAATTCAATGATTATAAAATAGAATAAATATCTTTTAGCAGTCTTCATGCGTTATCTATTAATTTTTATTGACAGAAACTACTTATTATTAAACTATTTGAACATTATAAATTCGTGAAATTCACCCTATTAGGAATGCGCAAATGAGTCTGATGAATAGTATATTTAGAAGATAAAATCTAAACAGTAACAATTCATAATTTATCATAAATTTATAACAAAAGTCTTATTATTTTCGCAATGTGAGTTCGTAATGAACATTTTCGGAAATACCATATTCTCAATTTTCAAAAATTACAGATGCATTTGGTATCTGAATATGTATTTCGATGAACAGTGTATCTTATTTGAAACGTTAAATTTTAAAAAACTGATACCATGGTGTTTTTGAAAATTGTTTATTATAATTTATAACAGCTTTTTTTACCACATGCCAACGTTTTTACTAATCGTAATTAGCTCTCAAAAAAGTGTTAGGTAATATTTTTGAGGGAGGGAAAGATTTCCAGCTTCACTAAGATTTTTTGAACACCATATTTTGAAAATTTAAATAGTAGATTAAGCAATTTAAATGTTATAAATTAATCTGAGGCATACGAATCATTAGTCATTACATAAACCATTTACTTTATTATCGCATCAAAAATAACTTCATTGAGATGCATCTGAGATTTAAAACGCCTAGATCAATATTGCATTATTTACTGTAACTAATAAATAATATATATAATTAAAATATTTGTTTGAGAGTGAACTAAATAACAAAGTTGATCATATTTCATTCTCAATAGATTGCTATTTTATAATGAGAGAGCAGATAAATTTTTTTACAAAAATTTTGAAAATATTTGTTACCACACGATGTTACACACGATATAGAATGATCGGTTTTAAATACTATTTTTAATTTTATTCAAAATGCGCACTTCTTTTAAAGTTTTGTATATGTACATTATTCACAAAGTTAAAAATATTTTTCTAGACTGGTGTCTAATTGTGTTTTAAAACTGATGTACGATAAATGAGTGTACTTAAGATGGTTTGACTGTTATATTTTGCTTTTATCCCATTTTAAATGGAAACGGCGCATTTTACAAACCATTTCGGACGGTTTGGTGTGTTGTTGTGTTGTTTGTGTTAGGGATATGGCTGAAAGTAAAAGTTCATTGATAGCGAAGTCTGTGTCAAAACATGCCGGAAGAGCAAAAGAAAAGGTTAGTAATTAGTATGTAATGTTTATTTATGCTAGGGTCATATTTTATTTAATATATGTATTGTGTACAAGTTTGTAATAATAGTTTGAATTTTGTATGATTCTAATTTTAAAATTCGTCAAGTTTATTTATAAAGAAATTATCTTAAGTTCAAAAAATAAAATACTTCGTCATTCTTGGGCAGTTAAATAATCGTTGAAAGACATGTTTAAGATTCAAATCATTTATGGTAATGTTCAGATTTTTTTTTAAAAGGAGTAATTGGATTTATCGGTTGTAACGTACATTATTAAATATAATGATGTATTGTTAATTAATGTGAATTTACACTGCATTATCTTCAAATTTATTTATCTAATCGAAATAAATTAATTGAAAATAAAATAAACTTTTATGTATATTAGCAAGATGTGGCCGAGAATATTGTGTTCATTCACATAATAGTGGTAATATATGCCATTTTGATACGGTGCCAGGTATATTTTTGACCAAAACTGTCTAGCTGTGAAGATGTGTTGGCACCAAGACTAATAAAATAGCGAGACTTTATATATAAAGAGTACTAAGAACATTCCACATGTTAATATTTTCCACCTCCCTTAACGACGAAATCTCTATCAATATAATGTGAACGAGAATTATATAATTTATATTTACGTATTAAAGTAGTTTTGAAACGATGCTATATAAAAAATATTCCGCTTACATTAATAGTCTATTTCTTATCTTTGTATGATTTTACCTAATCCAATGAATATTTTGCAAAATAGTGGTTTGATATTTAGTCATCGATGACATGTTTGACACATTTTGGGAAGTTGGAATTAATTATATTTGTTTGCTTGAATTATATTTCGCATGGCAGGATTGTTTATGTAGTATTTAAATTTTTATACAGATGCTTGAAATGTAAATGGGTGCTGTTAATAGTATTTACAAGACATATTTTGCGATGAAATTTCCGTTTCTTTATTTAATAATTTTAAACATTATATTATTATTTAGACGAGTGATTAACGTAAATATTGTAAAAATTATTTCCGTGTAGTTTTTTCTTCCCAACAAAATGTTGGCGCTGATGAAGGCTAAAGACCGGTTTACGTATATCATTTCTCAACGCCATATTGGGCGGTATACTCACCTTACAATTTGTTTATCTACCTACGTCAATAGTAACGCTGATTAAGGTATGTTTGGTATTCAGTGAATGTGGGCACGCAGGAATAATACCACCTACTTATATGATTAACTGAACTGAATTTTTGAAGCCCAATGAAAAATAATTTTTTAAAATAAAAATAGGTATATTATAATACATAGGAATTTAGCCAATACAATTTTAACGATAGCTTTGCTTGTAGTAATATAACCGGTCTAATAAATTTTTAAAAATTTCTCGATCTTTTTTTCAAATATTTAAAATGAAATTTTTTTAACATAACTTATTTCTCATTTTATATTGGCCTTAGTGGTAAGTAAACTTGAAAAAAAAATTGTTAAAGAAAAGCTTTTAACATAAAGCTAAATGAGTTTAATTATTACACAATAGCACGTTTTTAATTTTTTTTTTTTAAAGAAGTGATATATTTGTTATCAAATATAATATGAACATGTTCAGACTGAGTAAATCTACAATGAGTTTATTTATACATCACGGTTTTCTAAAATCTGCACGTTTTTCGATTATTTTTGTGCTCTTATTTGTCCGGTGTTCGAAATCGTTAATTCAAATTATTTTTTTAAAGCGTTAATTTTACGTTGCTCTCAATCTTACTTTAGTCTTATTTTTTTCTGTTTTCCCACCTGTTTATTTTAGTTTATTATGTTTTTTCTAATTTCTTCTGAATATTGATGACTCAGTATATTGATATTTTGATTTTATTTACAAGTAAGCAACCCCTTATCGGTAAAGGATTAAAATAATGATGCCCAACATTTTTATTTTGGTTATATACGTTATTTTAAAAAGGCACAAATATATTTCGTAATGTTAAATTTATTTCATTTGTGTAGATTTAAACATGTAAACTTCATTATCATATATATATATATATATATATATACTTTTAATTTATTATACAAGTATGTACTTTATTTTGTGAAATATATTAATTATATAGAGTGTGGAAAATAACGATATCAAAATGGCTATAAAAAAAATCTTAGTCATTTAATTCTACAAATAAAATCACGTCGTGAGAAAAACGCGTTTGGATTGTCAACGATGGTATATGTTGATGATATTAGAAGTTTAATATTTACGTTTTCTGTGTTAAATTTAAAATGTTTGCAAATGGGACATACTTAAAACTTTATAGTTAGCCAAGAAAATGAAATAAAAAAAAAAATTATTTTATACAGCTTACTGCTACCTGGAAAAGATCCAACAATTAGTACTTAGAGAGCAGCTTGCTGGATGTTTATTGGTGAATTCTATTCGCATTGTTCTATCCATGAACTATGGAATGTTTAAAATTATCTGTGTCTATCGTTATATTTTTTTCTATTATATTAATGCTATATCAATTTCATCATTGCGTATAATTTATAGTATAGTGTTATTTAAAATATTTGGTCGGTTGCTTTAAAAAGGTTTATTTTAGAAATTATTAATTTTTATTAATATTAATATTATTTTTTTAAACTTATTCCATGTATAATTTATTTTATTCTGATTATTTGTGATCCCCTATATCGATATATTTTTTTGATCGTATAAACAATTTTTTTCATATTGAAATTTTTGGTTAACTTATGTTTATCGGCACGTCAAAAATTCAATAACTACAAGGAACTCTTCACGTAGATGAGAAACCGAAGAGAGTGTGTATGCGAGAAGACCGTATATCAATGATAGGCTATTTTTAAGAATGGTTGACTAGTGAACACGACAAAAATAATTTGCGACGTTTTGACCTGACTAATCGGATTATTAAAAAGAAATCAAGTTTAAAAATTTGTGATTGCAATTGAACACATTGAACGAATCTGAAATATCTCCAAAAGTTAAAATTTTAATTCAAATATGTAATAATGATATCAAACTATCAGAACAACATATGCATATCAAGGTAACTGCACAATAAACAATTAATGATATAGTCATTTTCCGTAAAACATATGATTGATACTGGAATGTGGGTTCAAGTTTGATCTTTTCATATCTGGTTCAACTTAAATTTTATCACACTGACATCCTGCATGTAAAACATATGATTGATACTGGAATGTGGGTTCAAGTTTGATCTTTTCATATCTGGTTCAACTTAAATTTTATCACACTGACATCCTGCATAGTGCATTTTGTTGGGTTCATGTTACATATTAGTATGTGCTGCAACGATTGTCGTTCTCCATACTGGCACTTCTGTCCTTTCGCCAGTCCCTATTTCCTCATTTCTATAGCCGTACGAACACAGCTTATTCCTATTCGATTCATTATACGCCATATTGACAATCTCTCTTTGTGTCCTGATGCTAATGTTTTCTCTCAGTCGGTCTCAGGGAATTTGATGGAATTTATTCCACTGGACTATTCACTCTTTTTCAGTTGGTGGTTTTCATAAAGCTGGATGTTGATTTTAGTCTGTATGCCACTTCAGTCTAACCATACATTTGATCCCTCGTGTCATGGTATTGAGCAGTCCTTTATTTGTCCTCTATTATACGACATCTAATATTTGGTTTCCTACTGTCGTTGGTTTTAAACGCCCTGTTACTAGGTTTTTCCACACCTTTAGTAATTTATTTGTATGGATTATAGTGTTAAACAGTTTGGTTGGATATCTTAATGTGTTTTTGCAAAAGTGTTTAATTTACTCTGGCATTATGTTGTCGAATTCTGCAGCTTTTTTCACTTTAATATTTTTTAGCGCTTTCTTGATCTCATCCGCTGAGAAAGAGGCATCATAATGGTTTACTTCAGAACTCAGATCTCAGACCAGATGTATTTTTCACAAGCGTTTTTTTAATTTTCCGTTCAGGTTCAAGTATGTTGCAATTTGCTTCGGCGTTACATTTGCCATTGTGTTGTTTTGCTTATACCCATTTAGTCTGCTTAACAGCCTCCATACTTTATTGTTATCTCGTGTCATGTCAAGATTTTCAAGTTTCTAGCCACTGTTTTTGTTTTTTTCCTCCTATCATCTGCAAGATCTTTTACCTAGTTCGATTGTCGTACCTGAAAAAGAATTTTTTGCAATATTCATTTATGTATTCATCATAGATAATAGCTGTTTCCTTGTTTATGCCTGATATATATATGAGGTTCAGCAGCCTCTAGGTATATTTAATTTAGAGATTTCGAAACAATGAATCCGGTATGAAAATAATGAAAAATTACGGCGGGTATATGTTCAATAAAAAAATAAATAAAATACAGAGATAATTCAAAACTGTCTATGTGCACATTGAACGAGCGCGAAAATATGTGTAATTTTAATATAGATATAGAAGTGGATGAAACGATGACAGAATTAACAATGAAGCATCTAATTCTTGACAGGTAGGTTTTAAAATATGGTCAAAAGTATTCAGACGATAAAATATGTTGAACAAGGGGTGAAAGAAGACATTTATTGAACGCAGCTATAACTTGGTTTGAGAATTTTGACATGTCTATTCGGACGTTTGCTACTTAGAACAAACACGGTGTAATAATCTCATCATATATATATATATATATATATATATATATATATATATATATATATATATATATATGTTTTCATGAAATGAATGAATTCTAATCACGCATGTATAATATACACAAACGCTATGCACTTAAAATTATTCATACAATTTTAAAATATTATTGTTGATAATTTTAGTGCAACATAATTTAATAAAATTTTCACTTCATTAATATTTTTTGTCAAGAAGTATTAAGGTTAATTTTTTCGTGCGCTATTTGTGAATAAGTGCGATATATATAAAAATTAAGTTGAAAAAAGTTTGTGAAAATGATACGAATTTACTACGAAGTCTAGTTAATAAAAAAAAAGCAAATAGTGTTGATAACTGCTTAACATTCTTTTTGTTGTACGCAGGAAATATATGGCCTCATAGGTAACTTTCTTAAGACGTCGTGGTAGTTTTGTCTTACTAGTAGAAGCTTACTAGCGGTTGATTATAATACTTGTTTATTGAGGGTCACCTGAGATCTCTTTAACCTGAATGATAAAGGAATTACACACACACACACACGGGCACATATGTATATATATATATATATATATTTAGATACATGCATTTATTATATGTGTGCATGTGATTTGTTGTATAAATTGTATTACTGGAATGTGACGGTGAAGCGGTGAAAGTTGATAACGTTGAGGTCGTCGGTCGATGACATTAATAACTTAAGACAGAAATAACAGGTGCTTTTTTGTTTTTACGTTCATAACATTCTAATTTTTCTTGTCTTCATGTATATATATATATATGGGTGGGTGTGTGTCCATTTTCTGTAGTTTGATTGGTTCCAAAAAAAAAGGTTTATCGTTCAAAAATGGGTTTAAAAGTTTAATTTTAACGTTATACTAATAGTTTTGTAATGTACAAATTGTTAAAACTTTTCGATAAAAATTAAAGATTTTTGTGAAATTATAATAAAATTTTTGTGAATTTTTAAAAAAAAAGATAAAAGACGTGATTATAGTATAAAAATTATACGTATGTGTAATTAATACAACCTGGGCATGAGAATGTTGAAATGTTTTAAACGTAAAGGTTGAAGTAACTTTAATAAACTGATATTTTCGTTCGTTGACAAACATCTAACGTTTTCAACGCAATGTTGACAAAACATTATTTACTTAACACGACTTTAGATATGATAGAATACTACTTATAAAAAAAATAATAAATCATTTTTAAGAGATAAAATCGAATATTAATATTTTTTAGATTTCTTTTAATTTGAATAATGTAATTTTATTTTAAATTTATAATAATCCTTCAAACGATTATATGTGATTATACGTATTACAGATTAGTCGGTATAATTACATTATATATAACATTAGCGAGTGTGTGAAGTATGACGTACAATGGTCCTAGAGTTCGTCATAAGGAACTCAAAAATTATTCAGTAATGCAAGAACACTAAATATTATATATAAAGCTCTTGCACGTTCTCAGAGTACTACTCGATAGTGTGGGATATATTTTATAATAAGTATAGTACAAACGTAGAAAGGATTCATTCCGTTTTTAAAATATTTATTTTCCGGTATTATGAATTATTAACTAGGCCGTGTAAATTTCCATCACTTATGTGACGTTATGTTCTGCGTACCATTGTATAAAAGACGGAAAATGATAAAATTAAAGTTTTTACATGATTTGTATAATCATTCGCGTTATCGCATAATATATTTCTTCGAGTTGCGGTCTCGAACTAATATTCGTTTTAAAGCTTTCCGTCTGCATAATTCATTAATAAAACTCATCTTTGTTTGGATATACATTTTGAATATATATATATATATATATATATATTGTTTTGTTTTTTTTTGTTTAGTAAAATTTCAGTTCTCTGATAATCGTTAATACTATAAGAAAGGTGTTTTGATTCGTCAGTTTCATAATTTTAAAATTGTTATTTTATTTTTTGTATTATTATTATTTCATACAGATATTTCATAATTTTTTATGTATAGTAAAGTATACGTGTATTTATATATGTATATGCTGATGCGGGTACTTTTTAGTATTTATTACGTGTGTTATGTGTAACCGTGTGTCTGTACATGTTCGGATAGTTCTATATGTGTATGTGTTTATTGTTTTTTTATTTAATAATCTATCTTTTTTTTTTTTTTTTTTTTTTTTTTTTTTTTCAATATTGTGTATTTCAATTCTGTTGTACAATATAGGGTGACCCATTCTGAATGGTATGTTGTTATAACTGGTAATAATTTCGCTTTAAAATCGTCTTTTATTTTCCAAACATGATTTGATTAATACGGGCGTTTTGATATTTTTTATTTACGAAATTCCTTTATAGATTTTGTATATACGTCTTCATCGTGATCTTTTGTTTTACATATTTAAACAAATCAACTATATGATTAAATTAAAAGTTAGGTAATTTTGTTTCATGCCAACAAAGCTATTAGTAGAACAAATTAGGCTGTAGTGAAATTATTAAATTATATTTGGGAGAAAAATCGGTATATTATTAATTTTAGAATTTTTGATTAATTAATCGTCGGATTTGCAAACCTAATATTTCTTATCATAATATTGAAAATAATGTTTATAAATAAACAGAAAAATATTTGTTGAAACGCTCTAAGGTAAATTTGCTTCGAATTCATCTTCGTGCTATTCACGAATTTCCTCCGTAGTTAGTAATTATTTCGTTAGTATTCGTTTTGTTTAATGGTTTTTTAATGTGACAGGAACTATAGTGAAACGTTATTATTGTTGCCGCGGAATACGAATAATTTGTTGTATGTCCTGCGTGTACGGATGCTTATCGTAAGCGATTTGTACGTGAAGTCGGTTGCAACAAAACGACCATGAGGTAACAATAACAATAATAAATAAATGGGATAGGTTAGTTGTTGCGAAGTCGTTTATTCGTTTTGTCCTTGAGAAGGTCTGGCTCCATTCAATAGTGAAGCGTTCATTTACTAGTAGGTAAAATAGTACAGTAGTTTATAATACCTGGAATCGTCGGAAGAGGTCTTCATTAATTGAGTAATTGGGTCATTTAACGGTTGTCGTCGAAATGTCGGTAACAGTTAGGGCGTAAGTAATTGCGAGGTTTGAATGTGATTATTTTAACCGCAGATAAAAAAAAGTGTTATAAAGGTGAATTAGTTAAGTGAGGAAAATTTTCTCATATCCTGTCTAAGCTGTCCGTTTACCAATTGCACGTGTAGTAAATAATTTAAATTTATTTATTGAAATTTAATAATCGAAAAACGTAGATTAATTATTTGTTAAATAGATTTTGTACACATCGAAAAAAGTAGTCTCATAAATATTTCCGTATGTTTCAGTTACGATATTTCTAATTTCATTTGGTAATTCCGACGCGTTTTAAAAGCGTAAAACATTCATTGTTCTTTTCTATGCAAGCGATAATACAGAAAATTCATATTCTTTTAAAATTTGAAAATTTATTTCTCGTCGCGTGTATAGTATACGGTAATTAGTCATTTCACTTTTAAACTTTCATAGTTGATATCCATATTTTTTTCGGTGTAAACCATGCCGATTTTTTTTATTACGTGACGTTTCGATAACACATTCGTTGAAAATTGTATGAAAAAATTTACATGGTTTATACCGGAAAAATTGTGAACATATTTCATTGACATAACTAAAAATCTTTTCGAAATGAGTTAATTTTATAATCCACTGAAAATCGCTAAAATAATACAAACGCTAGATTGATATAATTAATTCTATAGGTCTGTTTAAATAAGCAAAATATATACAAGCGACATTGGTTTAATTTAATTCTACTATCTTTTTATGAAATCTTGCAGTCATCCGGGGGCGAATAAAATGTTCAAAGAGGAATATTATTTTTAAATTTTGAAAGCTTTGAAAATACGCTTATTTCATATGTGGTTTTATATCAACTAAATAATAGAAGTAGTATTTGTAGATTATATGTGCTATGTTGTTGTACGCGGCAGAAACTTGGACGTTGAAACCTGAACAAATAAGACGATTAGTAACTTTCGACACTTGGCTTTACAGATAATTACTAGCAATGCCGTGGACAGCAAAAATAACAAAGAACTTACGAAATGAATAAAAAAAGATTAGGAATGAATCAGATTGGTAAAATTAAAGAAAATTAATTATCCGGGTCATTTGATGCGTGGACCAAAATACGAGCTACTACAACTGATGGGAGTAGTAGAAAGCGTACGTCAGAAGGACGTCATGGGTTTCTAATATTCAAGAATGGATGACGGTTGCCGGAATAGGAAATCTTTTTCGTTTACCAAGGGAGCGACAAGCATGGTTTGAAGCAATGAAGCCAACCTTCGATAACGACTACTTATTTTAGTGTGTTTGTACACATATTTTTAAAGACTCTTCTATTCATTAAAACATATTTCGCTTTGTTATTCATTCTCGAGAATTGCTTGTTTATAACCGTTGAATTAGTTATATATTCTGACGCTTCGTAATTTAAAATTATTTTATTAGTAATGACGTCAACATAATTTCTATTATAAATCGTCGATGACTTCTAAAACACTGCAATATTTTCGATCACGTCCGTTAATTTTGTTTCAATTCGTTTCTGTAATTTTATTCGATTTTACAATTGAGCTTGTGTCGAGATTTCACAGTGTGAACTAGTATCTTGGTTATTAAAGTTAAATGGACATAGTTATTCTAGAAATGTACTTTTATAGTCGACGATATTTAAATGTATAATTATAAATAGCATTTGGTAATCCATGTGAGTGGTTATTTGTACGCGAATTAAATTGACGTAATAATGATTATCCAAATTAACTCGGTTAGCGACGTCATCGGTTGTTTGAACGCAGAGCTCCGTCTTTCGGATCATATTAAAATTATGTAATAATAAATGGTGCTAATGAACGATATTTGTGGGCATAGTGAAAGATCTGTAACACACATTTGGTTTTTACACACATATATATATATATATATATATATATATATATATATAAACATCTCCGGAGTAGATAACCGTTCAAATGCACTAGTCTAATGTGCGATTGGTGATCTAATTTTAACTTCTTGACTGTAGCTCTCGATGAATCACATGGCGATGGTTCTTTTTTCACATTTAGTTGCTGTATTTGTGTTTAAAAGAATAAACGCACGATCTCGATATAAAATATATGACATATATATATATATATATATATATATATATATATATATATATATATATATATATATATATATATATATATATATATAACATATTTTATATATATGTATAATATTTTTAAATAAATGAGCCACTCTTATTTACTCAGTCATATCGTAAACTAGAAACTACTCTCTAACGATTTGGATGAAGTTTTGTACGTACATGTAATATATTAAATAATTGAAAATGGTATGTGCGATAATTACGAATTTTGAAATTTTGGTTCTGAACCCCGAATATCCCATCATAAAATATTTGAAATATCCACTTTTTCCCCGTCGTATTTTTCTTCATACTTATCAAAATGTACGTGAAAAATTTCGGCTCGATCGTATTAACCGTTCGAATCGATGAACATAGAAATTTGTTTTTTACTTTATACGTATTGGTAAATAAAATTTTGCGTCTCGTGTACTATTTCGATTTAAGACAACCAGTCAATTATTTTTTGGAAAAAATCCCATCCAAAAATTTCGAAATTCATATACAGAAATAGCATTAATGGTATTTTCCCGAAAAAAAAGAACGATTTTACAAAAAGAAAGAAAACAGCACAGCTCCCGATCGCTCTAGTACTATATATAACGAAAATGATAATTTTTCTAGACGTATGTGATTTTTTTCTAAAACTGGATAAAAACGAATCTCTTGTGTGTACAATAAACGTGGAGCACGCGGTTTGCGTTGTGGCAATGTTACCAACTGCGTTATTCAAAAACCAAAACCGTCCGTTTTGTCTGGATCACCCTATACTTTATATAAATATATATATATGTATGTGTGTTATTGTATCGTGTGTCTATATATATATATATATACAAATGTTCCGGACTATAAATGTATTCTTTTTAGAGCATTGGTATCTTTTTATTGTGGTGTAGATCCGTAATTGTTTAGTTTTCTTCGCGAGATGCAGTATATTCACTTTTTTCTCCTATTTATGGGATTGAAACAACCATTTTCTGATTTGAAACTATTTATGTGATATATTTTAATATTTACATTTTTTTTTTCAAAAGTATCATTTACTACTAATCTTTACCCAATTTACCATTTCTAGCATGGTACACTACTCCTCTTCAGAAATACAACTAATTTTTCTGGCCAGAAACGTACAGTTATACAGATTAAAGTGATGTACAAGAAGTCTTCTGATCGATTGTCAACCGACTAATCAAAGGTCTCCACGCCATGTTTAGTTGAGATTTATTTCTTTGTTGAGTTTTTACATTTTTTGATTTCTACGGTCTCAGCTACTATTCGTCTGTCCTATCTACTATAGCCAGAACAGAGTTATCGTCATACGAATAACGTGTGTTCGTATATCTAAATGCTGTAATTCTTATATTAATCGATCTTATCATTTATTATGTGAACTACATGCAAACGTATGGATAGAATCTGCCACATTAATCCTCATTTTTATACGCATATCAAACAATCGTCTTATCGTTTTCGGTAAAACATTGTTAATTCTGATAGACTTACACTTTTTCTGATTTATTTTGTAGTTAAATTTTTGCGTAGATAATCCGGTTTCTTTCAAACTGCGGCTATTGCGAACTATGACTAATCTTTTAAATTCGTCGCTGAGGTGTTTTTGATCGGATATTCGTTCTGCTCGTAATAGAAATATTTTATTGCATAACTTGACTTGACTCCTTTAACGTACCGTGTACTACTACAGGGCCGTAGAAACGGTTCAGAAGCATTGCTGCTGATTGAATAATCCACTTTTTAGCCAGCACGGAATCAATCTTAAAGTGTCTTTAATTTTTGGTGTAAACTGGAACTTGACAAGTTGGTTGATATACTTGGCACACTCGAGCAGCAGGTGGCATAACAGTTATTGGCTCACCATTGCATGGGCAGCGTAGAGTATTTTCTATTCTTACCAGATGACCGTGCCTTAGAATGTCCGAGACGCAGCCGGCGTAAGAGGATTTCTTCTTCACGTATCAGCAAACAGTGTGGACCAGAATGTCGTATCCGTTCTAATTCCGCGTATAACGTTCGGTGTGGGTAGTTTTTTTGTAAACGGCGTTTGAGATTTTTTTTTACCGATACTTCTATTCGATAACCTTAAAAAATGACGGTTCATCACTTTTTATCCAGTTCAACGGTGAATTGTATAGTATTCCAAACGTGTTCGGTGTATTTAGAAATTGTAACAGTTCTTCCTTCCGTGTTTTCAAAGGACAAATGTTTTATCAATATATCAGAACTAACACATAGGTTTTCACCGCTGTAACACAGAGCAGTCTTGCAACTGAATAAATTTTAATACGAAACGTCTAAAGGAAAAAAAAATTGTCATTTTTATGAGAATAATATTTTCATTAGTGGAAAAAATTTAATGTTATCATACAAATCAACGTATTACTAGTATATTCTATAATAGACGCGCTACTTTGCTGAGCGGCTAAATTATTTTTCATTTAACGTATACGCTGTTTTATGTTAATGTAGTTTAAAACTACAATAATCTAACTAGATATATATTACGTCGCACGCGTAAGTTTTTTTTATATTATTGTCTGTTTTTCATGATACTGTATAATGTTGAAATATATTAAAGTTATTTTCAAATAAACCGGTTCTGTTATTAATTTCTTTCTTCATTTTCTTTTAATAAATATGTGTTTTATTTAAAACTTTCTAAGAAATTTCATGAATTTAAAACAACTGAATTATTATTTTTAATTATTTATTTTTAAAAATAAAATATATATATATATATATTGAAAATATAGTAGAAATATATACAACGAAATGAGCAGTAAATGAAATAAAAGTACACAGTATTATAATTATATTACTTATAAAAGCAGTCGTCTGATGAAAACCAGCAAAACTAATATATAACTGGGATGGTATTTTTAATACGTCGCCGAGGAAGCACTAAGGATACACTTTTTGAAATGATGTTTCCTCACCTTTGTTGGCTTTGTTATTGAACAGTTATTTGTGGTTGGTAAATAATCAGTGCAGCTAAATATGAAATATAACTTAATACGAATATAATTGATTATTCGAAATAATTTAAACATACGTAATTATGAAAAAATACCACCGTAAATATTAACAAATGTAAAAGAGGTATTGAAATAATTATAAAGTGAATTAGAAAAAAAAAAAACAAAGCGCGATGTTTAACAGAAGTAATTACGAAAATATTACCGAGTTATTTAATAAATAAATTAAAGCACTAAAACAAAAAGTAGAGTAATTCACCGCCGGGATAATAAAATAAAACAACTGTAACGATTAATTAGAGAAAAAGAACTATAATTTTTTTACAATAATGAAAAACGTGAAAATGAAAAAAAAAAACAGAAATAATGTAGAAGAGTGTCCGAGAGGTAATTAATAGTAATATTATTTAATAATTACGCTAAACGAATGCGCCAAAAGCACAACCGGAAAATGAGATCAACAATTTACAACGGAAAAAATGAAAACAAAAATGTGGAAATGCCGAAAGGATGAGATATTTATATTTTAGATGATTATCCAGTGCATACTTTAGAAATCAGAAAACAGCTTAAAATGATAAACGAAAACAATTTAACGAATAAAAATAAGGAACAGAAGTAATTACAAGAAACCGTATACAAAGTCAAGATTCTAAAAGGCTACGAATTAGATTCCGAATAAGCATAAAACACTTACAACGAAAAACATTAAAATAACATTAGTAAACAATAAAACAAAAAGATAATAAACGTACACGTCATCCGGTTGCTAGAGTGTACAACTAAATACCTCTCTAATACTATGAAAACCACGACAAACATTATTCATGATTCAACCTCTTGAACATAAATGACATCGAAATAAATAAAATACAAATATGAAATGGAAATATCGCCTGTAAGTCAGCTATTACATTAAATCGGAAATATTCAAAAAACAGCCAGACTTAATAAAACAAATTTTATAGAAAAATAAAAAGCAAGAAATGACATAAAATTTGGCTAGTAGTATTGGAAAATGAGAATGAAATTTTAGAAATTGTAATAAAAATTAAATTGCTATATGTTATACTTGTACGACGATGTAAATAAAAATGGCGGAGAAAAAGGAATCAACTACAAAGCCGTAAACGATAACAATGAACAAATAGTACTGCTACACCCGATAAAAGTTTTAAAAAAAATCGAAAACATTAAATTTATTAATTTTAATTTTTACCGCTGAATCTATGATGATTTTTCATCTCTTAAATAATATGTGCTATACAACTATCCTTCTAGAAATATCCTTATGCTTTCAGACTCTAAAAGTTGTCTTACAGCTCTGAAATATTCGTCGCTAAATCGTCGTTCTCCTCCAGTTATACTTAGAATATATTTTAATTCAGTTACATAATGTTAGTATAGCAGTTCGTTTTTTTTTTTTTTTTAAATCTTTTAAAACCTCTTTATTCCATACTGTATTGATCTATACTAGGAAGTATCGTGGTCAGTTTCTTATGGCCGCTTACAAGTTTAATTAAATCTATCCAGCCCGATATACCTATATCTTGGTTTTATAAACTCGATACTTCGATCAAGCCGTCCAGCAGAACTTAGAAATGTTTAATACATCCGGGTTCAGTTCTTTTCTAGCCAACGCGTTCTTAATGTTTGCGACCATTAGTCTTGCCTATTTCGACGTTCGTTTTACAGCTCTCGTCGAGGTTGGTGCCTAATAATATTTGACACCAATTCTGTATTGTTTAACCATATCGAGTATTTCATTTGTATCTTTGAAAATACGATCACTTTTTGTTTTCAATTTATTGATCGAGAGTCTGAAACCTTCGCCTAGGATAGCGAGTTTATCTATCATTTTCTGTAACTCGCCCTGATTTTTTGCTATAATAAAACCGTCGTTTGCGTTACGTTATTAAAAATTCTTCGTTCCAATTCGCCGTTTGCTGTATACTTCCGTCTGTATAACATAAAAAACTCATCCGCCTTTGGATGTACATTCTCAGAGAGCAGATATCTGTATGATTTCTTGATTTAGTGAAACTTCAGCTCTATGTACTTCTTATTACTGTAAGAAGGGTGTTGGCATTATTCTTGGACAGCTTGTTTGTTGAGTTATTTTATAATTTTAAATTATTGTAATATGTTTCCACACTTATGCGGAAATACGTTTGAAATTTTCGTTATCGTATAGTACGCGTGTATTTTTTTTTTTCATATGTGATATTACGTAAGCATTTTCTAGGTGTGTGTGTGTGTGCATGCGTGGATAATTGTTTTTTGTTTGTCTAAATTCCAATGTGTTTGTGTATTTTTATTCAATTATTTACTTTTCAGTGTTCGCATTTTAATTGTTATAAGCTGTTATGCGAAATAAACATATAAATAAAAAAAAAAAAAAACAAAGTGTATATGTATATAAAATTGTATATATATTAAAATACGGAATTGTGAAAGCTTCATAATATTGTTGTTTGACTTAGAAAATGAATTTCTAGTTTGTTTGCTTTCCTTTTTTTCTTTCCCCCCCCCCTAAAATGGGATATACTATTTTTTTTTCTATTTTAAACGTGCGTTGTTATCTGAAAGTCGTGCCGTTTATATCAGTAGGTAAATTTGTATTTGTTTTGTTTTAACTGAACCGACATTTGTACGCCGTCATTATATAACGATTATTTTAAAATTACTATCGATATATTACGAACGTAACGTGACGACGCCGCGCATTCGTTGTAATTCAAAATCGAAATAATTATACCATGTTTAACCCTTTCATGCCCGATGTATAATTTTTAGATAACCTACGATTTTCTAGCTCGAATATCTCACAAAATGTATGCCCAATGTTGTCGATTTATAATTGTTTTTATAAATAATTTATTCATAATTTACTAAATTCTCAATGTTTTTGACATTTATCTCTTTTTTTTTTTTTTTACATATATATTTAAAACAAAAACTTGAAAAAATATTTTAATTGGAACACACTTTCATTTAAATTCCCCAAAAAATTTTGTCGTTACATGGGTGGTGGACATGAAAGGATGAAGTCGGTGTTAATTATCGATTCGTACTCCGTGAGACAGTATTTCCAAATAGAACGATTTGTATCGAACATTTACTATGTTTTGTTTTCTGCGGGTCGTAAATCTCTCGTGGAGATATCGTGATTGTGAAAAATCCATCCGCTGTACAAGATGCTGTTATGAATTCCTGTCGCGAGCCATCCGGACGCATTCTGCGAAATTTCCTCCTACTGCTGTCCTTTCCATAACTATCTTATAGGAACGCGACCACGCCTTTTTTTTTCCCTTCTATTATTCCTTCGAGAATTCTCGCCTGAAATCGGTCTACTCTTATTATATGACCGAAGTATGTTCATATTATTGATAATCTTCTGTTTGTTGCGCGTCAACTTCGTGTATTATCGAGTAGTTCGTTTTCTTGTCCATCCACGGAATTCTTAACATCCGGCTCCAACAATACATTTCCAGCGAATTTTGTCGATCACATTTCCGTCGTGTCCACGTAGTGAAACACCGAGAAGACGAGACTATTGACTAGTTTTATTTTAGCTTCGATACTGCGTTGTCAGCCCATATAAAACGCATCATAACGTTTTTGTTTTTTTTTTTTATGTTTACTCTATGTCTAATTTCTGCTTCAAAGTTCCTTCGATTTTCCACTATCGACATGTTAATGCAGAAGCAACCAAACTTCTAGATACCGAATCAATCGGACGCCTTAAGCGCAATACTCCGAATATTTAATTTTAGTATTTTTTAAGGAAAGACAAGTTCTGTGTTAGACGGTAAACTTATTATTAATATAGTTATTTGTTTCGTTTCGTTTCGTTGATTGATAATAAATTTAATTTTTCATCGAATATAATTTTTAATATTTAAAAAAAGAAGAAAGAAGAAAAACGTAAATTACGAAAATAATAAAAGAAAAATTTTAACTAATAATTAAGTAACGCTCAAAATGGCTCACCTTATTCTAAAAAAACGTGAAATAGTACTAAAAAAGAATACTTATTAAAAATTATATTAAAGAAAAAAACAAACAAAAAAACCTGAACAGCGAAAAGAAATACTGCCAAGCGTTCGACTAAATAGTAAAAAGTCAGAATGTTTGAAATCCGTATCGGTATTTCGCGAATAGATTGATTCTTAATGCGACAACAAAGAATTGGCTGACGTGAAGTAAGTTTATTCAATATAACGAAACATCTTTACTAATAGATTTTCAACAGTATTACATCGCCGAAAGTCCAGAACACTTCGCTTTGATACATACGGTTTCCGGTAAGCCATGGTTTGAATTATGTACATTTCGAGAGATTGTATATCAACTTTATTTCGACTGTTGCATAATCTCTCCCTTCACATTTTGCTAAATTAGGCATAATTTCTGATAAATGTGGCACGTGTCAGTGACTATGTTGAGCATCAAATTTGGGTTTGTCCGAAATACATAGAGACGAGCTGCTGTTCTCGAATATTTTACACAAGTGGCGTACATTGCTCGTTAGTATTGAACTAATTGTTTCTAAGCCATTCTCTTTGGTTACAATCAGTTAATTTATCAAGCGTAGTGGAATAGAGATTTAAAATACACTAACTATATAAAGGTTAAACTGGCCGAATGTTGAGTAAAAAAAAATTCTGTTTTATACATATTTACGTATATTTTCGAGGATTTTTCCACCTATTAAAAAAAAAAAACACGAAAAAAATTGTATTTTAAAATTATAGAGCAGACTCAATATTTCCAGACCATCGTACGTCATACTAACGTCTCTAATACTTTTGTTGTTATTTTACGATTTTTAATGCGATATCTGAGATAACGTTGCACGACGTATTAAATCGAAAAGCGACGAATAATATTTGTTATCTTGTTGTATAGATTTTTCATTCTTCGACGATTATAATAAGGAATTTTCAAAGTGAATAGCAAAGGATATCCGGACACAGAGACATCAAGGGAAACGAACTAGTGGATGTTAGTGGATGTTTCGGCAAAAGAGGCGATCAAATACCTCCCGATACCAAACATACTAGTTCTTTCAAGAAATTAATAACATCTTTGCTGAAGAAGAAATGGTGGAGAATATGCAATGAAATTCCTATTATCGATAAATTGAATACGGCCTAAAAACACACTGGAGTTTGTATTACTTCATCGAAATCTAGCTGGCAATAAGAAGTTATACTGTGCCGTTTATTAGCCATGTTAAAATTTCTCATTTCTTATTTACTAAAAAAATTCGTACCCTATCTGTTACTCTCTTATTCATTAACCATCTTCTGGTAGAATGCAAGAAATTCAATTCCAGTCCCAAATACATATTTCCAGCTCTCTTTACGAAATTCTCGATGACAACGAATAAATGATTCTGCTCCTATATATTTCGATTCCTAAAATTATCCTGCGTGATATCTAAACTGCATTTATTCGGTTCGATGTTGGAGTACACGGGGCACGTTAATGTATACAATACAATATGTACACAATTATAAGTTAATATTGTACTTATTAATCTGTTGAGGAATATGCGTGAGTATATTTGAAGTAGGATTATGTAATAAATGGGGAGCGTTTTAATAGGACTTGTAGATACGTGTAGTTTTATCGGTGTTGTTTTTTTTTCGTTCTTTGTACTTTTTTTTTTAATATTATTCAGTGTACAATTTCATGATTATAAGTGTACGCTATAATTGAAACTGTTTTATTTATGGGTTCCGTTAAATTAAAAAAATAAACTGCGAAAATAGTCGACATATGTTTTTAGTTGTTTCGAGTTATACACTTTGAAATTAACCGTTTGTTTACATTCCGCTGTAGATAAACATCGATTGCGTCGTTTAAATTTAATTTTTGATCTTAAACTGTATTCAAATCGTACGTTACGAGAGAAAATAATAAAATCGAAAATTTTATTATTTTCGAAAAGAAATTTTGCGGCGCGGTGGTAATCGCATTTTCATATTTGCGTGCTATTTGTCGAATATATATTTGTGGATCATTTTAATATTGCGACAATTCCTTAAAAATAACGTAAACAATTGCGATAGGAAACGAACGATGATTTTACAAAAAAATGTTGTATATAAATAAACAGTCTCGGAATATGATTTTCCCTAATATCCTTTTGTCGAATAAAGCTAATTTTTAAGTTTTCCCTATATATTTGAGTTAACGGAAAATAACTCAGCGGCGGAGTATTGCGCACCTGTTCAACAGTGTACGTATTGAGAAAATAAATGTCCAATTGAAAGCCGCAGTGCGAATAATTAGCGGCACATTAAGGTCGGCGAATAGAGACTGGCTTCCTGTTCTGGCTCAAATTGCTCCACTAAAATTAAGACGAGAAGGGGCTTTCCGAAAACTGCTTAATGCACGCAGATAATGACTATAAGTAAACTAAAATCTACACAGACAACCTGGAAAACGGTAGTACATATGGAAAACACGTCAAGAAACAAGAAGGAAAGATGGAAAGATGAATGGACCAGCTGCAGATCTAGTATAATGGAATCTCCGGGAATGGACCCATCACGGGGAACGGTGCAGGATATGAATAGATTCCAAACGGGACAATGTAGATTGAATAAATGGAAAATGACTTCCAATCCCTTATGTGAATGTGGGAACTTCACTCGATCATTTGTATGATTGCAAAATCTTCTCTTCAAATAAAAATAACATTAATAGACACGATTCGCATACACAAATAGCGCGCTACACTAGATATCCGGACTGTCAATTGTTATATTTAAGTATATTTATTTTAGCTCCGTACGAACGAATGAACGGAAAGTAACCTTTTATTTTGCTCGTCTCGACTCGGAATAATTTTTTTGTTTTGTTTTGGACTCCGTTAATCGTAATGGTTAGAAAAATAACGTTCGTGAAATATTAATTGGATTTATCTTCAATAAAGGAACATTTAGGTTTTTTTTTTTTTTTGTTCTAAAATATTTGTAAATCTCATAGAAAAACGTCTTTGTAAACGCAATTAACAAGTTTAAACGGGATCTGCGAACGGTCGCTATTTGTTCCCTTCATGGAATGCAATTATTGATAAATGCCGTTATTTGTAACGTCCAAACAAAATTGTTTATTCATGTTGTTCGATCGTTTTTAATGAAGAAAATTCGTTAATTCACTATTACTACTACGATTAACCGGAAATGACCCTCACTCTTAATGACCGTACGACTCGCGTTTCTAAGAGTACATATTTCATTTATGCGTTCTTATTTTAAATTTTTAATTGATATACGAGATAAATATAAAAGGTAGATTTATAAATAAAAGACATAGGAATTCTATAAAAATGAATTGCGAATAAAATTTATTACCGAAAAAATATTTTTTTTTTTTTTTTTTTTAAACTATTATATATGTTTTTCTGATATATTTTATCGCTTAACTAGGGGTTCTTTTTGATAATCGGAGATTGCTACTCAAGGGGATAATGCCCTTTTTTAGTCTCCGCAAGTGGGATGTAAACTGATGATTTCCTTCCTAACGTATGCAAGTAACCTTTACTGTTATCTCGAATTACTTCGTACACATTTGGTACTTTTAGGTCTTCGTTTTGTATGTACCAGGGTGCACCGGCTATTATCCTCAGTACGTTTGATTGCGGTCGCTGCACTATTTTGATATTTGATATTGATGCTGTGTCCCAGAGTGATATGCCATATGTCCACACCAGATTAATAACTGCCCTGCAAAGCAATAATTTCGATTTTAGAGATAATTCGCAAGTTTTGCCCAGGAGCCCGTACATGTTCCGTAGTTTAAGTTATATATTTCTTTAACTTTGATCCTGATGTGTTCCTTCCAGATCAAGCGGCGATCAAGCTACATACCCAGGTATCGGACTTTGTTTTCCAGTAGAATCGGACCATTAAAATCAACAGATGGACATGCGCTCCGCTTAGTTGTAAATGTAACATGTACTGGTTTGGATGAGTTAGTTTTAACACCTTCCATTGTCATGCCCGATATCCAAGTCGTTCAAACGGCCCTGTAATTTTTCGGACGCCGCTACCGGATCATTATCTCTCGCGAATAATGCTGTATCATCCAGTAAATACCGCCATCTCCACATTTGTACTCACGGGAACATTATGAGAAAAAGGATTGCCTCCAAAACTGAACACTGTGGTACCCCAGCCTTGACAGGATACAATTTTGATACATCACTATAGAATTTAATTTGAAAAAATCTATGTGAGAGGTATAAGGACAGTAGCGTGCAGTAAGCATATGGCAGTGTGCGTTTTATTTTTAAAAGTAACCCTTCGTACTATACACGATCGAAGGTCTGACTGACATCGAAAAAGTCTGCAGAACAATACTGCCGCTTTTCAAAACAATTACCAATGTATCGTTGCACTCTATGAACTTGTTCTATTGTGGAATGCCCAGGACTAAACCGAAACTGATAGTTTGGAATCGTACCCTTTAGCTGTTTTATTAGTTCGTGTAACTCGTTAAAAGCGTTGATAGTTTAATTATGTCCGATGAAGGAAAAATGATCTGATCAAACGTTCGAGCGGAGCATTAGATCTAGTGAATCATTTCGTTTCGACCAACCAGTTATCCAAGATTGCAGCGGCGATGAGGAACGAAATCTCGTCGTTACAACGAACATTCCGACGGTTTGCGAAAAGAATAAAATATGAGCAAAAATTAACAGTCTGTATAAAGCTCAAGTTCTGAAGACTGGAATTTGCTATAACTTTTCAGTGCGGGTACATCATCCCCGGACTAACCCTTCCTATTGTAAATTCACCTCGAATAAGGGTATTTTACTCCTTTATATTATAACTTTTTTTTTTGGGGGGGGGAAATGAGGAAGTTTTACTAACTAGAAGACGCAGAGATCATTTTGAACATATTTTGTCCAATTTTGTTCAAAATTCACTGAGAAATTAACGGTTGAATACTATTAAAAACTAATAAATTGCTATTTAATCCTATTTTCAACCTGTTTAAATAGTTCTAATATTATATTAATACCTACAAAACGATTTGTTTGTTGATAGTTTTATTCGATATAGTGTAATAAGCTACGCTATCAAATGTATCTGTAGCTTGTAGGTATGAAGTTGTAAAGTGTAAAAATGAAAAGTCGCGGTTTTTCTGCGATATTATGGTAGTGGATGGTCGGATATTTTTTCCCTTTCATATTTAAGATAATAGGATGGTCTGAATTCAGTTAGAACACTTTCCATTTTTTTTTTTTTAAATTGCGCCTAAAAACAAAAAATTTATATAATCGTCTCAAAATCATGATTTATAGAAAAAGTTTAAATTAACATACCAAACGAATCTTACCTCTAAATTTGAAATTGATATTTTTACAGGGGGTTGACTTTTTCAAAAATTTCTAAATTGGAGTTTAATCCCCCCCCCCATGCTATGACCTAATAAATGACATGAGTAGTCTCCTGGTCTGACAAAAACTCATCGAGTAATAAAGTTGGAAAATTAGCTGTTTTCCAAGTTCGAATTAAGAATGTTGGGGTTACATCTACTTATAGAATGTTTGAACCATATAGACGGGCTACTATATAAAATGCATCGTATAAATTTAAAAAACCGAAAAAAAAAATCAACTGCTCGATATGGTACCATTTATTCGGTTAATTCGATTTGGCAGTATTTATTTCACCTATCGTCCTAATTATTTGTAAATATTTCAGTGCGAATGTGTCGTGTCATATTCTTATCTAAAACCCTAGTTTAAATCGGTTTTCGTCTCCTCCGATGTATCGAATCGTCTGTTTTGTTATTAATAATCTGTATATATAACATTTCCGACTACCATCTTTGATTTGATCCTTATCTAATTATACGATAATTTATTTTAAAAAGAAAATATTTCTTTTTAAACTAAATTGGAAATGATCGTGTTAAAACTAAAAACGTAAAATATAATAATAATTTAAAAAAGGGATGTATGTTATAAATGATCCCTTATTAGTTTAGATTGTGGAATGTAGTGATTTTATTTATACTTGATTACTAAAAATAGTTGAAATCACTAAATTTATTTAATTATGCGAAACTTTTCGGCATTTACGCCATTGTCAAGCTATATACAATTAAAATTAATTATATTATATAAAATCATAAAATATTAATTTAAAACTAAGTTTACAATTTTACACAAAAATGAATTATAAATAAAGCTTCGCATAATTAAATAAATTTAGTGATTTCAACTATTTTTAGTAATCAAGGATCCCTTATTAGTTTGTTGCATCGTTTTCGAAAAAGTTGATTATCGAAGTAATCGTTAAATGGTTTTTAACTATATAATTGATGTTTTCCTATTATATTCGTCAGATTATTCTTTGTTTTCGCATAATTCACATTTCAATTGAAACTAAAATTAATTAATCCACCGAGAATTATATTTGTTTTTATATATATATATATATATATATATATATATATATATATATATATATATATCGGTATTTAGACCGAAATTGACAATGATAATTTTTCGTTAGGGAGTTCTAGTTTTTCAGTTACAAAGTTCAGTTGTTAGTTTCTTAATGAAGACGGTTAGAATAAGATTCTTAATGAAGACGGTTAGAATAAGAAACTAACGACTGAACTTTGTAACTGAAAAACTCGAACTCTCTCGAAAATGAACAACCATCCCTTTTTATACGTTTTTCTTAAGCCTTGTTAAACAAAAATTACTGGATTTTCCTCATTATTTACTGGCTGTATTAACTAAAATTATTTTGTCAAACTAATTTACTGTTTGTTTTTTTTTTTCCATTGACTAACTAAAATTAATTTTAACTATTGTATAATAATAGTTTATCTACTACAAATCCGGTTTGGTTATATTATAATAATTTTAATATATTTTACTTTAATTAAATAAATAATTATATATATATATATATTTTGTTTTATTATATGAATTAAATTAAATATTAGTTTTCCACCTTCAATATAATAAATTTAGATTTATTATAACGTGAACATACGACGATCGTCGTATAACCCCGCCGCTAACTAATAAGTAAACTGCAAATTTATTTGAAGTTTACTTATTCTCTATATCTTCGCGCGCTCGATACCTTTTATATTACTCTGTGCTTTAACCAAAATTTACATCATAACTATTTCTTAACATGAATATGGAAAACTAATAACTTACATAATTTCTGAAAAGTATACATCTTCATTTTCCAATCTGATTGAATAACTTGGAAACATCAGTGATTCTGGTATGCTAGCTCTACTAAACAAATATTTATATACTTTGCATTAATAATTAGTATATACATATTACATTTATTTATTATTATTTATTCGAATCTTTTTAAATTTCTTTGGTTTACCCATCCAGATTTTTTTTTAGTTTCCAAATTCTCCAGAATGTAAGCGCCGTTATTTCCACTCCATTTAATCTCATATATGGTCCCGTGTACAAAAGATCAAGTTTTCTACTTCTCTTCTTTCCTCGATTTGACAATGTATTATTTCTGAGCATAACTCTGTCACCAATATAATATGCTACGTGTCTACTCTTATCATTTTTTGATTTTCTCTGCGCAATATTCTTTTGTATCCTATCTGCTGCTATTTTTATGTCTTCATCATGATTATGTGAATGTTTATCAGGAAATCTGATCATATTTTCGAATATATCTATTCCTTCTACTTTACACATGAGATATATAGGTTTGAATCCAGTGAGACTGTTCGGAAGATTATTTAGAATATTTTCTATTTTTTGTAAATGTTTAATCCAAGTTGTATGTTTTTTATGGGAATATAACCGTAGTAATATGCCTACTTCCTTTAATACTCTTTCCGCTGGATTTGCTCGTGCATTATAGGCTGATATATGTGTACATTTTATGCCCTTTTCCTTTAAATAATTATACCATCGACAGCTAACAAATGGTGTACACGTTTTGGTTTTCCTACTTGTTTAATAAAGTTATCAAACTTTCTTATGACAGTTTGAGTATTCGTACTTTGAATGGGGTAGAGACGAACATATTTTGAGAATAGACATGTGATAATTACTATTTTATCAAGCTTCCCTACTGGTACTAGCGGCCCTTTTATATCTATTGCTACTACTTCTAGTGGATGGGTTGAAGGCTCATAAGCCTACCTTCAACTTGTTGATTATTTGGCTTTATTTCGGCGCACGTCTGACATCGTCTCAATATTTGAGTAGTGATCTTTCGTAAGTTTATAATTACGCCTTTTTCTACTAACAGCATTATTGTTCTTTTTATTCCTGGATGACCCATGTTTTTTGTGTACTGACCATATCATTCTTTCTGCTAGGTTACTTGGAATGCAAACTCTCCACCAATTATATTTCTTAATTTTCATAAACAATATATCATTGTATATTCTATATACATCCTTAAGATCATTATTATGGTCGATGAAAACTTTCCCCCAGATTTTATCTTTTCTTTGTTGTGCCAAGAAATTATCGAACACGTTCGACAGTTCACCATTGCTCAATTTTGCTAGGTTAATCCTGATCACGTTGGGCTTATATTCATACATTTGGTCAAAAAGCTCTCTAGTAAGCGCATCTGCTACCTTATTGTCTTTTCCTTTTATGTAGTTAATGTCTAAATGAAACTGCTGCAGATACAAACTCCATCGCGTTCATTCGTTAATAATGACGTTAATATCGCCTTTTCCGAAAAACGTCGTTTTTTAAACAGTTATTTTATTTTTACTCACGATCCGTCTGAGTGTACAGTGTAGTAGTGATGTCTGTCCTTGAGTGGACAGTAAGTAGCAGTAATGTGAATACTGCTCAATGACGACTGTTAGTTTTGAATTATACTAAGTAATTTAAGGCCGTTGTAGCAATTCTCTTTGAGGGAGTCTTCTGAATCTTCTAAATTGCGTGCCATCTTCCTTAAGATCTGCAGCTAATCAAGTAACGTGATGTTGCAGTCGTTATTTTATTTTATATATATATATATATATATATATATATATATATATATATATATATTGCTGTGGATTTTCACAGTTTCGTTTACTTACAGTCGGTATACTTCTAGATCTTTATGCGGATCATCATTTCGGATGTACCACGATGGTGCTCCAACTATGTTCGGTTGGAACCTTCGATTAGAAAATGGAAATTGCGAGTAAAATTTATTACGATACAGAAAAAATAATTTAGTTTTTTTAAACTATTATATATGTTCGTATATTTTATCGCTTAACAATAAATTTATTAACGTTTTCTTCAGAGTTGATTTTTTTTCATGTAATAGAATCTATTTTTTAAATTTTTTAAACATTTTAAAAACTGGATTAGATAAATATAGAAACTACTTATAAAATTAATTCCTACAATTAACGCGTAAAATATTCTTATCGGCTAAAGAAAATTTCGTAATTTTAATCTTCTTCAATCGTTATAAAATGTTGACACAAAATTATAAAGTTTATATATACAAGGGTGTTTGTTATACAATACTGCTTCTTAGGTGGAGCTGTATATAATGTTCGATGTATTTATATAAATATTTATTTATTGAAGTAAAACTTTCATTAACGCGTTGTATATGGGGAGTTAACCTGTGAAACGAGCGAGCCGATAGGTATTTTCTCTTCCGCATGCGCGCACGGCTATCCATTATTTCGTTTAAATCTTCATTACACAAAGGATGTATATATGCGTAGTAGATTTGGGAATGAAAACATTTGAGTCATCGCCATATAAATTTAAGCATAGCGGACTCTTTGTAAAATTTGTACAAAATCGCGAGTTTATTAAATAAATGTATTTTCATTTTGTGTGTAATGTACACAATGGGTATAATATATTGAATTAAAATTTATGTTCTGTAATATTGCATTTTAAATCGGTTCTACGTTTCACTTCTTCCCCGCACCTCGAGGCACAGTCTTATTTTAAAATATATATATATATATATATATATATATATATATATATATATATATATATATATATAGAGAGAGAGAGAGAGAGAGAGAGAGAGAGAGAGGCATTTACGTCAACCAGAAAATAATAGAACAATTCATTAGCGATGAAATTCCTTGTACTATATAGTTGATATCATGATTGAAAAGATCATATATTCCCAAAATCAAATAAATTTGATGATTGAAGCATTTATCTGGGATAGTCTTAACAAAATAACTGCGTGTAAAATTTTCGATTAAAATATCAGAGTGTACCAAATTAATCATTTCGTTGACGAGAATCTGTTCAAAACAGTATTCTCAGGCACGACGTTACACATATCTTCATAAGCGTTCCTTTTCTTGTCGTTCGTCTTAAATTTTCCTTTCCTGCTTCTTAACCTTCATGCAACAAAATTTGGGAAGTTAGGAATTTTTAAGAAATTGTACGGTTTTGTAATCGTTTATTACGATAAGTACAAAAATCGATATAGTTACAAGATTAATCGATAATTGTGAGGTACAAATTTGAAAATTAATTTCGAAAAAATAAAGAAGATTAAATATAGGTAATTAACCATTATCATTCTAACGTAATTATGATTACTGGCGACTAAAAAAAATAACGTATACCTAATATAAACATCTAATTTATTACAATTTCGAGGTGATATATTTAATTAATCGATTAACAGTTTCGCGTGTATTAATTTTAATACATTTCGCTTTAAATAGTTACTACGTCCTTTCGTATCGTTCTCAATAATTCTCAACATTTTTTTTTAAAGTGTGAAATGCAGTAATTTAAAAAAAAATACACAACAAAAAAAGGAGTTAAAATAATTAAACTTAAAAATCACAAACCTTTTCAGCTGTTTTATCAAGTGAACATTAAAATAAACTATAAAAATGTATAAAAGCTTCGTAATTTTTTATAAACAAATTTTAATGATTTGAACACCCTTTTTTGTTGTTTAGTAATTCTATAATTATTTGCGATTTATTGACTTGTTTAACTTTCTTTAATTTCTATTCGCAGGTTTTTTCTTTTCTGTGTTTTTCCCGGCACATCGAATTTATTTTTATTTCGCATAGTATCGAAACTTTCGTGGTTGTTGTCATCCGCCGGGTGAATTTATCCGAATTTGTCACTGATGATGTTTCTTGCAATCAACGTATTCGAACTAACCCAAATTAACTTTAAAAACGGAGATTGCGAGTATCTCTACAGCGTCATGCTCACAAATGACAATTCTGTCGTGGTTTTCACCGAAAAAATTCGACGAGCGAATTTTTCATTTATTTCGTAAATTGGTACGCTATATGATACATACTACTGTATGAATTTTTATTTTCTTCGTGTAAATAACAATCGAAAATTTATTTTTATATGCTAAATCTATCAGCCGATTTTTTAAATTTGCGTCTATAATATCATCGTAAAAGTTCTTTTTGTATTTTTTCAATGCCAAAAAGTCGTGGTTAAAAACTTTAATGGCCGTATATTGAATTTATGTAACGTCTCTCATAATTTTATTTTATCTTCTTCTTCTTCGGCGTATCACAGTCCTCGGACTGCTTCGTTGTCGCTATGATGCTCATCCATTTTTCTCCATTCTGGGCTGTTCTTGTTAGGTTAACCGACGTTTGTTAAACCCCCGCTTCTTACTTTATTCTATCCACCGGATTTAATCTTGGTCTTAATTTTTACTTTTGCCTGACACATTTCCTTCGAGGATAATTTCAGTGTCTGAGGACATGTCCAATCCATTTTAAACGCCTTTTGCATATTTTATCTATAAGAGAAATTATATATTAATATTATTATTTTAACGATTACTAATTTACGTAAGTTTAAAAAATCATGTCCCGGTCACTCTAAAATGCATCTTGTTGTTTCTTTACATTCTGTCGACTCCACTGTATAGGCGTTGCAAACCACGTTTTCTTGGAATATTCGAAATACGTCTCCTTTCGTCTCACCTTATATAATCAGATCGTTTTTTTTTTTTTTTTAACATTTTCTTTTCCGTTAATATTTCCTTCCTATTTTCTACACGAAATACGCTCGTTTATATTTTTTATACAAGTTCATTCTCGGCTGTAATACACCGATATAAGTTATTTTTAAGGTTATCCTTTAATTATTAATGGGTAAACTGTTGTGGAAGCAAAAAAAGAAGAACTGTTATTTATGGCTTATGTAATTATCCCTATTTATTTATTCTGGATTTCTTTTTTTCCAGCTTCCTGCACCGTATTTCTCCTATATCTTGTTATTCAGTTTTGTACCACGTTCTATCTAACCAATTTCGTTTTTACTTGTCACTTTTCATATTCATCAATGTGGATTTAGAGCTAAACACTCTACAGTTCAACAAGTACATAGGGTCAAACAAGTACATAGGGTCAAAATGTCTGTAATATCGTTAATTGTATATAGTTACTTCACTACTTCTCATCTTTCAAATTTAAGGTGATTGCAAATCCATCTTAAATTCTACTTTTTAATTTTATTTTCATATAATTTCGATGCTCGATGTCGAAAAACTTTTTGTGCTTTTTTTTGTCGGCTCTGCAAACATTTTTTTATCGTCGAAATTATTTACACGCGCAAATGTGACATGTCAAAACATTCATTGTCAGATTATTTCATAATCAAATCTGTTTTCTTATTTCGCTATTTTTTGTAGTATTGTGCATTTAAATGAAGTTTTTTTTTTTTTTTTCGAATTTGGCCAGCTAAGGACCACGGAAACATTACACACGTAACTTCAATTTTATTTTTTTTTTATTTTTTGCTGTCTAGTATTCTTTCATTTTCTCGGAGGAGTCTGCTTCCTTTCGATCGTCCATGTTTTCCCAGTCCTATTTAATTGTGGTTTCTATAAACCCATCGAACGAACTGATCTTCCGTTTAAATTTATTTCGATCAATCCTCATTTCTATATCTTTTTTTCACTTGTATAATTCATGGAATCCTGGTTTTAGGGTTCCCATCGAAGAAATCGAAAATTCGTTTCGTTAAATTTATCCATTTCTTCGGAGACAACCATAAAATGCGGTTCTTCTTTTCTTCATCTAATTTTCTCGATTCTTTTCTATATCTCCATATTGCTCCTCAATTTCCATCGTTCATTCTTCTTTCCTTTTTTACTAATTGGTCCATTTCTTTACGATAATCCATTCCTTATTTTTTATTTTTTCCATTTTACATTTTTAATAAATTGTATATAGTTTTATTTTTTGTCTACTTTTTTATCGTTTATTATTATTTATTACTTTTTATTTCCTTATTTTTAATTTTTTCCCTTTCATATTTTGTATAAATTGTATATGTTTTTATTTTTTGTCTACTTTTTTATTGTTTTTCTTTTCTATTATTATTATTATTTTTTTTTTATTTATTATGTAAATCTCCATACGCTGTTTGTAACTAGCAGGGTTATTACCGCATAAGGAGACGTGTGTTTAGTTTATATCTTACAAAAGCCAGAATGCTAACTATTGATTGAGGGTTGTTTGAAACTATTTTGTATTTAAATTTATTCGTCTGTGTCGAGAGCATTTGTCTCGCTAGTGTCACTTTGTATTGTCATGTTGCTAAGGTGTTTTATGATTCGAGAGCACCTGTTTTTTATACTCATACCATTTAGGAATGGTTTAGTAACTGATATCACATGTATTAGACCCTCTTTGTCGTTGGTGTAGTCGTTGGCAAAGCTTAGATGGTCGGGGTCATAAGCTATGTTTTTCACAAATGTTTGGTATTGGGGGAAATCAAGAATGAAATTATGTTGGTTATTTTCAAACAATGCTTTAATTTTATCGGTTGTTTCTTTAATAGGTGCGATCTTTAAGGAAGAGTTAGATTTGGCATTGGAGGAACTTGGTGATGTGGTTGTAGGACCTTGGGATTTAAGAAGTTGTTTTTTATTTTGGTGCTTTACTTTACTATCTGCATGTGAGGGTGGCATGTTAATTGTTTTGGGAGTTGATTGTGTTATAAAAGATATTTCGCATATCTCATGTGGTGAGTCTGGTGTTGATGGGTGGGGTCGTTTTGTGGAGGGGTTGGGTGATTGTGTGTCAGTTTCTGTATTGTCATTGATAGCTGTTATGGTTGGAGTTTTTGCATCATTGAATTTGTTCGGTTTTTCATCTTTGTTATCACTCTTTTCACTTTCAATATTTGCTTGTTCCAGAAAGTCGGTTGCAGAAATCGCTTGGTTACTTAGTGTTTGTCTTTTTCTATTATTATTTTTTAAAAATCGCTACATTCCACGCTGTTCAAATAATTCGTAATGTATGAAATGATCGCGATAATCGAGAGCGTCTTTAAAAAATCTCAATCGGTAATAGAGTGCCACGTAAAAAAATTAGAAATACTGCCTGATTATTTTCGCTGAATGATAGAGTGGAACGAATGACACGGTGTTCGAATGTGTGATAAATAACAAAAAACCGATTATAGTATTGAAATTGTAGACAATGAGGGAATTTCAATCTTTTCCGCTTCAAGTAATATCACTGAACTATGGCCGATGCTTATTTGACCTTAAATATAAAACTCAAATAGTCAAAGAGAGTTTACAGAGGCGAAAAGTGTGGCGTATAGTGATTTTAAAAAATAAACAAAGAAAAAAAAGTTAAAATTACTGTTATTTTTTTTTTTACGGAAATTTACAAAACTTTTCGAGAGTTTATAGATTAAAAAAATAGAATAAATGAATAAAAATGAAGTTAAAATCGCTAAAATTTTTTACAAAAAATCACCAAGCTTTCCTCCAGCTGGTATAAGCCATTATAAAGTAAACGTAAAAATAAAATATTATATAATATAAATATATACAGTATAAAAATATAAAAATTACTAATTTAGATATACCATTTATAAAAATAACAACATCTAAAGAAAACCGTATTTATAAAATAATGTACAGTAAACAATATTTAGCGGTAAACAACACAATATACAATCCGCGCTATAAAATTTATACATAACAAAGTAGCGCAGAAAAATAAATAAGAACTTCCGTCTGATATAAAAATTGATGAATTTTTTCAAAATATACTTCTTAGAACTAATTCTGTATCAAAATCTAATAAATTATTCGCACCTCCTTCTTTTATTTCCATTTTTGTATAATAGCTTAACAGCTGAAAAGTTTGTGAAATTTTGTAAAAAAAAAAAAAAAAGTTAATCGATTTTAACTCTTTTTCTATATAGTTTATGGAGTTTATAGAGTTTATATCTAAGGTCAAATCAATATAGTTCATAAATAAATCATGTATCTCGATGTCATAAAGCGCAGGATACATTTTTTTTTCTTTAAACTTCCAAGTGTTGAGAAGTAGTCGCTTCGATTGAAGGTTGAACGAACTGGTTTCGTAACCGTCGTATGTTATTATTCATTTATTTTCATTAAACAGTTATTATACCCTGGTTGTTTTAATGCAGGTATACATACTGTTATGTATATGTAATAATATATATTATACATGCTTAATATATACACCTGAAACAAATGATACATATACACGTTTGAAAATGTGTACATGTGTTGTCTGATACGGATTGGCACGTAATGTCAATTGTTTGGAGAAATGAATATATATATATATATATATAGCATTTGTGTCGTTCATATAACGGTCCAATCCGGATTGACCTGTAATTCGATCATTATTTTTTTTATATATATATATTGTGTGTGTGTGTGGATGGATAATTCGTTAATTATATTAAATGAAGCGATTTTGTATTTATTCTGTTGGTTATTGAAAATTGTTAAAAGAGACTTATTAATTCGCGTTTACGTTATCGATTTTCTTATTTTCGAATTTATCGATTTATCGACTGTAGTCGTACTGAGTAGTGCAAAAGTGATATTCGTTTGACTGGAGTAGAATACTCGCGATAGAGATACGTTACGTCATCATTTGCGTTTTTTAAATTATAGTCAATATTAAAATATTACAAACGAGGATATATATGTGTATCTTTTCTACGGTATCTCTAATTACTATACTATTGTCCAGTATACTCGTAATCATCGAATTTGCCTGTAACGATCAAAAATGTTATTCGCAACAAAATTAACGTCTTTGATTATTATTAATGATAATTTTGTAATATCTCTCTCTCTCTCTCTCCCCTATATATATAATAATTATTATTATTGTTTGTTAGATTTTACATGGTAGAAAGCCACGTCGATAAGTTAGTTCACTACAATTGTCCCCGCACAGCCGTGGTGCCGTTCACATATTCTATGTATTGATATATTCTTGTTATATAGATTATATAGCTTTTGTACTATTTTTTAACGGAAATTAGTGCCGTTATTTATTTTTTAAATACTGGGTGTTACAAAATCCATTTATTTAAAAATGTTAATAGTTTCTGGCTCTATCTATTACTATTAGCATCTCTTTTATTAACAGTTGACCTAACAGAAACAGCGTACTCATTAACATAATACTTCTTAAAGCACCAACTTCACTCTCAGAAATTCCGAATTTTCATTTCTGTGGACACCCAGTCGCTACGAGGAAATTATGAGGAGTGAGTTTGTTGATAACGTGCCGCACTTCGTGTTTCTAACTCTCAAACCCGAATTACTTTTATTTTGTATTTAAGTGAAAATATCGACAATCTTACTCTCTAATTTTCTCCATTCCATCCTACCACAGAATCTTAGTATTAAAAAAAAATGTATCTCGCTCTAACTTTAATCACCTACGAATAGTGCACGTGTCATTAGTACACAATTTCTTATTCTAACTCGCTACAAGTTCGTCAAGGACACATATGAAGTCCAATTCTTTGAAATATATATATATATATATATAAGTAAAAGGACGGTGTTAAAATCGTATAAGGAAGTTAAAACATGCGATATGTCTACGATATTGTAATAATTGCTTGGTTAGAAGAAAAAATTATCTTTTGAAAAATTGAACAGCGTAAGCAAAGAAGCAGGTTTATTAATCGATAGAGATAGAACTAAAAAAAAAAAAGATAATAGTTGGTGGCAAAAACAGGACACAGATTCCATAAAGTTTAAGATATGGTCTCAGGATCACTTATGGCAAAAAATGAGTCTCAATGGCCGAAATTAAAAGACGAATAATGACAGCAAAGATATTGGCTAAGAAGGATCAGGGAAAGCCATGACAACGACGATCACCAAAGTACGCCTCATGAAAATGCTGATGTTCTCCGTATTGTTATACGCACCTGAGTGTTGGACATTGAAGTAAACAGACGTCCATCGGGATCGATGTTAATGCTAAAAGCATCTTGGACTGCGAAAAGGACAACTTTATCAATATTAAAAGTTAATGGTAATGTTCGATTACGACACATACTCGTAAAATGTGTATCTACTTTCTTTAGCTACATCAAATGACGGAATTACTTAGAAAAAGTGCAGGCATGTTCAGATGTTGCAGACGAAGAGGAAGACCACCAATGTGGTATTTGGACAGTGTTTAAGTGATTACTTGCGCCAGTTCGTTGCAGTAAAGACTAGATGCGCTGGAGGTAGTAGAGGTCGGCTCCTCGGAACAATTAAAATTACTCAATAATTTCACGATGCTCGGAACGAGCTCACGATGATGATGATAATGATGATGATGATGATGATAGTGATATATTAGTAACACTTCATTTTAATTATCAGTCATTGAAACTGTTTAATATTGTTAACAGTTTCTTTTTTTCCGTTGGATTTCATCTTTTTCATAAACTTTTCGTGGCAGACAATAAAATCGTTTTAATTAATTACGAGGTGAACAATTTCACGTTTCTAACAATTTTACGTTGTGCATCCGTGTTTTAGTTTTTTCTCTGTGTCTCTAAAAAATGTATACACGTTTTATCGTCGCATGTATTATTACAACTTTTTCTACTTACCTAATGTTTGGTACTATCGTATGTTCATGATTTCCAATAATTTTCGCATATTTTATTCGGAATTATAGATTTATTTTCTTTTACTTAAAAGAAAAAAGGATTATACAAACATTTCAAATAATATAATAAAATAAGAAACAGTAAAAATAGCTTTTTGAAAACACGTTTTGTTTGGTGTTTTTTAATTTTTCCGGTAAATTTTTATGTTTTCGTATTTACAGATTTCCCGCTTAATTTAATCGATATTATCTAATAATTACTGCGAGTATATTTTCTTTATATACCTTCGTTTTGAATAATACACTTTTGCAGTCTTTTGCATATATTAATTACTCAAATAATCGTTCAATAAAATTGCACGTGCTTTTTTTCCAGATATTACAAAATTTAGGTAAAGTTGATCGAACGGCCGATGAAATTTTTGACGAGCATTTGCAAAATTTTACTAAACAGCAAAATAATGCCACCCGACTACAGAGAGAATTCAACAATTATATTAGATGCGTAAGAAGTATGTAAACTACGTTTGTCGATTTTGTGTGCGTGTGTGTAATTATCAATTATACAGATAATCGTAAGTGTGTTAGTGTATTTTAGTATGGGGTGACCCAGAGAAGACGGAAGTAACTCAAAAACTACTCGACCAAAAGTTTTGAATCCAATTTTATTTAAAAGTAGGGAAACGATTAGCTTACAATCATTTGTAGAACACGATATCGTTCAGATGACCGCCATTTGCAACAATACATTCACTTTTTCGAGTATAGGTCGCTGAACTTTTCAAATTTCTTCAGAAATCCAAGTTTTCAGGTCTTCCAGATCTCGTGGACGTGTTTCGTAAATTTGACTTTTAAAGTGTCCCTACAAAAAAAAAACTGGCGAACGTGGCGGCCAAGCAAAATCCGTACGACGCGACAATGTGCATTTACCAAGCGCTTCTTTCAGTACTGCGAGCGTTTCGACGGCGAACTGATGGAAGCAAAAACGAGTTTATCATCTCAATATAGCGTGTTTCATTGACAGTACCAATGGAAAAATAAGGCCCTACGAGTACGAACCGTTGTTTTTTATCCATTGTAGAAGCTATCTCTCCGAAAGTTTTTAATCCATCTTAAAATTTGCGACATAGTACAGGGTTATACCGTGTAACTTTGAATTCTTTTCGAAACTCTCTTTGCACTGTCGTGCTCGATCTCCTTCTCGTTATACGATGCCACACGACAACTGAAATTGGATAAAAACGAATCTCTCGTGTGCACACTAAACGTGGATCACGCGGTTTGCTTCGTAGCAGTGTTACCAACTGCGCTATTCAAAAAACAAGTCCGTCTTCTCTGGTTCACGCTACATAATAATAATAATAATAATAATAGTAATAATAAGGATGTTAAACAAAGTATATATTTTTATAATCGACTGCTACTACGCTTCTTACTAGTGTTGTACGTATACCCATTTATGTGACAAAAACATATGCACGATTCAATGTTTTTCCACAAATTGCAGAACTTGTTTATCGTATCTTATTAATACGTTAATGTCGCTAATTTTAAATTTTATTTATTTGAAATAAAAAAAAAAATGATTATAATAATGATTTCTTTCGTTGTTCTATTTTCCTCAAGCCGTTCAGGTTGCCAGCAAATCGTTGATGGATTCATTGAACGAAATGTACGAAAGCGGATGGTTGGGTCATGAATTGTTATATACACAAAGTCAGAATATTGAGATGCTTTGGAACGATTTTACTCATAAATTAGCCGATCAAGTGTTAATACCTTTAAATACTTATCAAGCTCAATTCCCCGAAATGCGGGTATATACCGATAGTTAATAGAAATATAATTTTGAACGATATAGGTTTGAAATTATTAATGTTAGTAATTGAAATAAGCGATGATCGTGGTCATTATATCTTCTGTTCGTGCATTTTTTAATTCTTTGAACTTTTTTTTTCCCGATTCGTAATTTAAAAAATATATATATCTTGAATTGCAGACAGTAATTCTTCAACTTGGCGTTTACAGCGTAACTCAAAATTCGTAATAATTATACGATAAATTTATTTAATCATAAAATTGTACGTTGTTTTTTCTTTATTTAAATATTACGGGATTTTCATTTAATTGTATACTCTATTCACATACCTTACTTAATCAATTACTTCCACCCAAGTCGATGAAGGTAAAATAAAAACGCTTTTGATATCATCGATAATTATAAATATGTACGTGCAAGAATACGGGAATCAACGAAATAATGAAGATTAAAAAAAAAATATATTCAAATAAAAGTCATGGTAATATGTATGGTATTTTAATTTTTTAAATAATGTTACGTATATATGTATAAAAGTTCATAGTTTCGTCTAAATTATTACCGTGATACGTCGTAATTTTAATTGAAAATAAAAATATTTAATTACCAAATTAAACTACTGCTACGTATGTTTAAAACATTTTTATCGTTAGTATATTATTGCTTTTATTTCAGATTTTTTTAGATATAAAATGTTCTTGATAATCATTAGTTTTATCTTTACTTTGAACGTCCGTCTGCATAGATGTATAGATGTGTTTATGAATTTATACGTTGTCTGAAGTATTTGTACGCGTGTGTTTACGCGCCTGTGTGAATGTGCTACGCGGTGTGTTACGTGTTGTTTAAAAAAAAATGAAAACATTTATTTTTGTTTTATTTATATCGTTAATTGTTGTTTTTGCGTCCTGTAATATCAGTCCATATTGTAATTGGATTTTCTTTTAGTTGTTGTGTAGGCTCTTTTAAACTAAATAAATACATTCTTAAATGTTGTTTTACTCCTATAATTATTACATTATATATTGAGGAAATATCGGTATTTAACGGTGTCCTATTATATAGATTTTTTTTAATCTAATTGCTCCCAACGGATCATAAAGCTACATTCATGTGTATTTTTAAATGATTTTTCTCTTATGTAACATATTTTTTTAAAATTAAATTATGATTAATTATTATTCGTGTTGGGTATTTAATACTATTTGACACTACTAGTTGCTCATTTTAAATTTTGATTTTTCATTTTTTATATTTTTTTTTATCCATTTGTTTGCAGATTTGTAACTAGCCTGTAATGGCTATTTAACAAATGTCATTTACGGGTCAATCGCCTGTGTTCGGACTACTCCCATCGGAGTATCCTCCTATTTGTTTACCGGATTAAATCCGTCGTCTTTATTCTCTTTAATCTTCTTGTGTCATTCTCTGTACGCAGTAGTTGGGCCTCTAGTTGAATGGGGTGATTAGCCGCTGTAGGTGTTTTTCAGCAATCTTTCTGATTTCCTCCTGTACAGGACGTATGCCCAGATCTGTATGTATAGCGTAGTTCGTCACCACGGCGCTTGTCGCAATATTTTATTCTGTAGTCTGTGTATTTTATTGATGTTCGTTTTCTTCGCACAACCCCCAAGTTGAGCACCATACGTCCATATTGGTTTCAACATAGTTTTGTACAAGAGAACACGGTTGTTCAGAGTGACTTCTAATTTGAGGAACCAGTTCATTTTCTTCAGTCTTCGATTTATTTCGATTTTCTTCTTGTCTATATGTATTTTCCATGTTAAACGACTATCCAGATATACTCCCAGGTATTTGATCATATCTTGCTTGGGTATAACTTTATCTTCTAGCGTAAGTTTGTAATTGTGCCGAGGTTACTAAATCTAATATAGGCTGATTTTTCTGCATTTATTTCTATTCGCCGGCGTTTTTTCCTCTTATTGGGTTTTTTGTAGTATTTCTTTAGTATTATTAGTGGAACGCATTTTTTCTTAATTACATCATTTTCCTGTTTTTAATTATACGTTTATGTTTAAATAGGAACATAAGAATTAAATCACTTTTTCCGAATTTTATTATAAATTTTAATGTCGATCCGTATAATCGCGCGTTTTTGCGAAATTTTAAAAATAATCTTTATAATTTTAATATTTATTCGTAGAAATATTACATTTTGAAACAAGCTAATGCTATCTTTAACAAATACATTGGTAACTAGTTCATTTTTTTTTTTGCATCTTTTGTGTCAATACATCTTTCACGCTACAATAATCGTACATTTTTCATTATACAAATTGTATTTCATAAGTCCCTATCCGGTTTCAATTTCAACGCGAACAAACTCGTTTAATCGTATAGATGAAAGAAACCATTATCCGTTGATCGTCACTAATTATTTTAATAATATCGAAATTATTATATTAGTTCTCCACTACCAAACATTCTCTTACTTATTATATTCGAAAACTATATTAGAGTCAAGAATTATTCGGATTCAAATGCGCAATTACTGAGAAGCTTCTTAAATATGCTAATTCGACAATTACGTTGTCTGCTAAACAGCTTCAAGAATGATAAATTTAAAAACTTTGTTTCATATTTCTCCCTTCCTGATCAAAGTCTATGGAAAGTCTAAGTGCTCTGCCACTTTTTGATCCTACTATGAATAATTACGTATACAACGACGATGATGAGTCTGAATTTATTGCCTTTTAAAATTAGTAAAGTACACTGTCAAAATCTGAAACCTGTTTCTAATTATCAGATTAATAGAATAAGGTTTGAAGAAACAACAGTTCTTGCCAAAGTAGATAGGTGAGGTGAAAGAATTGTTAGGGAAGCCTGAGAGATTGAAAAATTCAAGAACTACAACAGAGAGGATGGCTTCCGGCATGGAGAACGGTGATTGGTCAATTGAGAACCAATGAGATGTAGTGTAATTTTCTTTATATAGTTAAGGTAGTAGCTTGTTATATCAGGGTTAGTTCAGTTTAGTTCTGATGATGGGTACGGCATGGTTGCTTGAAACGTAAACTGGGGTTTGTTAATATATCGTTTTACTTTTATTAATAAATTGTTTTTGTTTTTTTTTTTTTGTACGCGGTTATTCCGAAATTATTGTATCTAATTATGAATATCGATCACGAAAATAGTTTTAAAAATTATTAATTTTAAATACTTAGAAGTTACTTAGCACTGAAGTTGCGGTATGTAGGATGAATATTGATCGCTTCCCTTTGTTTAATACGTTGGGTCAAAACTGGTGTTTTTCAAATAGGAAAATGCATCCGTTCTCTTCGTTTATAACTACATTGGAGGAATTTCGCGTACGTTTCACGTGTACACAAGCTCCTCTTCGATTTACGGCACCATATTATTCCTTTTCGACAAATGGAATTCGTCCTTTCTCCCTGAAAACTACAGTCTCTATTCTACGTGCACGCCAATAATATTATTTCCGAACAGTTTCCACTATACACCCTTATGCCTACTCCAGGAATGGGGGACAGCGGTGTTCATCTAAGCTCTCAATATTAGTAACATCTACAAACTATGCCAACATTGTTCAGTATTTATTACTGAATGTGTAGCAGTACTACAAGCCTTATCAATTTTAATGGATCTGGATCTTTGTGGAAATTACCTTATGAGATACCTACTCGAAAAGTATGGTGAAGGCTATAGACAATAAACGGACTGTGTCAAATACATTAAGTTGATTAATCATGTTAAAGATTAATCATTTGAAACGTGTAGGAATATTTGTGTCTTTCTTGTGATTACCGCGTGTCATGGAGGTATTTCAAACATTGGATTCGTTGATTCATTTTTAATATCGTAGTACACTCTAGAGGATATACATTCACTCTATATACAGATGGAGCATAATGATCATTGGGAACTGATGTATACTGAGAGCACTAGTCGATCACCTTTTGCCAATTACTATAAATTCAACCGTCTCTCCACGAAAACTTCCGTGGTTCTATTTTTTTAAGATTATTAATCGGAAAGGAGTTGTACTCATTAGTAGATTACGATACATCATTTGTTATCCGACTGTCTTTTCCATATTATGCAACTTAGAGAAAATGCACTCACAACAACCAATTTACAATTCCGATTATGTTTTTTTTGTTTTTTTTTTTAATTTCCTGCTGTGACTTCACTAAGTTCTGAACTTTACTTTTTATCTTAATATATTACTCCTTCGTAAGGGTATCGTCTATTCTCCATTTGGATAATCTACAATTATTCCCTCATATATATATATATAGCAACATTTCTAGAGAAGTTAGCATATTTGATTAAAATATTAATAGTCTCCCACAGTATAACGTTTGGTAAATTGTAAAGGCATCTTTATAAAAAAAAAAAACACTTCAATTAATGTCTTCTACGTGACAACGAATTTATATGCAATATAGGGAATTATGATTCAAGAAGTACGTGTACATTAGGTATAAACATCGGAGGTTTAAGCACTATTTAAAATTTAAGTGTAATAATTTAATAATCCTTGTTGTTCTAGTGATTTCATATTTATAGCTTCTATTAAGCTGAATGTGTTGTTATTTTTCATTATTTTTCATTATTTTTTTGTTGTTGTCGTTTCTACTAAATTGAACGTGTCGTTATTCTTTTTCATGCTTTTCACTATGATTATATATTCGTGTTTGATCTTTGCGTAATATTTACTAACCGCAATTTTTTGGTAAGACGTTATCTGATATATATATAATTAAAGATTTATAACGAATTTTATTAATAAATGGTTATTCTATTCGTTTCTTTATTTCGTCTGCATTCTACGTTTGAATTTTTGTTTCCGGTTATGGACGCATCATTTATATATTATTTAATTTCCCTACTAACTTATATTATAAGTTTTAATCGTTCATTATAATGTAATAGTATTGCGTATTTATTTATTGTTTCATATTTTTAAATGTTTTTTTTTTTTTTTTTTTAACTTTTGCGTTTTCAGAAAAAGATCGAAAAACGAGGTAGAAAATTGGTCGATTACGACAGTCAGCGTCATAATGTGCAATCGTTACAGTCTTCCAGTAGTAATTCGATTAAAAAGAAAGACGAGATAAAATTGGCGCGAGTGAAGGAACAGTTAGAAGAGGCTAAACGTACTTACGAATTGCTGAATAGCGAACTGCACGATGAATTGCCAGCACTTCACGATTCCCGCGTTCTATTTTTAGTGACAAATCTACAGACTTACTTCGCCGCGGAGCAGAACTTTCACGCGGAAACGTCGAAAGTAAGGAAAAAAATAAAATATAAAAATCTTTTTAAAAATATTATTATCATAATCGTCATTAATATTTTTTATTTTTCTTCATTTAACCGTAATAATAATCAATTCGTTCAAAAGGAAATGAAAGAAACGAGTCGAGCGTACGTGTAACATTACGCGCTCTTTTAAAATGGTGCAGCATTTTATCGAAATTTTAGTTTTGTTATAAAACTGTTTTAAACGATTAAAATTTTAATTGCTTATTACAGCTCGTTATTCTAATCGAAAAAAATAAAAATGTTGATACACGGAATTGGTTACACATTCTCTAAGTACAGAATTTTTATTATAAGAAATACCGTACTTTTTACGTTAATTTTGAACTAATGCAAATTTATAGTTAAAAATTCGATATTTTAAACGATAAAAAATTATCGTCGTAATATTCCAATAAATAATTTCTTACCGGTCAAAATGAAACATCTGTCACACTGCAGTTGGCGTAATGTATTTTAAATCAGACTGCAGGTAGACTGTAGTGTTCATCTGAATATTTTAACCCTTTCAGTCGCTCATTATTAATGTTTTACGGAAAATTATACATTTTGGCGTATAATTAAAAGGGAGAATGTGAAAGTATGAGATAATTTTTAATGCATTATAAAAATATTTTTAGAATTAAAGCATTTCATGTAAATGCCTTTTATTATGAAAATAGACAATTATTTTAGCGTCGAAAGTTTATATACATAAGAAGAAAATATTATTAATGTATTATAAGGTTATGAAAATTTGCGTACGTATTACTATAGCAAATTAATATAATTCTATTTATGCCAGATTTCAATATGAAATATATATAATTATGATTTATTATCGAAATTTAAATATTTATGTTAATTTTTTAAGTGTTGAAACTTGATATTTGCGTAGTCGATAAACAGGACAAAAAGCTTATATTAACGCACCACCGCATTAACCACAAGTAGACTATCGAATTTCGAATTCTGAGTATATTTTTTCGCGAACTCTACATTATTTTATTAAATGTTGATTTTTTCGGAATACATTAAATTAAGTTTAAAAAGAATCACACAAACGTCATACGTTAAGCATTTATATTTAATTTTCTTCCCGGGTTAATCAGAGTTATCTGTAAAATGTTAAAAGGTTTTTAGCGTGTCTGTTGTATATTCCTTTTTATAAATTGTGAATATTCGTGTATTATAGGCTCTCTTCATGGTTTTATTTAAAATTAGAATACTGATTGTGGAATACGTTATTCAAATCATTCGGTGGCTTAGTTTCTCTAATTAATATGGAATTCGTGAAAATTTAACTGACGGGTAGTAAATGTTAACAATTCAGTTCGTGATATCTAATTGTTTTAAAAAATTTAAATATATCGGAAATAACGTGATTACTACCGTTTAATTGAAGAATCGTTAATATATTGTCGTATTTTAATATATTAAACGGATTCAAAATTATAAAAAATGTATATTCGATATACAAAATGTATTTTTGCGATTTTTTTTTACATCGATGTATAAATTGAATTAAGTAAATCGTTCAAGTCGAGAATACTCTTAAAAAAAAAATCGCCGTAATAAAACAAGCAATAGTGAATTTAGCTTACTTTTTTTTTTTAGAAGAAAGAAGGAACGTATAATATTTGATATTTGTTCTCAGTTTTAAAATGATAAGAAATAAAAAACAACTAATCATCTCCGGCGGTAAAATACGAATACCTTATCAGATAAACATAATAATATAAAGTAATAATAAAAAATTCAATAAAAAGTCTTATAATTACAGGAAAAGTTAAAACCTGATACATAAGCTTGCTTTAAGGTTTAATAAAGTTAACGTAAATATATAAATGAAATGAAGTTTTCACTGTTCTAAGAATTTATACATTGAATATCGACAAGAAACAAGAAATATAGAAATATAATTAAAATAATACGCGTTCTATCTGAACACAACTGTAACTATGCGATTAAATTATTATTGGAACATTATTTAATTATATAGTTACAGTTGTTTACATAGATTTTCTTTTTCAAAATTCTGTCTAGTTCAATTTCAATTAAAATTGAAGTAAATACACGCGTAAAAAACTGTTCAATCAGAAGGCATCGAGAAATGATTAAGTTTATTTAATAATTATTGTAATTTTAAAATATTCTTAATATACCGCGCTGTATATTCAAAACGTTCAAAAATGTACACGTACAAATATAGTCCCATGTAGTATGTATGTTTCGCATACTCTAAAATCAATTTCTCGGCTGTTATTGTATTGTTGTAAATGCGTGTAATTTTTCTTTTTTATATATAAATTCGCCACACCGCCCAATCAGGCCATAATTGGCATTTCTAACTTCCAAAATAAATAAAATATATGTCTCTTCTCCCGGTGGATATGAGACAACCAATAGATAAACGGATTGTTACTTCATAACTAAACCTAATTCAAATTAAATATATGTTTTAATAAAAGTAGAATTGATCCCCTGGCACGTAATTAACGCTTATTGAAGTTCTGGCATAGCCACTTATCTTTCGGATATTTGGAAGCATATATATGCTACCTCACTACTCGTGGGCTAGATGATCGACGCATGCTTGACATCGTTGGACGCAGTACGTTTATCTTGGAGAATGTACCGGTTGTAGGAAGAGCGCTCCGGCACCATCTTCTTTTTAGTCTTCTTCTAGGATTGCCTGGCAGCCTGTATCTGAACATCCGAAGTATATTCAGATTATCGCTTAGACGAAGTTTGTTAAAAAATCTGAGGTATTACATGCACTTCTTTAACAAATGGAATATATCCTTGTGAAGATTCGAGACCATATCTAGGATCCACGACCTTCATACGAAGAATTTTTGATTGCTTTCTTTGTATTAGTGTTAGATTACTTGCTTTAGTATTGCAGTATAGCTCTATCCCGTATCTCCAGATTGGAGCTATAATCGTGAGGTATATCCACCTTTTAAGGTCTACACTTAAAGTGAATCTTGTTCATATGGAAAGCATATTGGCACGTATACCTAAATTTGTTTAACAATTTGCTCAACATGAGTACGCCAGTTAATGCGATCCATGTGTATAAATTGGATTTCGCACAAAAATAAACCGGTATATTCTTACAATAATTTTCAAATAAATTATCTAATTTTAAACGATTTTTGATCAAGATATTGCGAGAACTTCTTTTATTCTGAATACAATTCACTAAAAAATAAATCTTGATTTTCTTTCACTAATAACAAATAAGCAATCGTCATATTAGCGATGAAAATGTTTATTATGACTTAATTAAATCCAATCAGTTTAAAATTGCTATGCAGTCGTAGCCATCCATTTGATAACGCAAATTAATTACATTGACCGTATAATATTAATTTAGAAGGCTATGTATAAGAATTACCAATAATCAAATTGTATGTTCTCCCATTTATTATTTTACACTGTACGCTGATGTTGCCTATATCGTTGAATATTGTAATATTTTGTTGCAGGTTTTCGCTGAATTAGAAGCTATTGTTGATAGATTAGCTACTGACAGTCAACGTGGATCGTATTCAATGAAAAAGCTTCACTCACCTAAAGCGATTGCAAATCACAACAGTACAAAGTAACTAGAAAATATTCATCAATTTAAAATTTTACGCTATTAACGAAGGCTTTTAAATTAGTTCATTTGATTTTTTTTCTTTTGTTCCAAGATCAGTGTTTATGAATATAGTGGTAGAAGTGATCTTAGTTTATCATAAAAAATTACATGAAAGTTTTAAAATGTGCTCAGTATCGTAGGTATAATACAGACCCCATTATTTAAATACAGTTGAACTAAAAATACGTTGTATTTTTCTATATTTAGTTAGACTTTCGACATTAGTAGATTTGTGTGTCAACGTAATATAGGTGGCGTTTTGATTTTGAAATTTGTTCAGAATAATTATTTACACCGCTCTCTGTGGGTACCAAAACGAACTTTATTCGTTGCATTGTTTTTCTAGTTAGAGATATCGACTTTTATGATAACCGACTAAAGATATTTCTCAAATGAATGAAACTTATGTTTAATAAGATACGGTTAATTTCCAAAGTTTTTAACATTGTTCACGTGATCTTATAAAAGAAGTTAGCAGACATTATTTTATCGTTAACTTGTTGCTTGTTTTATTAGGATTATATATTTTTATAGTTTACGATAACGGCAATAAAAATGCATTATAATCGAAATAAAAATATCACAGTCGTATTCAAAACATGTAGTTTTATATATATATATATATATACCGGCACCAACAGTGTAAAACATATGCAGGCGCCGACATAGACAGCGATCACAATCTGGTGTTAATGAAAACAGAACTGAAATATAAAAAAACGGATAGAAAAAGATTTGACCAAGTAAGGTGGAATATAAGAAAACTGAAAAAGAATAATATACAAACTACATATCAAAAAGAAATAATAGAATATTTAAGAAAACATAAAGATACGCATACAGGTAGTATTGATGAAAAATGGAATCAAATAAAAAAAGCTATAACAGTAGCAGCGGAAAATGCACTAGGTAAAGAAAAAAAAATCGATAGAAAACCATGGATTACAGATGAAGTAATCGATTTAATGGAAAAAAGAAGAAAGTATAAAAATGTAAATACAATAGAAGGAAAATTAAAGTACAAAAAATATAGAAACAAAATAAATAGAGAAGCAAAAAAGGCGAAACAGGCATACTTAGAAGAGAAATGTAAAGAAGTGGAAGAAAGTATTCGAAAAGAAAATGTAGAAAGCGCATATAAAGATATAAGATCACAATTTGGCAAATCAAGAACAAAAATAAATGGAATAGTAAATGAAAATGGAAAACTAGTGATAGATGAAGAAGAAATAGCGGACAGATGGAAGAGATACATAGAAAGCAAAGAAGAACAAATCATAATAAATAAAAATGATAAGTTGTACCTATATGAAGATATAACAGAAGATAATATAGGAGCACCAATAATGAGAGCAGAATTCGAAAAAGCATAAGATAACTGAAAACAGGAAAAGTTCCTGGATATGACAACATTAGTAATGAACTATTAAAAATAACTGCATGAAAATACAAAGAACAAGATGTATGATTTAATAAAAGAAATATATGAAAAACTGAGCTCCCTGTACACTTTAACATAAGCAAGATAATGCTAATTCCTAAAAAGAACGGTACAACAAAATGTGAAGAACATAGAATGATAAATCTGCTTCCACACGCGTCAAAAATCATAACAAAAATCTTGCTCAATAAAATAAATAATAAAATAGACCAAGAATTAAGTGAAGAACAATATGGTTTTAGAAAGGGAAAAGGAACAAGAGAAGCAATTTTAGGATTAAGACTGATCATCGAAAAAAATAATAGAAATAGACAAATCGATATATTTGGCTTTCGTAGACCTAGGAAAAGCTTTCGACAGATGTAATTGGAATCTGCTAAAAAGCGCATTGAAAAAACTTAATATCAATGAAAGAGAAATAAAGCTTATATATACTCTATATCGAAAACAAATAGCGAAATTTAATATAAAAGACACAGAAAGAGAAGCAAGAATAAGGAAGGGAATAAGACAGGGATGTAGCCTGTCACCTACTCTTTTCAATACATATTTAGATCAAGCAATTAAACAATGGTAGGAGGAAGGTAACAATGGAATAACTGTTGGAGGAATGAAAGTAAATCTCTTTATGTTTGCAGATGATATAGTTGTGATTACAGAAAGCGAGAAAGATTTAAATAATTCTTTGCAGAAAATGAAGAAAATTTTAAAGTTATATAATATGCACATAAATAAAAATAAGATGAGGGTTATGGGATGCAGCAAAAAATATCTCGACAAAAAAATTAATATAAAAATAGACGGAGAAATAACAGAGCAAGTTAAAAAAACAAAAATATCTGGCTGTCTCATAACAGAAGATGGTAAAAATGGACCAAATATAAAGGAAAGAATCGCAATGGCGAAGTAAACCTTTATGAAAATGAAAGGACTACTGACATCAAAAAATATCAAAACAGTTATAAAGAAAAATTTTATAAAAACATTTGTATGGAGTATACTACTTTATGGATCAGAAAGTTGGACGATTAATAAAACAATGCAAAGAAAATAGAAGCATTAGAAATCTTGTGTTGGAGAAGAATGGAGAAGATAAAATGGACAGATAAGATAAACAACGAAAGGGTCTTTAATTTAATTAATGAAGAAAGAAATCTGATGAAGAAACTAAAAGAAGAAATAAATGGGTCGGTCATGTACTCAGACATAATCAGTATTTAACGCAGATAATTGAAGAACCGTTAGAAGGGAAAAGAAAAAGAAGAAGGACGAGGCAGAATTATATTAAACAGATACAAAAATATATAAAAGCATCATGTTATGGAAACATGAAGAAAGTGACAATTTCCAGAAAATTCTGCAAGATAACATAACTGTTCACCAATCTTAGTTTAAGATTGAGGAATGAAGAAGGAGATATATTATATAAGAAACGAAAGATTTCTACCGAAGAAATATTTTTAGCTTTGCAAACTTTTAATCGGGAATCAACCGGACGTAATGGTTTAAGAAATTTTGATGTTTTCTTATGAAAAATGTGAAACTACAAGGACAATATATTGCATTCTACACGCTAGTAAGGTGATGTTAAAAATCGTATATGAACGGTTATTTAGTGTAATAATGCGTAATGAAATTCCATGGGAACAAGCGGGTTTTATGAAAGGTAGAGGAATGAGGGAGCAGATTCTGAATATTCGACTGCTAATGGAAAAAGCACGAGAGTACAACGTCAAAATGCTATTCTGCTTTGTTGGCTACAAAAAGGTTTTCGACTGTGTTCAATGGAGCAAACTTTGGCCAATTTTAGTATACCAAGACATTTAGTACGTTTAATTATAAATTTATATAAACAAAGTACGGCTAAAGTCCGAATAAGCAAAGATATACACTCGGAAGATTTTTACCCATCACGCGGCCCCGCTGTTGTGCAATCTCTATGGCGAGTACATCATGCGCAAGTTTTTACAGACTCATGATAGCAGGTTCTCCATTGAAGGAGTTAAGATATCAAATCTCCGGTATGTAGACGACACTACGCTGATAACTAATAGCTTAAGCAGTATGACGCAAACTCGTAAGTCTGGAAAAATACAACGCAGACTATGTATTAATAATTAATAAAGATAAGACGAAAATCATGATAATGGATAGACAGAATGATAATTTTCCGGGATTACACGTTGTTAACGGCGTGGAAATTGTGAAATAATTTGGATATCTAGGTTCGATAGTGGAAAATCGATGGTGCTCTGAAGAAGAAAATAGACATCGAGTAAACAAAACAAAAAGTGTGATGGTACGTCTAAAACGTATATTGGTTGATTCCGCTGTATCAAAAAAAGTGAAAATAAAATTGGCCAATAGTTGGTCTTCTCGGTGTTTCTCGACGGCGCAGAAACATGGATCACTACGGAAATGTGACAGACAAAAGATAAATGCGCTGGAAATGTATTGTTGGGGGCGGATATTAAGAATCTCGTGAAAAAACGGATTACTCGATATTACAAGAAGTTACCGCATTAAACAGAAGATTGTCCTCGGTAAAAAATTAGTAGAATATTAAGATACTTCGGCCATATAATAAGAGCAGAGATGGATTTCAGGTGAGAATTATTGAGGGAAGAGGAAGACGTGGTCGCGTTCCTATAAGATGGTCAGACATGGTACGGATGGTAGTAGAAGGAAGTTTCGCAGAATACGTCCATGGCTCGCAACAGAGATTCGTTGCGACAGCGTGTACAGCAGATGGATTTTCATAATCACGATATCTCCAAGAGAGATTTACAATTCACAGAGAAACAGAAATGGAATGATACGGTGAAACAGAGTTTATGAACCAGTTTAAGAGAAAATGATGTTCTTTTTTAAACAAAAATACTACATTGTGCATGTATTTCTTTTTACAATAATATTCATTAACTATTTATATACTTATTTTTATTTTCAAAAGCGTATGTGGGTAGCCTATTACATATTATTTGATTATGTACATTGTATTTTCTTTTTCTTTTTATAAAAAAATTAAAGGTTTATTACAGTAGAAGTTAATTTTCTATTGCACACTCTCGTAATTGCTTTCTGAAAAAAAAATGATTCGGGTTATCCGACCTACCTTCCGTCCCGATTAGATCGGATAATTTGTATCCAACTATATATAAAAAGTTAATCGAATAGGTTTTTTGGGTAGATGTACGATGTGTCTCAGACTAAAGTATTATTGAAAGAGCACACCATCGAAAATGTAAAATTCAAAGAAATAAATTAAAAATCGTCGGGTTGTTCAATATTTGATTAGCATGTTTTTATGTTTTTTTACCAGATTGATTTATTTGAGAAATATATCGCGATTATTAAAAATTTTACAATAATGTTTGACGAAAAAATTGCAATACACCCTTTTTATATGTATAAAATCGGATAATTGATAAAAGTTCTCATAATTATAAATATACAGAAATTTCGATTTTTCATATTTTTTGACTCATTCGCTACGTTATACAATGTTTGATTTTAAAAAATAATAATAATTTGTTTATTTACAGGTTAACCAGTCCTACAGGTTCCCATGCTTCATCTGTAAATGGTAAGCGTGTACTCAATTTAGTGTTTTTCATGTTGTTGTTTTTTAAATTTCTTTCTTCTTAAAAATTAACACGCAGTAATTACGTTTTAATAAATTATTTTATTACGATATACTAATCAAATTTTGGTGTTTTAATAATTTATCTCGTCGGAAATTAAACTGATATCTTGGTGTATCTTAAGCTAATAACATACATCGTTTCATTTGAATGATTCTTATTTTGACAAGAAATGTTTTAATTATCTTACCTGATGTGATATTGGATTATATGGAGATAATTCTATATTATAAAATTATGGCATTTTTATCTAGCATTAATGCAATAGATAAATTTTTATTTTGTAATGAAAATACTGTTTCCCATTTTCATGTTAGGTTGAATTTTAACTTTTCCTGATTTTAATCCGATTTCTAATATAAAATATTTGTAAACACCTACATGTTTTTGAATGCGGTCGTGTTTAGCTTAATAACTTCATATATTGAAGTATATAGAATTCTCTCCATAAATTTGTAAGCTGTACTTATTAATAACATTGAGCTACAACCTCAATATATTAATGGTCTTCCCAGGCTTGCGGTCGCTATAATGTTAAAAAAGTACAGTACTTAAAGACGATATTAATTAACATTTCCGAAGTAACCACGCATTGCATAATTATCAAACAAGAATGGTAGTCGGTAAATTGTAAGAAATTGAAAAATTCCCGGACAGAATTGCACTGAAGGAAATGTAGAACACAAGTTTTGGTGTGTAGTTATATTAATTGACCTGAAAGGATAGTTGCAAATGTTGATGATGTCGCCATATTCATACTACGGAAGCATTTATACATCTTTGTCAGGAGGTCGTATCAATCTTTACCAACTGTGTACTTAGAAGGCATAATCGGGGCTTACTCTTGATTTTTTGATTTTTAGGATTCGATGATTGGAGACCTCAAGAGCGTATGATCTCAACATTTCGGTTTCTATAACAGTATTAATACGCTTGGAGGTAATTCCTTTCAAGCTAATTCAATCAGGGAAATTATGTTAGATTAGTACCATGAAATTATGAGATGTTTCCGAAAGCTGGATAGGATTCTTCTGTCAAAAATCTCCCTAGTCCATCGGTAGAGGTTTCTTTTACTTCCTTTATAGAATACCGCATAAATGTGGAGATGAAGTTGCATTGTATAAAACAGTAAGACCATAAGCTAATCATTCAAGACAACGTCTGTCGCATTTCGATTCCGTTAGGAGGTTAAAAGAATTCCGGGGTGTTACGTCTCCGAATCTCCATGCCCCACCGGGTAGTTGTGTTGTGCCCAGGTCTTTAGAAAATACAAGTCGGTCATAAGGAACAAAGATAAAACTCTTTCTAGTTTAATGAAATTTGGCTTGTGTAAGTATATTTACATCAACCCGACGATCTAGTAAAATTAAAAAGGGTCAGAACTTATGAAGTATACTCAATGAGTTAAAATATAAAAAAAAAGAAAAGATAATACCTGATATATATATATATATATATATATATATATATATATATATATATATATATATATATATATATATATAGAGAGAGAAAGAGAGAGAGAGAGAGAGAGAGAGAGAGAGAAAAGACAACGATGAATTGAAAATACAAGAGAAAATAAAGTGAAAGCGAATCAACAATTATGTAATAGAATATCATTTAATGAAACCCAAATAGCCTCGATAAGTTAGATTATCGAAAAAGGCACTAAATAATTGTAAAGATTTGGCAGACTAGTGAAGGAATTTAAAATATATTTAATAAATACATAATGTGTTAGAGTTTAAAGTATGCGAGAAAGATAGAACTGGGAAGGTAAATATTAATATGTAAAATGTCAAAGAAAAAGAAAAAGTATAATAAAGGAGATAACTCCCTAGGAGATAACGAATATTTCTTTTATATAATGTGTTGCACTTATAAATGATTATTGAAAAAAATCCGCCAAATTAATCTGTAAGAATAAAAAATGAGGCAGCGGAAGTTAAGACGTAATAATCTTTTTGCTGTATAGGTAATAATTTATGACAAAATACTGAGATATGTTGTATGTGTAATCAACATATTACTTTAAAGTATGTGAGGATATAAATTCATGAAACGAGTATATTCATTTAAATGTATGTGTTTGTGTGAGTATTCGAAAAAATATATGTGTAACAGTAAATAATATATATATATATAACACGTTAAAATCCATTAAATATTTACGAAAATGATTAAACTATACAAACTGTAATAATTCTGTGAAACAAATAACTCGGTGGGTAATTACAAAATAATTGCATTTTCAAATGTATAAGAGGTAAAATGGCTAACTTTAATCAAGCATCCTTAATAAAAAATCGTGTAATCGGTCGATTACGTGTAACCAATTCTTTAAAAATGATATATTTTCTGTATAATTTATGTTCTATGGCATCATCATGTTTCAAATAAGATTATTATAATTCTAATAAAGAAAATAAAGGACGAAGCTGCTTTGAAACTAAATTGGCGTTCATTCTGAAAAAAAAAAATCGCTCATGTCACATTCTGGCACGTACACTGACCCAAATAATTAAGAAAGTGTGAATTATGGCTGCGTTTTTATTCATAAACGAACGCTGAAGGGCAAATGAGGCGGTCAAAATTTTATTTATCGTAATTTGGATATGTGCCATTTGCATTCTTCGGATATATGGTCATTTTTTCTTATCAGTAGTAGTAGTAGTGTGTATATATATGTGTGTGTGTAAAGTGCAACACATACGCACAAAAAAATAAACATAAAAAAAGGAAATAATTGTAAAATTTACCATTCACAACACTTACGCATGCTTGTAAATGGAAAAATGTTTAAAAATAAAGGATAATTAAATATATTTTTATGCGCGAATGAATTAAATAATATATGTATACGAATATATTTTGGCGAACTTTGTTATTTCTTTATTTTATAAAATGATCAGTGTAATCTAGTCATGGACGATTTTAATTATGATAGCTCAGAAGGTTAAACGTATAACTCTATATTGTGATATCTCCCGAAATATCGAAAAAGGTGAATTTCATTGAGAATTCACACACAGAACGACACATTGTCAGCGGAAATAAACGTGTAGATCTTTTTAAAACACGTTCCCTATTTTTGTATTAAAAATGAACATGTGGTAATTTTTAGTTCGGAAAAATTTTAATATTTCAGTAAGACATTTTATTTATATTGTAACGCAGACCGAAAGTGTAATTAGAAGACACGAGGTTACAGATCGTTTTCGATTGTTATTTAATGAAATTTATTATTTTTCACATTATATTAGAAAGAGGAAGTTCTTCAAAACGAGCCGAACAAAATTTTTAATTAAACTTGTAAACTATTAACCAAGTGCTGACTAATTACAGATTTGAGCTTATTATATATTCGCAGTATTTTTTTATTTATTATTATTATATAATCGTTAATAATATCCCCGTCGAATTAACATAATTCGTGTTTTGACGAAATGCGTGTGTATGTATTTTTCTGTTTTTAGCTTTGATCAATGATAAACTTTTTTTCTAACATACAATTTCTTCGTAAGTATAATAACTAAATATTTATTTGTCGTGTAACTGAACAAATTTAAGCGAGTTTATTTTACGGCATTACTAGAATATTTAGGCAATGTCAGAATGATTACAGTAAATAAATGTGATAAATTTAAAATCTCAGAAAGAAAAAATCGAACTCTAAAGATAATAACCGATTGTTATTTTCCTTTTAACATTTGTGTTTTGCGCTTCCTGTTTGTTTAACCCTCTACTGCTAACTATTTTAGACGAAATTCCATCCGTCGATGCAACGTCACCGTTCGACGAAGATAGTAAAACAGACGAAGATGCTCATAATCATCGTGATGTAGATGAATCGAATAATAGTGATAAGATAATTACATCTTCCGTTCGTAATAACGTTAGCGCCGACGATACATCGACGTCTGTATCTAGCGTTATGAACCTAGATAGCTCAACAACCGATAATAATAATAGTAGTAATGGTCATGATGCCAGATCGTCGCCTGTCTCTATCGCGAATGATCGTAAAGATGAGAATGTCGACAAAAAAGTCCTAAATGACTTCAAATCGAACGTAACTAATGGCGTTGTCGATCGTACTAACGCTACCAGTACTACTAGTTCTGTATCCAACGAGAACAGTAACAAGCATCAAGTGGAACAATTATACGATATACCGACTGGTAAGTAAAATTCACCTGTTTAAGTGGGAAAGTGTATCAGACGGAATAGTTGCGACACATACTGGTAAGTAAAATTATGTAGAGCGAATTTGTGGTGTGTAATAAATGTTAAGAATATTGAACGTGCTCAGTGCAGGTTGGTTTTAAATTTTCTACCATCAGTTATCTTATGCATTGATTAATTAGCAAACCATCTTTTCGAACATACGCGCCAAACTAATTTATACTATCGTGATTTGTACGTTACTCCGGTGAAAAATTCTTAAAAAAAAAAAAAAAAAAAAACAATTTTAAGCGTTACTTTTAAAAAAAAAATAATTATACTACGAAAATGTTATTTCCCTTTAAAAAAAAAAAAAAATAGAAATACCCGTAATAAATGATAAGACATTTTTAAAGAAACCGTTTGCCTATCTATTATTTGAACCAGATAATACAAGTTCTTTAATATATATATATATACATAAAACTGACAAAATTGAATTTATACTCTTCGCAAGGAGACGTCAATTACCTTTAGCGGAAATCAAGATTGACGGCAAGAGTATTCACTAGTTAAACGAAGTTCGTTATTTAGATGTTACCCTGAATTCTCGTTTATCCTTTAATAATAATATTAATAACAGTTGATAACAAAGCAATCCGTATACTTTCAACAATCTTTAATCGCCGATCGTATTTATCTGTAGTTAATAAGAAATTATTATATACATATATTATTCTGGCTAGATTAATGTACTGTTTAGCTGTCAATATGAAACATAAAAAACTACAAACGATTCAAAAATCGTTGTTGCAAAATTATACTAAATCGTCGCAGGTATACAAAAATTATTAAATACACTCAGAATTGAAACCTACCTTAATTATCTCAAAAGTTTTACGATAGGTCATAGGTCTAGAATACATTAAAATAGATTAATTTCACGGATGACTAATCTACACCTTCTTATATTAGAGTAAATTATCTCAAAAATTTTATGATAGGTGTGGAATACATCGAAATAGATTTATTAATTGCACATATGTATGTACATGCGTATGTATGTGTATATATACTTCATATATATATATATTTTTTAATCATATTTTATTTTCTTGCAATTTTTTGTTTGCTTTTTCCTGTAACCTAACATTTGTTTCATTAATTTTCCAGATTTAGTACGATTTAATGTATATAAGGTACTTAACTTTAATGAAATAAAACTTCTTTCTTCTTCTTCTACGCGAAATATATGCCCATTCATATTTATCCAAATATATTAACTCCAACATATAAATCAATAAATAAAGTATATTCTGAAAAATTAAACTTTAACCTCTTCAGCGCATATTAAAACATTATTTTATAAAAAAACATATTAAACCTGATTAATGTTTTTCCAGTTTTTTGTTTAATAGTGCTATATGTTATTATTACTTAGTCGTTCCGTCTCTGGTTTGAATATCGTGACCATTATCATTTGTTATCTGACTAAATTGCGGTACTGATGTCCGTTTTGCGCGCAATGAACACATCTAAGAAAGTTACAGTCCATTGTTTTACAGATGACGTCGATCCATCTCATAAGAGATTGGTCTTAGTTTTTTCGTTCGTTTCTGCGCTAATGATGGGTCAAAATATTTCAATATCCATGTGTGAACAACTATGGATAATCTGTTCTGTACGGCGATTCCCGTCAAAATCGAGTCATTATTAAAACACATAATAGTCGTGTCCGGCCACTATATTTCTAAAGCATCTATCTTCTTTCTATTTGATTCACAGGTTGTCCATATTTTATATAGGAAGATCGAGAACACGAGTATCGTGACTAAGCGTATCTTTAGTCTTTTGCCTATCGTTCAGTTCGATCAGATTTTTTTTTCAACCGTTCAGCAGTATCGCTTGTCTTTTATGACGAATTTCAGTTTCGTTTCCATCATTGCTTTCTATAATAGATCCCGAACATATGAATCAGTGATTTCTGGAAGTAGGAGTTTTATTATATCTTTGTTTTATATTTCTTTATTAGGTTAGTTGTGATCTTTAGCTCTTTATATATGTCATAAATATATATACATATATATATATATATATATATCAGAATAATATGTTATTTTAGGAGCAACTACCGACAACTTACCGCCGGGAGTTTTATACAGGGTTAAAGCGACGTATAAATATACACAGGAAGATGTGGACGAACTTTCATTCGATGTTGGCGAAATTATACGAGTTGTCGAATACGACGATCCTGAAGAACAAGTAATTCTTTCTCTAGTGTTAATATAATCTCAATTTTTACCAATAAACAGTTTTATTCTTTCCAGAGCATGTTAAAAAAAAATATGTTAAAATCATTAAACTTTCTTGACGAAAAATCATAAAAATTTTCGGGTGTTAAGCCATTATCAAGTGAATATAAAAATAACATACAAACAATTTATTCAAAATATATATATATATATTAATTTACAAAAATTATCAAAAAACAATATTTATAATATAATCTGATGGCGAATGTGGTAAACAACACAATCACCAGTCAGCAATATAAAATTTATACATAAACAAAAAACGCAATAGCCAGTAAAAATAACAAATCATTAAAAAACAATTGCCCAATGTAAAAATGACGAAATTTACAATATATTTCTTAGAACTAATTCTTCATCAAAATTTATCATTGAATTTAATAAATTATTTTTATCTAATTATTTACATTTTTATATATGTATACTAGAAGTTACCCACGGCTTCCCTTGTGTAATTATTTTTTTAAAGCTTTGTTTATTACAAATAGGACAGAAATTACAATAATTTAAAGTTTTAAAAAGTAGCAAACGGCGATATCTTTGTCAAATCGTTTAAAATTTAACACGTTCTTCGGTTCGAATGCACCTTCACCATCAACACCCGCAATACAAATCACGTTTTATTGCGTTAGAGGTGTGGTCGAAATAATGGACATATATATATATATATATATATATATATATTTATATATATATATATTTATTTATAAGATATATTTATTTATAATATATATATATTTATATATATATTTATAATATATATAATTAAAACTTTAAATTATTGTAATTTCTGTCCTATTTTCGATATCAATGTAAAACAAAGTTTAGAACGAATACGATAATATAAGCTATAAGCTCTGCGAATTTCATCATTGCTTTAATATTTTTTGAATTAAATCGGAACAGACAGCCAAAAATTTGTAAAATAGCCCAATGCAGCGATTATAATGAAAATATTCGCAAAAAACGGACAGACACTACAGTTTTATATACTAGTATATATATATATATAAATAATGTTTTTCTGTATGTAAAATTATATAATAAATCTAGTAATTAGGGTGTTGTGAAAAACGAATATCTCGTATCCGTTATTTGTACATTAAATAACGCGTCAGTTGAATCTGCAACAGGTTACTAATAAATCAATTTTATGTTCTGTCGTGAATATTAATGAAATTTTAAACCATTCTTTTTACAGTCGTTCTAGGAAAGAAATCATTAAACAATTAGTAATCTACTTAGTAAAATATCTGATTAATTTCTTCTATGTTTGAAACAAAAAAATTATATTAGAACGGTAATAGTGGAAATATATTTTTCGATTAATCGTAACAATACGAATGTCGGAAAATACTCGGAATTCTTCATTGTGTACTATAATTTTAAATGGTTTTACGCTGTTATTTCTAAAAATGATCAATGATATGTATTAATGAAAGTTTTGCCTGTAGGTATCCGTTATAAGCGACAAGTGAAGAACAATCTCATTAAATATGAATATCAGTTGTTCAGTTATAAGTCAATCTCAAGTCAGTGTAAGAAATATACTGCTTTATCGCCTTAACATATACTATTCTTAACCTTAGAACTAGTTAAATGACTAATTCACCTATGTTTTTGCGATTTTAGAGGTATATTTTAATGATAAATTATACCGTCCAAGCAAATAGATTACGCTAGAAATGATATCGGATGTTCCATTATGTAAGAAATTTGTAGTCTATATTCTTCTGCAATCTCGCTAAAGTTTTATGTACTCGACTAGATCACTTATTCCTGCTTATGATTCGTACGAAATTCCCACAATATATTATAAATTATTCGAGGTAACCAAAGCGTCTATTATAACAACTATATATATATATATATATATATATATCTAATACGGTTTTCTTTCGTATCTACAGGAAGAAGGGTGGTTGATGGGAATTAAAGAGTCAACAGGGGAAAAAGGAATGTTTCCCGCGAACTTTACCAAACCGCTTTAGTATTCGTCGGTAATAATGTAGAAAAAATATTTACAAGGAAGGTGTATGTACGTAGTTTTAAAAATCATATATTTTATTCTTTGAATGTTAATGTTTTTGCCTGTTTGTTTGTTTTAAAAAAAAAATCTTAATCAAAATTAGCAGAAATATAGCTATAATCAACATTACCTTAACGTATATATATATATTTATATTTATATAAATAACATTTAGTAAGATTATGACTTATGGGTCAGTACACATTTTAGCGGGTGGTAACTTGTATATTTATGGTATAAATTTTATATGCCTGCATAAAGTGTAACATGAACATGGGCGTTATTTTTAATATGTGTTAAAGTTTTGCACTTTTTTTTTAATCATTTGTAAATAGTTTTAAAGGTAGTATTATAGTATGTAATGTAAAGCATGCCATATATACGTATACTGCATTAAAATAATAAGTTAGACATACACACACACACATATATATATATATTCATTTATTTTATTTAACCTGTTACTAGATGTTACTTATTTACCTAAATTTTATACCCATTTTATTTATATGTATGTGTGCGTAGATGTATTCTATAGGATATGTTTTGAAGAAATAATTTTAATAATAACCGATTGTATGTTTCGAATATCACTGTTTTTTATTATTGTTTTTAATTGTTTTAGTTTCACTACTCGGATATCGGAACATCTAAAAAGTAGACTCTATTCTCGTTATTTGTATTTTTAAATTATATACGTATAGCAATCGAATGAAATATATATATTTTATTCTTTAATATCGTGTAACTAAAGCTGAAAATAAAAGTCATACACTTTTGTTACAGTTCTATTCCATTTTCTAGCGTCTTCTTGCCAGAAGATTGTACACATCGACATATTTTATATTGCTAGCTGCTTTAATTATTTCTATCAATTTTCTGCTGTTAAATTATTATTTCGAATTATTTTCTTCCCCTTGTGTTCTTTCTCGAACTGCTAGCGCGTGTATATATTCTTTCTTCTCTTATTTTGCGCGCCAAATATCTTTTCTCCTTCGCAGTGTTTTCATACCGCTCCGGTCGTAGTACTTCTGCGTTCGTCACCTTTAGCATTAGTAACAAAAAGAAAAAAAACCGAAACCCTAAATTTTAAACAATCGTTCAAAACAAATTGTTTGTTGCTAGGACAGAATGTTCTACTACTTGCGTATACGGGAAAACATAACTGTGTTGATTAGAAACGTTGATTTATGTAAAGCAAACTTACGAATATTCCGAAGATTGATTATTTTAATGATATATATATATATATATATATATATATATATATATATATATATATATATATATATATAACTGAGAATACGAGGTCTCACATAGCTACAAAATTTAAAGCAATAATTTTAAATACTATATATAAATGTTCTGTTAGGTAAACATATATCTGTGGAAAAAAAAGAAAGAATAATATCATCAACAATGCCTATATATAGCCTCTAAATTATATCCATATATATATATATATATATATATATATATATATATATATATATTTAAATAATTCTTTAGTTGCTATTGACAACTTTCCTTGTAGAATCTGCGTGTAATATTTTTATATTTACGATATAAATAAAATAATTTAATAGTGAAGGGAATTTGAACAAATATTCGGAAATAGTTGCTTATTGAACATAACGGGGTAATTTAGGGTACCATTTAGTTGTCTTCATAATCTGTTTTGTAATAAATGTTTGTGTTATTGCTGTTGTGAGACGATCTAATTCTTCGATCTGTTTTTAAAATTTGTACCAACTTAATAGTGACAAAAGACAGTATATTACAAACAGAAGAACTTCCTACTGACGTCATTTTTATTTTCCGTAGGTATGATTGTTCTGCTTCAATAAAAACTCGGTATAGATAATTCCAGCAGAATGAGATAGGCCACCTACCTCCTTAGGTCAAAGTATTTAAATAGAAAAATGAAAGGCGTTTAGTAAATTTCTTGGACCCTCCAGCGCCCAGAACTATTTTTTGTTTCCAAATTTTTAAAAATTTTAATATTTTATCGTTCGATAGTGTTATAATGTGGATTAACTTGAATAGTTTATTCACTTCTGCGGGGAGGTATATAACGTTGCCATGTGGCAACGCTGGGATATTAGGCTACAATTTTCTGAGAGAAAATATACATGAAAGAATATTTTTATTTTTATATTGAGCACTTCCATTTTCTAAGTAACAATTTTAAAAGTCACAATCGCACACACAGTTTTTCTTATTTTGTTCTGATAATCGAATAACATGATTGATTTCGATACCTTTTTTTCAGTCCAACTACTACAAAATGACCAGTCCGATTAAATCTTAGTACGTCAGCAGCGATTGGAATTCTTAAACTAGGTCCTGGAAAAGTATTTGGTTTACCAAACTGTGTGAGATAAGTAACGGCTAGCTCAGTTCGAAATTGTAATTCTGTTCAGGTCTTGTTCCCACTCTTGCGATAGAGTGGCTAGTCATTGTATACTGCAGCGTATAATAATCAGGTGAATATCGGCTAATATCACTTTTAATTCCAATTCTATATCGATAAATGTCTTGATTTATATAGTCAACACCACACATGTGGGTGTTATATTTTTGGATTACATACAGCTGATTTACTTTTATCTTTGTTTTTGTTTCCCTACAATAGCGTGACATTTTATTTACTGGTTGAGCTCCATGTATATTAGATGCTATAGTAACTATTCAACAGTCTTTCCACCGCACAATAAGTATACCATCCTACTTACTGAGACCGTAGTAGTTGTGAGGATCACGGCAGTTGTTTTTTTTCTTTTTTTTTTTTTTATTGACAACAAGGGCAATAATCCTGCAGCTTGGATTGCCGGAAGCAGGTGTATTTTCTGAAACCGTTGTTGTTACAGTGAGATTCGCAGTTATAGTCGGCGATGCAGAATATCGCCCGAAACATTCCAGTTGTCTGTGTCATCTGATATAACTCCAATAATTCGAAATTCAGCTTCGGCATTTAACTGCGTACCACTCAGATTAAACCACATTCTCCCTCATCACCACTGGTCGCTTAATTCAGATACATAAGGAGGAACAATAAATATATCTGAAATATCTTGTTCCACATTTTCTTGTAATATATCCATATTTCATGTCATTTGTTTATTGCCGAGCTATAATTTCTGACAACAACAAAAAAAATATATTTAACTTTGACTAAACACAACACAATAATATTAACCGGAAGAAAATAAGAACTGATGTCAATCGACAGAATAACTCAATTTGAGCATAATGACGTCAAACACAATGAATAGTAAACAACTAAACTGGTTTTATCCCCAGATTTGTCTAACTCTACTCCCGATGCCATAAGGTAACGCTGGCCGTTGGAGGGTTAAATTGTAATGACCCATGTGTATTCTAACAGAAATAAGTCATTTCAAACCCGAAATTAATAAATTTGTCAACCATGTAAATTTAAACCTATTTAATAGTATAATTTTAGGTTACAATCATGCTAATACCGATTTATTGCGTCGAAATTTAATACGATTCGATTATTTATGTAATTCTGAAGATACAAAGTATTCTTGTCAAAAGAGTATCCGAAAACGTATATAATCAGTTTTTATACAATTTTTAAAGTATTGTTAATAGAGTCCAGTGTATGCGTTTAAGATCCAAATATTCATTTTTACTTATATTTCCTGATAAAAGAATTCGTGTATGTAATATAGGTTTTAATAATGTATTTAAATAACTCGTTGCTTCGGCGATGAAAATGCTGTCGGATAAATATCTCCCAATGCTTTGAGACATGTTTGTGATAAAACAAGTATGTTACAGGATCTAGAACAAGGATCTGTATTAAGCCTTATATTACGGAATATTGCGCAGCATATATTTTGACGAAATTCAGAAATGCAATAATAAAATGTGTTTTAATTGTTACGTTTCCGTTTTTGAAAATTGAAATATTGCAAAAATCAATAAGAAGAAAAATAAAAATTGAAAATCAGCAACTAGTAATGTTCAATAATGTAGAATACTTAGGACTACAATTGATCACAATTTATACTTATGTCAAAAAATTAAATGAAAAATCATTAAAAATATATATACAAATTCACATCCGCATTATGAGTCGTTTGTAGCGATTTGAAAAAATTCTATATAATGCTACACCGTTCAAAATATGCGCTCGTATGTTTCTAGTACATAGTGTAATTATATAAATAAAACAATATTTAAGAATATGTTATCAGACCAAAATAAATTTATATTCCTGCTGATTATCGAACGATACACAATAATGCATTACAGGTTATAATATTTATTTGATGATACAAACAAACACTTGTTTTAAAAGAAAATTCCAGCAGATTACTTGTAAAAGAAAAACAGTACCTAAGAAAATTCTAAAAAGTGCATTGAAACAAGAAATAATTCGAGAATGGTAGATGCGATACAGCAGAAAACGGTAGATAAAAGTACAGAATAATTCCCAATGTAAATTGTATATTAATAATAAAAATTACTTCATAATACTAGAACTAATGTAACACGAAGATTGTAATTACTGTTTACATAGATTTAAAATAATTGAAAATATATTTGTTTATTGTAGAATAGTTTAAAATGTGTACGTGTCACCGATAAATATACTCCAAAATTAAATAGGAATATTTATTGAATAGAAATTGTAAATTCCATTTAAAAAAAAAAAAAAAACAGAGAATGAATAATAAATATAGTCCGAAGAATATTCTTTTTTTAAATTTTCTCGCCTTATGTAATTTTCATTTATTTCAAATGTTATAAAATGATAAGAGACAGCATGCCGTTTTGAAATCATTATATGGTCAGTAAGATTTCTAACCACAGTTTGATTATTTCTAAACAAGATTTTAAAAAATCTAGAAGCATTAATGAAAAACTTTTTTCCCCAAAATATAGCAAAATATTATTTGAATTTTGTGTCGGTACATTAAGACATTTTAATTTTAATGTTTTTCAGCTTAATTATAGTTTTAATTTTTTCATAATACAAAAATGCTTAAGTTATTTTTAAAAATTTTAAACACGTTATCTTTATAGTACATCAATGGATGCAAAAGAATCAAAAAATCCACAGATAATGTTTATTAGCTTTAAAGAATAATATTTTTTAAATGCCCTTACAACTGGATTTGTTGAAATAAAAAACCTTATCAACAATTTTGTTATTAAATCGTTGATTTTATTTGTAATTTATTAAACCGTAGAAAATAGTTTCATTGTAAAAGTTCATATTCCTTTTTTTTTTTCTTATAACTTCAAATTCATCAACGTGTGTCGCGATATATCGTAATTTTATACACGAACTGTTTCCGTAGCTCCAAGTTTCTTTACTTATATAATGGTCTTTCCATCAATTTGTTCCTTAATATCGAAAAAGCTTTTGATAAAGTATGGCATCTTGGATTAATGTACAAAATTAAAAGCAAGTTACCTGATCAGTAATCGTATTTAAAAGATAGATACTTCCAAGTGGATGTAAATGATACCCACTCTCGTGTGCACGCTATTCATTCTTGTGTTAGTGTACTTTGGCCAACATTGTACCAGGTTTACACATCGGAATTTCCAGTAAACAATAAAATAACTACAGCTATGTACGCCGATGATACAGCAATTATTATCTGTTAATCGCGCTTTAAAGATAGTAACAGATCAATTGCAACGCATTTAGAGCAATGGGTTAAGGTGTGGAAAACTAAAATCAATGAATCCAAATCGAGTTACGTATTGTTTATTTTGTACAAAGCTGACAATTCATCCATCTCAATGAATGGACAAATAATACTAATTTCACGGAAAGTAAGATCTAGGATTACACTCGGACCAACGAATCACATGGAAAGACCATATTGTCTCAAAACGAAAGCAACTTCAGTTAAAACTTCGATCCATAAGCTGGCTAATAGGCAAACAATCTCTCATTGCAGAACAAAGTCTTACTCTACAACATGTTATTGAAACCGGTGTGTACTTATGGAGTTGAAATGTGGGACACTGCAACTAATTCATCACTTCAATCAGCGATTTCAAAACAAGGTGTTGCGAAACATTGTATCTGCGCCTGGCATATACGTAACGATAACATAAATTGTGATCTGCATGTACCAACAATAAAACAAACAATAACAAGCTTACGTGAAAAATATATACGGAGGCTTTAACATGTTAATCAGTTAGCTGTTAATTTACCGAAAAACTATCTATTTTTTTTTCACACCGATCTTTTGACCACAATTGACACAAGCGCCTCAGAAAAATTAATCAAATTCAATTACGAAATAGATCGTAAGTATTTATAATTAACTTATTATATATTTCGCAAGAATTTATCAACATTAGGTGGTAACCCATATACCTTATTTATTTATTCTCTGCATTGCTACTGGCTTTGTTAAACAGATTGTATGCAAAAAAAAATCGAAATTAGTGAAGCCGTTTTTAGCCACTATTCAATATTAATCTTGCTTCCTGGTTGTGATATTGGTTCTGACCAAGAATTTCCGTCATCTTTATTATTGACGTCTAAAAACATGGTGTCATCGACATATTATAGATTTTTGTCCCAACTACGACTCCAACATCCCAATTTTCTATAATCTTGATTAAGCCCCTATTCAAATGTTTTTTGCTTATCTTTTTATTTAATATGCTTTTAATTTTAGGGGTAACTTTTTAAATTTGTATTATATTTTCTCATAATTGAGCCACTTTATATATATATATGTGTGTGTACGTGTGTAAAATAATACAACACCCACATTTAAAAAGACATGTCAAAGTTATCTTGTTCACTTATCTAACTTTTTCATTAATTCTTGTCAGATAATTAATGATAATACCTTTGGGAATAGGAGCTGCCCATTCAATAATCACGTTTGGATTTGTTGCTCATTTGATTAATGTTTCTATTTCCTTAAAAAATATTTTTATTAGTAACTGACATTTGAAGGTATTCATGAATTGCGTTTATTTATTATAACAAACATATGGAAAAAAGAAAATATATTAATTAGAATTGTTTTGGTTAATGATGGAATTTCGTTGATCAAAAATATTCTCAACTGTATGATAAAAACTTTGATATACCTACACAATTACCTGAATATATTTAACATTGTATTTTTAAAATATTTACCGTCTACACACAAATTTAAATTAATTTTTATGGAAATTGCAATGCACAATCATAATGTTAAAACACAACTATTATTATAATTCACCCGTTTATAATTTAAAAAAAAATGTATTGCAAAATGAGGTAAACGTAGCTTAAAATAGTGAATTAATCTAACAAATTCTAGTAATAATCACTGATGAAAGTAATATGATTAAATTTCATTTTTGTTGGAGCTTAGAAGTGGGGGTATGTAGTTTATTATGTAGTGAATGTGAATGTATAAAATAATTTTGAGCTGGTGAAGAAGTACTTTCATTCATACATAGAAATTTAATGTCTAGTAATTTTGGAAAAATACGAAGTAATTTATTAAAATATAAATAATGAAATAAATGTTTACATCGTTTTCAATACATTCAGTTAAATATAATTTAATGTGTCAATAATTATTTATGTTTTTTCTGAAGTTATAGAAGCAAATAGCAATACGATTCTGCAATCAAAGTAATTAAAAATTTTAATTGAACGTCAGTACTTAAATAAGTTACGTAAATCATGTACATAATGAAATGTGTGTTAAAAAAATTATACTAATAAATTTTATAATTATTTACACCATAATAAACATAAATTTGATCATATTTGAAAATAATTTGTAAATTTATATTTAAAAAATTATTATTGAAGATGAAGAAATCACAGGGAAGTTTTAATTAGCATATTAGATAGTAAAGAAACAAGAATGAGCGTAATTTTTAAAAAACAGAAGTTTGCCGATTTTCTTGTCTTTCTAGTTTTCCCGGTAATTCACTGCAGCAGCATTAACTCGAATTCAATTGGCCTTTACACTTTAGATAATCGACGCCATGTTTGAAGTAGGGCGTCTTCATATATATATATGTATATATATATATAGATACATAAGTGTGCAAACACATGTGTATATATATATATATATATATATGATACTGTATGAATGTTCTGTACTGTATACAGTAAGTACGTACGGTTTGCGCGTGATGGTCAAGTTGTTTGTGTTTCGATGTTTATATTTTTTATTTATATAATTTGTTAAAGAATTTAAATAGTGTTGTAACGTGTTGCGAACTTGTGTGAAATTGCCGAATATTTTCTCGTAGTTTTTGCATGGCGTTGTCTTTCAATAATCCGATTAAGCTTATGAATATGTTAGGTTTCTGAAATTGAATTAAATCGTGTTGATATAAAAATTATTTTTATTGAAAATCGTGACCTACAGTTCTTATTGTGTTATTATTTTCCTGCTTCTGATGTTACCAACATTTAATGTTCACTGAGTCATCTGGTTTATGCTGGCGCTGTTGCACACCACACCCTAGTATTAGACTAGCTGAGCGGTCGCCGGAAGTGATTTGTGTGTGCGTGATTTTCTTATAAAATATAGATTTTATTTTTTTATAGAATGTTAATTTTCTTATTGCGGTGATAGTTATAAGTGTGTGCGTAAATATTTCGGACGGGTTTTTGAACCAGCCCATTAAAAACGGGCTGTGTTCGGTTTTTGTGCCTTGGAGTCCTCCGTAGTAGGCTTAAGATGGCTTGTTGCCTTTCCGAAGAAGCAAAGGAACAAAAAAGAATAAGTGAAGAAATTGAACGACAATTAAAAAAGGACAAAAGAGATGCTCGACGAGAATTGAAGCTTCTGTTATTAGGTATGTACAATGAACATTTATTGAGATGTGTAATTTAATGATCATATAGTTTGTACCGAATGATTGGTACACTATTGTATGTATACATTTAGTTAACTGTATCTATCATTGATAATTGAAATAATTTATGTTATTGGTTAATTTTTTAAAACTGCCGATGATGTTACTTGAAGTAAATGTTAAAAATGTATCTATTAACATCATGTAGTACGTGATGTTTTCGCGTTGAATTTTTTTATCGCTTTATATATTTAGTTATGCTAAATAAAGGTTATTATTATATATAATTATATATATATATATATATATATATATATATATAATGTATTTTTATATACATAATCATAATTTATACTTTATATAAAGAATATATGATTCAAGTTAAATTTGGTTGCCAAAATGTTCATGCAAAATATATGTTATGTTTTCTATTAACTAAAAGTTATTTTAATTTAGCTTTTTATAGAGGCATGATAGTTGTATTAGTTAGTATGATGCGAAATTTTTATTGAAAATTTAATTAATCAACATCTTTATATGAAATGTTTACCATGTGTTAAATAAATTGGAATAATTATGCCGATAATAATATTGTTCCATATTTGTAAAATTGTATATATGCATGTATTAAAATTGATAAAATATAAAGTGAAATGCAATTGTTTTAAACATTGTCTCTTCAGCTGATATTTATGTTTTTGTTGCGCATTTGTATACATTGTGTTTAAATTTGATATAGATTACGTAGATAATATTATGTTCCACTTAAAATATGTTAATTGGTGAGAAATACAAAATACCCGACAATATGTTAATTGGTGAGAAATTGAATGTGTTGGGTATTTTGTTGTTGATAACGTATTCAAATTATTTGTTTTCTCAATGAAAAGTGGTTATCTATTGACTCAAACATATATTTGTTCTTGTCTACTATTTTTAGTGTATAAACTACATATTATTTATTACGAATTCTTGGATTTTTTAAAATGAAATGTTTCAAAAGTTTGATTTGTGATACTAATTTCATTTGTCAGTATAATACGAATGATTTTATAGTGAAAATTGAAATTTTACTTGACCATGGTTTTTATTGATTTCGTTTGTTTAAACGTTTGAAATTATTAGTATATTTTGTTATTTGAAATATATTTACTATCACGATTATCATAATCGTATATTCGATTTTATGCTTGTGTTATGCTTATTTTGGACTGGATTCGTTTAAATAATGCTTTCTTAAGATTTGTTATTTTGTTTTTAACTTTTATATGTTTATTAAATGGAAAAATCACGAAATCTTTGTATTAGTTTGCTTTTTATTTTTCATGACAATTTTTGCATTTATAATAAATTTACAAATAATACTGGTCTTAATTCTGACGAATTGATGTTACCGATTTTGAACGATTACTGCTTTTAAAATTTTGTTTATAATTCAATGTGAAATTGTAATTATTATTATTATTATTATTTTTTTAAATAATAAATTCGTAGTATATGGTATTGTTATCATATTATTTTATTTATCCTGATCGTTGTAATCTCGGTGTTTGTTCCCGGTTTTAAGTAGCTTTTATTGAAACACATTGACTTTGTTTTATAGACATGGGTAGAGCATATGTATTATGATTAAGTAACAACTGTTTCATTACTTTTACAAAAGAGAACTTACTACATTTTATAAATGTTTATTATTTACTTTATTTCATGGTTTATTACAATCCATGTAGAAATTCATAATTAAACTGCGTTATTGCTTAAAATGTATTTAATTTTTTTATTAATGTCGAATTTGTTGACCGAAGTACTGTTATTTTTTTTATTCTTTTGTTTCTTTACGGGTTTTTACATTGAGTTTTCTTATTAATGTAAAAAAATATCTCATTTTGGTTGAATTAAGTAACAAAAATATGAACTGAAGTTTACGTTTTTGTTGTGGTGGTAATTTGATAAATTTTTACGAATTTTTCTATGTTTAATATATGCGCTGTTTTAATAAATTTTGAAAATTTTCACATGTGAAGTGAGTTAACATTTATGAATGAAGACAAAATTAGTCCCTGTTATGTATTTGCAAACACTATAACAATTATATATAATATATAAATTATAGCGCGCTTTAATTATGGAAACCAGAAGAAGAAAATACTTTTTGGTCTAGTAACGGGGGATTTGCCGGTTGATAAACGAGTGTGCGCAGTACAATGGTTCTTTACGAAACGGTAATTTATACACGGGTACAATTTGACCGAATATATTAAATGACGTTGACATAAGCCTAATTTCGATAATTATTTTAAGAAGAATATTGAACTGTTTAATTTCACTCAATGCCGATGTAGAATGACCCGACTGTAAGTTCACTACTTTTTTGTTGGGGTACTTAAATCGAAAGTATAAGAAAACAAATTTGGAAACCTGGAAAGTGAGCATCAGTTCGAATTTCGGTGACTATGCTGGCTAAAGTTTATGAAAGTTTTATGTTGGATGTATGGCAAATGAAGGTCATCATTAAGTGATGTTATCTTTAAGAAACTGTCAAAATAAAATAATAAAAAAAACTTCTTTCTTCCTTTTTCCAACGCGACCATTTTCGAATAAAAACTTTTGCAGACACGTTAACCATTGATGATCTTAAAAAATATGAGAAAATTTTATTTATTTTAACCTTAAAAAAATTTTAAAAAAATTAACTGAAGAATAACAAAGTTATATAATTAATCTATTACTGTATTTAAAGGGTTTTGCATTAATTTAGTTTTTTTTTTGAAACATTTATTATTAATATCTCGTCGTTTACGTTGATTTCTATACCTAAAATCATTAATATTACCTATTATAGCTGCTACCTACCACGCATGGCGGAGTTGTATTTTTTACTACCCTCCTAAATGCTCCTGCTCATATTTCATATTTTATATGATTATTGGACAAAGATAAAATATATGTATCGGAATCAGATGGACCCAATTTCCATTTATAATAAAAATGTAATTTAATCCTTTTCCTCATAGTGTTCCTTATGCGATGCTAAGTGTAACAAACTTTGCATACAGTCACATAACTTTATATATTAATAGTGGCAGAACTGTTTACCTTGTTACGTTGCAAGTGTTCGATTATGTTTTACATTAAGAGTCTTTAATTAATAAAGGGTGTTATACACGTTTCTACCTTTTTTATTCATCATGGTAGAAAAAGTTTTTTTAAATTTAATTTTATAGATTATTATATTAATTTTAATTAGTAATGTATATTAAATTTGTCTTCGACGGTTAGTGTATTAATATCGAGATACGGCAGAATCATGGCGTCGCGTTCAACTAGTGTTGAAAAGTTTGGTATTGTACCTTTTATTTGGAAATAATTATACGTTTAGATCGTGGAAATTTAGAGTGCAGCTGGCGTTGGCTATATAGAGAAGAAAACAGACAAAACGGATAATAAAGAAGATATTTTGGCTCAAACGATAATAGTCGCCTCTTTGGCTGATAATGTGCTTGAAGACATCAAAAATTGTACAACTGCGTATGATATGTGATCAACATTGAAGTGTGAAAAAAGGAATTTATGTAATAAATTGTTATTAGAAAGAAAATACACTGAATTCAAAGTAAAACTTGATAGGAATTTAGAAACTGAAATAATACGTCAAATGAAGGTGGCTGGAAATTAACCAATTGAAGGAAGTAAATGTATAAAGTTATTAAACGGCTTACCTGAAAAATACGAATCTATTGTAACTGTTATCGAAGTATTATCTGGTAAACAAAATTTATCATTAGTCGATATAAAGTCCAGTTGGTTAGATTTTGAAACCAAATTAAAATTGAAAAGTAAAGACTCGCAGAATGAATCTGAGCATACGTCATTTATGGTGACGCGTGGTAGCCGTGGTAGTAGAAGAAATACAAATAGATATCCAGACGGACATCGTGGTAATTCGAATCGATATAGTCAATAATGATCATCGCAATGGTAATCAACAACAACAGTTCGATCGGAAGAATATTCAGTGCTATGGTTGCGGATCATATGGGCATATCAGTCGAGGATGTTACTCTAATAATGCAGCCAATGATCGAGATAATTTTTCAATCAGCCGAGGTCGTAGGGTTAATCGAAATAATAGTGGTTAGTGGGTAATGCAAATTTAAGTATTCGTGAAGACGATAAAAAGAAATATTTTTTTTGTATACACAGGTAATACTGAGTTAAATGATGAAAATGATAAAAATTGTCTAACGTTTATTCTTGATAGTGGTTGTAATCAACATATGGTAAAACGTCATCATCATCATCATCATCTTGTAGCTTCTTCTTGTCAGAAGATGGCATACATCAACATTGATCTATATTTCCCCTTTTCTAGCTGATTCGATAATTTCTGTCATTTTCCTTGTATTGAAGCTAGTTGTCATCATCTCTAGCTGTTTTCTTCCTCGCGTCTTCTTTTCTTGTATTTTTCCTTAAACAGCCATTGTAAATAATACTTCTCTTATTTTGCACGCTAGGTACCTCCTCTTTTCAATATCTTCTACGACGTTCATCTTTTCCATTCCTCTTCGTTGCAGTACTTATTTGTTCGTTATCTTCGCCACATTCTTCTTAACGTCCACATTTCAAAAGGATTTAAACGTTTAATACTCTCTTCGTTTAGGGTCCACGTTTCAGATGCATATTTTAGGAGCACTGATTTACTTTAGTCTTTATATTTATTTTTAATTTTCTGTTTTTTAGTGCAGCCTCTAGGTTCCTAAACGCTTGCTTTGCTATTCCGATACGACTTTTAATTTCATTTATATCTCGGCCGTCTCTTGTTATCAATACGCCTAGATATCGGAATTCTTTTACTGTTTACACCATTTCGTTTCCGATTTTTAATTTTAAATCTACATTGTTATTTGCCCTCGTGAATTTCATGGCCTTTGTTTTTCCAACATTTATTTTCATACCGTATTTCTCCCCTGCTTGATTTAGACTGTTGAGCATCATATGCATTTCTCTAATCGATCCAGCCAGCAGTACTCTGTCGTCTGCATATCTTATGCATCCTATTTTGCGTACATTTATTTTGGTTGTCCGTATTTGCATTTTTTATAATTTCTTCTGAATATATGTTGAATAATGTAGGCGATAATGGACAACTTTGTCTTACTCCTTTTCTAATTCGACATCCATTACCACGGTATTTATCCCCTACTTTTATATTCGTAATCTGATTCCAGTATATGTTTTTGATTATTTGTAAGTCTTTGTTGTTTATGTTGTGTTTCTGGAGTATATTTACTAGTTCGGTGTGTTGCACCCGATCGAAAGCTTTTTCATAATCTATGAAACACGCAATCACCTCTCTGTCTGCTTTAACTGCTCCTTGCACTACAATTTTCAAAAGAGCTATTGCATCTCTAGTGCCTTCGTTCGCAACGAATCCATATTACGTATCACTGAGTTGCGTGTCTAATCTACGTTGTATCCTAGTGTTTATGATTGAGAGTAGTATTTTGAGGGTGACTCATTAGCGCAATTGTACGATATTCGTTGTATGTTTGTGATGTAGTCTTTTTGGGAATTTGGACAAGTATTAAGGTCGTAAAATCTTGCGGGATCTTTCCTTCGTCGTATATACGATTAAACAATGCCAATAAACTTTGCTTGTATCGTGGCGTAATGTTCTTCAAGATTTCCTCTGGTATCTGATCATTGCCTGCAGCTTTATTGTTTGTCGTTTTCTTGATTGCATTTTCTAATTCAAACATTTCTATCTTTGGCGTCTCCTCTTCTGTTTTATTGTTTATTTTCGGCGGTCTTGCTTTGTCATCATATAACTCAGTGATATATTCAAACCACACTTTTTCTTGTTCTTCTTTGCCGCAGATATTACCGTTTTGTCTTTAATTTTTGCAATGTGTTTTGTTCTTTTTCTTTACTTGCTTCATTACACTTTTTATCTGAGCATGCATTTCTCTTAAATTGTTTTTTATGCATTTCTTCTATCTCCCTGCACTTCTCTTCAAGCCATTTAGTTTTGGCTTCCGTGCATTTTGTCAGTATTAGTTTATTCAGTATTTTGTATTCATTTTGAGATCCGTTTTTTACTTCCCTTCTTTTGTTTATCAGGTTAATTATTTCTTGTGTTATTCATGGGCTGCTTTTCCCATTTTGTTGTTTTGGCAAAGTTTTCTGCATTACATTTGTTACCATTTCTTTCCACGTTCCCCATTGTTCTTCAATGCTTTCTCTTTCTTGTTTATGCCCAAATTCGTCCGTTTCATTTTCGTCATTATTCATTTCTTTCTCGATTTTTGTTTGCAGTTTTATTTTTATTTCTCTATTTTTTAAAATTTGAAAATCACATGCTCTCCTTATCTTTCCTTTTCGACTAATTTTCTTCGATGAGATTCGGCACTTAGCTGCTAATAATATGTGATCTGAGTTACAGTCATCTACTGGATACGTATGACAATTTTATGGTAAAAGATAGTGTATTCGAATTTTAGATAATAATGTATCTGTTAATATTGTCGAAAATGGTAAAGAATTAGTAGGTGATTCTTATGATGACGTAGATATTAAATGTATGGAATCAGAGAAAGAAATGTTAATCAGTAATGTTTTATAACTAAAAAGTTTATGTCGTAATTTATTGTCCAAGTCTCAAATTGAAATAAAAGGGTTTAACATGAAATTCGGGGATGGAAAAATTGATATTTGCAAAAACGATTAAATGTATGCAACTGCATATAGGAAAAATGGTTTATATTTTATTAAATGTTTGTTGTTAAATCAACATGAATCGAAATACGGTAATTATCCACCTGCTGCTAACAAAAATTTAGATTTATGGCATCGTAGGCTTGGTCTTAAATTATAATACATTGAAAGAATTTATTACTAAGGATGTTTTAGATGATTTAATAGTTGTCGGAAAGTTTGACACGTGTAGTGACAAATGTGATGTTTCTCGTCCTCTAGAAATAATACATTCGGATATTTGCGGTCCGATTAATCCAGTTTTTAGAGATGAGTATAGATATTTGGTATCTTTTATTGATGATTATACAGGTTTTAAAGCAATTTATTTTTTTTTTGAAAAATAAGAGTGAAATGTTTGAAAAATTTTAAGAAAATAAAAAGTGGATTTTTATTTGGCTGAATGGGAAGATTTGTAACATTTGATGCGATCAAGGAGGAGAGTATTGTGAAAGTCTTTTTGAAGGTATTGTAAGAATAAAGGTATTTGTGTTAATTATACTCTACCATATGAGCTTCAACTAAAAACTGTTGCGGAACGTTTTAATGGGACTATTTGATAAAAGGCTCGTATGTTAATTGAGAGTGGATTACCTAAAGAATTTTGGAAGGAAGCGATAGAATATGCTAATTATATAGTGAATAGGAGTCTTACACGCGGAACGAGCAGTAACAGAACTCCGGCTGAATTGTTTTATAGTAAACTTCTTAGTGCTAAGAAGATGAAAATTTTTGGTTGTTTGACATACAGCTTGATACAAAATTTCGTGGAAAGTTTGATGCAAAGAGTGAAAGAGGTTATTTCGTAGGGATTCGAGAAGGAGGTTATAAAGTGTGGTTGCCTGAGGAAAATATAATTAAATTTACGATTAATGTAGAATTGTATAAGGATATGAATGTTAGGTGTGTAAATAATTTGATAAATGATGAGAATGAGAAAGAGAGTGAAAATGAAGAAAATGAGTCGAAAGAGAGATCAGAAGGAAGAGGAAAGCGGCAGAAACTAATGAAATTTGATGATTATGAGTTGGAGATTAATTATGCGAGTTTAGATGAAGTACCACAAAGTTATGAAGAAGCCATGAACTCTAAGGAATGGGAAAAATGGAATAAGGCTATGTTTGAGGAATTGAAGTCAATAGATGAAAATAATGTATAGAACTTAAAGGAGAGAAAAGAGGAGGATAAGGTAATTGGAACGAAGTGGGTATTTTCGATTAAGAACGAGAGATACAAAGCAAGGTTGGTTTCTCAAGAGTATAATACTTCGAATAATGCTCCTTTGGAACAAACGTATGCGCCTGTGGTACAAAAAACTACGATACGAAGTGTGCCATCTGTAGGAAATCAACGTGATATACATATTCGTCAATTGGATTTTAAAACGGCAATTTCTTAATGGTTTTTTATAAAGGATAGAGTTGTGATAAAAAAGGGCCCGGTTTTGAGAAGGATAAGGATTATGTATAAGTTGAAGAAGGAAATTTATGGTCTGCGGAGTGCGTCAAAATTGTGGAATGGGAGATTACACGAACTTTTGCCAGAATTAGGGTTTATTCAATCAGAAACGGATAGATGTTTGTATGTATGAATATGGGAGGTGTACTTATCTTCTAGTCTATGTTGACGATAGTTTGCTAGTATCTGACAATTTTGGAGAAATGAACGTCATTATTAAGATGTTGGGTAACAGTTTCAAGATCTAGACACTGCCAGTAAATTTGTTGGTATTAATATTGTATGTGATGGATCGACTATGAAATTACATCAGATTTATTTTATTATTGATCGATTATCGTATGTCGAAATGTAGATTTATTGTTACGCTAATGAAGGCAAATTTTTTATCGAGTGAATGTATGAAGGATGAAATATGTGCAGAACCTTAACGAGAATTAGGTTCATTGTTATATTTAGCAGGTAGTACTCGACCGATATAATGTTTTCTGTAAATGTTTAAATCGTTTCCAAGAAAATCCTACGAAGTCGAAAAAGAGAATTCTTCGATATTTAAAGGGTGCTGTGAATGTTGGATTAATGTATATTCGTGGAAAAGGAAGTATATTGAATGGATGCAGATGCCGATTATGCTGCAGATCGTTTAGATAGGAAATCGGTTAGTGGTTTTGTGATTGAATATGGTAATGTAGTAGGATGGGGAACGAGAAAGTAGAATGTTGTTGCTCTAAGTTCTACAGAAGCTGAATATATTGCATGGTCTGTAACGATTAGTGAGTGTTTGGGAGTATTACAGGTGTTAGACAATTTCGGTGTGAAGACTAGATGTGTTGTTTTCGAGGATAATGAGAGTGCTATACATATTAGTAAAGCTGTTGAAGGCGCTAAGAGAACGAAACACATCGATATTTGCTATCATTTCATTCGTGATTATATCGAGAAAAGTATTATAGAAGTTAAATATATTAATACTAAACAGCAAAAGGATGGTGGATTAAATAAATCGTTCCGGAGCTGGCATTTGTTCAAATTCGTAATTTAATGGGCCTAGGTGTATTATTGTTTATAATGTATAAATTATTGTGTGCAAAGTTTGAGGGGAAGTGTTAAATGTAACAAGTTCTGCATACAGTCATATAATTTGAAGTATTAATAGTGGCAGCGCTGTTTACCTTATTACGTTGTAAGTCATTCGATTGTTTTACGTTGCATTTTTAAAGCATGTTATACACGTTTCTACCTTTTTCATTCATCAGATACATGTAATGTTGTCTTATTTCGATTATAGTTGAACATAAATGTCAGAGTTCTAATATATTTATCTAACGCACTAAATTCATTTAGAGCCATGTAAAAATGTACGGAATCTTACTTTTTGTTTTTACTTTCTTGAGAATATCTAAAAATTATATATATATATATATATATATATATATATACATATATACATAATATATGAAGTATATAACTTATTAATATGAACAACCACTTCAATGGCACTTTTGGACAAGTTAATACCCGTCGATTTGCTATTGCTTATTCGTCAGCCTGAAATTTGATGAATAACTGATTTTCCTGATTTGTTTTACCCTGAGAAATTATTTTTCTCGTCAGTATTCGAAACTTTTTTCACTTCATTATTATTGGTGTTAATGCTTTTATTGCTTTCTTTCTAAACTTTGTGTCTTCTTCCTTAAGTTAGTCAGTTTTGTTGATTTGGAAAAGGTTCATCATCTATTCTTTACATAATTGCGGTTATGCATTTGTAAGGATTGACTGTTACCTTGGAAAATTCTGTAAATAATAAGAAAACCCAGTAGTGCCAGAAAAAAAATTAATTTAATAGGGACAATTAGAGTGTGCTTATTCGTTGAAATAACAACAGGCAGCTATAAAAGTGCAAATAACGTACGACCAGTAAATTTTTTACCTTACATTTTCTGTTTGGGTTTAAATAAATTGTTTTTTTTTTTAAAGTTTGTGTTTTCGCTAGAACCGTGCCATATTTTTGCCATTGTGACCTTTCGGAAATAATTTCACTCTCCATTTTCAAACACAAGGTTTAAATATAAATGGTATAAAGGTCATTGAATAAATTGTGGTTTCGATTTCTTCAATGTCGCAGGAATTTGCATAAATTCGAATCCAATCCGTTTTGTTTTATTATTATTATTATTATTATTATTATAATTATTATATTTACTTGTATCTCGCGTTTCTGACAAAATTCGTCACAAATTACCGAAATTCTTAAAATGTCGATTTTCTCGTTTATCTAAAAATTAAATGTCTCATACATTTTTTCGGAAAGAATATCCCCTTTATATTTTCGCACAAAATCTATCCCTAGTTGTATACTAAACAGAACATATGGTCAAACTACAGCCAATTATGTTGATTAGTTTTATATCAGTAATAAAAATAGAATTAGTAACACCGATCATCGTAATGGTAATGTAAATAATAGTAACAATAAAAATAATATAAATAACATGCTCATAGAGATATACAATAGTTTTACATTTAACGATTTATTATTGATTGTTAAATCATTTTACATAAACGAAAAGTAGTTCGTAACATATTTCGATTGAATTTAAAACAATTGAAAACTGAAATTTTTGCTAAAATTCAATTATTGATATTGTAAATGTTTATGATTAGAATTGAAAAGGGAATGCTAATATGCTATTTTACGCACGATAAGATTTTGAAGCTAGGTAATTTTTATGGATATTGTCTATTTTAGCGGCGTCATGATTAACGACCATTTACCTGAGGTACTATCGCGGGTAGGCAATTTTATTAGTAAACCAAACCATTGTCACACTATTTTCTACTTGCTCTACATTTAAAGAATATTGAATCTATTGATGTTGCTCCCGAATATGACTAAAACTGCTTTACTGACAGAAAATATGGAAGTTACTTTTGATTATTTATTTCAAATGAATTTTAACTATCTTAATTTCAAAAAACACGTCGTAACCTCTCGTAATTAATCGATGTAAAAGTTTTCCAACTGCTCCTACATCTGTCCGTATATTAAGTAAGCTTCCTTGTATACTTTGAACTTAAGAAATTAACCCTTGCAATCGCAATATGTCTTCTATACGGTGTATAAACTTTTAATATATATATTCATAATGAAATATATTTTGGTTGTCATTAAATGTTTCAATTCCAGAAATATTTATATAACGCGCAAAAAATTATCTAGTCGTATGAAAAAGCGATATTGTACACGAAATATTACTTTATATATTTTTACCTGTTTCAGTAATTTTTTTCATAAACTAAAAAGGTATAACTTTGTGTAAAAATTTATAATGTGAGATGGAAATGGTTAAAATATCTGTCGAAAAACGCAAGTGAATTCTAATTTAATAATTTACATTAAATTGCGAGGTAAACTGTTTCTCTACTTACGCTTTAATGAATTTTCCTGAACTAGTTTAATTAACTTATAAAATTGAGGGAGAGTTTATTTACCGAAATTAATTATCTATTTAATTGAACTAATTCATGCTTTTTCATCGTTTTTTTTGGGGGGGGGGTTTCATGTCTTGGAGATATATTTGTCGCTAAAATTCGTTTCACGGGGGATTGCTAGATGTAATTAAAATTTATCACTAATCTCAAAAGGTGTTCGGAATATAAATACATTAAACGCCGTATATTGTGATATCTTTTCAGTTTTATAGTTAATATATATTGTGTAAAACTGTTTGAATTCAAAATAGATTATATTAACGTATATATTCAACGATATGTTGAGATTAACTTATTATCCTGCACAGTTAAAATTTTCGCATATTATAGTCATACAGAAGCCTAATAAGGAACCAACTGATTCGAAATCCTGTTGCTAAAAAGAGTTTTTCACTTGATTGGAGAATACCAAATATTACCATTTCATCAATATGGATTTAGAGCTAAACATTCTACGGTAGTAGATAACATTGAATCAGATTTAGAAGCGAAAAGGTTTTGACATGCCGTATTCTTAGATGTAAGTCAGGCTTTTGATAAAGTGTGGCATGACGGCTTGTTGTACAAGATTAAAAAGATATTTTCAAATCATTATTGCGATTTGTTTTCGTCATATCTAGACGAAAGATACTACCAAATCAAATATGGTGATGAATTATCCAACATATATCCCATAAGAGCAGACGTTCGACAGTGAAGTGTCTTGGGGCCGTTATTTTATCTTATTTTTACAGGTGATGTACCTGTTGATGATACATCCTTAATCGCGACTTTTGCGTACTCTTCAGTTCAGATGTAAGCCAAACAAAAGCAAATCATAACTTAGAGCGGTGGATAAAATTGTCATGGAGCAAGAAATGGCGAATTAAAATAAATGAAAATAAATCAACACATATTCAAGTCGTCATATAGAGCCATTAAACATCAAAATAGACAATAAGACTGTACCCTTTAAAAAATATGTATAGCCCATTGGCTAGAAATAAATTAAAAAATATATTTTGTGTTTTTGAATTTGTGTGTAAAATTATCGAGCGTTTGCGGTGACTGCTTGTAATGGAAATAGTATGTACGCGATAAATGTTCAAGTTTATCATTTGAAATAAACTGTATGCAAAAGAATCGCGTTATTACTATACAGAAAAACCAAATAACTGTTAGATAAGATAAGACGTCCTCTGATAACAAATTGAATATTTACTGAATTTGGGCAGAGAATTATAATAATTTATGTAATTAGTTGTTAACCTGAATTTTTATATATATATATATATATATATATATATATATATATATGTATGCATTTTATAATAATAATAATATTACAAGTTCATCATCTTTATATTATATAATTTATAATCATGGTTCTTATCACGTCGCTGAATATGAAATATGGTTAATAGGAAAATGATTATACGTTATTGTTGGCGCAGTGTTCAGTTATAATAATTGTCGAAGCTAAATATACAAACTAATGAAGGGTTTTTATTGTTTTAATATAACAATGTAAGTTAGATATTCAATATGTCCCAATATTGTGGAAATTTGCTAATGTAACAATGGTCCTAAAACCGGGTAAACCTTCACAAAATGTCTCCTCTTATCGGCCGATTTCACTCCTTTCAATTTTAGCTAAAGTACTTGAAAAACTTCTGGAAAAAAGAATACATACGTGCTTAAGCAGGAAAGATATAATTCCGAATCATCAATTTGGTTTTCGAGCTGGCCACTCAACCGTGCAACAAGTGCACCGACTGGTTAACAAGATTGAAGAAACGTTTCAAAATAAAACAGTAACCTCGGCTGCCTTCCTTGATGTGCATCAGGCTTTTGACAAAGTTTGGCATCCAGGAATTCTTTACAAGTGTAAAAAACTATTGCCGACTCAGTATTTCAATATCTTGAAATCTTATTTAACAGACAGGTATTTCCGAGTGGTAGTAAACGGAACTGAATCACAAATACAAAAAATCGAGGCCGGTGTACCGCAGGGAAGTGTACTCGGTCCACTATTGTATCTACTGTTTACCTATGATATGCCAGATGCTGATGTCGCACTAACAGCAACGTTTGCTGATGATATGGCAATTATGTCAACACATACGAACCCACAAAAATCCACAGAAAATCTACAAAATAATTTAAATAATATCCTGACATGGTTGAATAAGTAGAAAGTTTCAATAAATGAAAATAAAAGCAGTCACATCATTTTCACAAAGAAGAAAATTGAACGTAATAATTACCATATAACTATAAATAGCAAACAAATAAACACATGTTCATCTATTAAATATCTTGGAGTACACCTAGATGAAACACTTACATGGCTGCAGCATATTAAAGCCAAATTAACAGAACTCAATCTAAAAACAAAGCAACTCCATTGGCTGCTTGGACCGCGCTCTCAATTACAGGTTGCAAACAAAGTGTTGGTATATCGCATGGTACTAAAACCAATATGATTGTATGTAGCCGAACTATGGGGATGTGCGTCCAAAAGTAATATTAGTAGAATTCAACGCTACCAAAACAAGACGCTGAGGTCGCTGGTGGGAGCACCTTGGTATGTATCCAATTATACGTTACATCAAGATTACCAGTAGAGGACGCAAGAGATTGAAAAGGAGAAACGTTGTTGATCTGGTGTAAATGATTCAATTAATAAAATCGAGATCGTGCTGATGGGGTATTACGAGGAGGATGTTCAGGGGTTCCAGACGTTCAGGAAGTATTGAAAAATTCTTTTATTGTCTGTTTGTTTACGGTTGATATCTATCAATCGTGCGAATATAATTAATATTATTGATTATTGTTGCTATTGTCAATAGTGACATTATCATTATTATCTTCTGTTATCTTGGTTGCTGTTTTGTACCAATGTGGAAAACGCACGTTGATGATATGAACACTCATTCAGCCTGGTACTAATCGATGTATGCGATGAAGCCAAACATAAAACCCCAAAGGAAAGATAAATAAAGAGGGAAACAGGAAAACAAAGAAATTAAAAAAAAAATTAAGGATAAACTTATCAGAATGGTGTTTAGTGTACGAGCGTTTGCATCCTTCTATTGTTTTATTATATGCGATTTATTTTATGTAAAAATACGCCATTTATCGTAATGAGCTAAAAGAAAGTAAAAGCCCTTTCCCTCAAATAGGTCCACTTTAAAATATAATTACTTCATCATAAATTCTTACCACAATCATTGGATAAAATTTCATCTTTAATTCAAAGTTAGTACTCGATATAGGGTAATTAAAATATCAAATTGAACAGTTTTCAGTAAAATATGTACATGTATATATAGTAAAACCCATACAGAACAGGCATCCATGGGATTAAAAGAAAGGTTTAAAAAATAATTCGCAGTGCATACAGTTACGTTGTAAGTTGATATATAATAAAGATATAAATAATATTTATAAGGAAAATTTTACTTGAAAATCCACTACAAATAAATCATAATATAGTGAAACCCCCTCTTAATGTGGACACATTTTTCAGGCCACGTTGTAGAAAGTGTGAGTAACAATGTATTCTGACCCTTCTATAACAGACACTCTGTAACGGACATGCTCTGTAATAGACGCGGACAGTAATTTCGATTTCCATAGTTTTTTAAGGAACAAACATGTGGCTTGTTTGTGATTAAAAATTATCATAAATTTGTCAAAGCTCAGCAGAATTAATAAGTGTGTGTATGTGTGTATGTATGTATGAAAAATATTCCGGGTGAAAAGGTGAAAACGTTTGTGATAAGAAACGCCTTGAAACTAGGATGTTTCAATTAAATCAAGATCTACTTATTGGGAGTCGATTATAAAGCGAATGAAAAGGCATGGATGACAGCGTCCATCATGACAGAGCGGTTACATCAAATGGTCAATGAAATGAAAAACGAAGACAGAAAAATTTTATTGTTTCTAAACAACGTTACATCCATCCGCACATTGATTTTAAAAATGTTAAGCTTGCTTTCTTTCTCTTCAAATTCTTCTACATCACAACGTATAGACCAAGATGTGATTGAAACTTTCAAAATAATTTACCGTAAGTTTCCATTGCAACATTTTATTGCAAGGAGCCTGTCATACTCCAGATTTGTTTAAACAAATTGACGTTTTAAAGGTTGTTATGTGGATGGAAATATCATTGAAAGAAATATCCCCACGGCAATAAGGAACTGTTTTGTGAAGACTGGTTTTCCAAGGAGTACAGCAGAGAGAGAAGGCAATGAATTGACTACCTCAAGTGAGTTGAGTGGACTCGCGAAACTCCTTGCATTGAGGTCGGCTTTAATCGATGACTTCAGTCAAATTGATGAGAACTTAGAAACTGAGTGCACATCAGAAGACATAGCTGACATTTTAAACACGATTCAAGCACAAAAAAAAACTTCGATAGACAATGATGAATCATATCAAAGTGATGTTGAAGATGAATAGCTCTTCATCAAGTTGGGAACTTAGCACTGTTGGAACTTACTCGGCTTCGTGATTTTTATTCATGAATAGCGAGGGTTTTACATTACATGCGAGCTGATGATAAATCACAAACTGGATATGGTGGTATTTAAATTAAAAGAACAAACAAAAATTACTTTAAAACAAAAAAATTATACAGGTCTCCTGCATGCAAAATTACATAAACATGTATGCGGTCTGTTTTTAGCGAAAATAGCAAATTTAAAGATTATCCTACAACGATTATTCGATAGTCATTATAAATTGAAAAATTAGAACTGTTTATATACGATCATAAAAGTGAAAGCGCATAACATAATTGATCTTGCTATAGAAGTTTAAGTAGAATAATTTTGTATATTAAACTGGTATAAAATACTTTTTCTATATCTAGTGGAAGTAATTATGTGTGTTTATTTTTATTAAAATCATCAGTATTAAAATCAGTAATTCGCGTAATTCCGTATGATAGATTCTAAACACAATTGTTTTGTCTACTAGAACTTTATAATTATCTGTAAACTTTTTTAACTTAACAATCTAATTTTTTCAGCAATTTCACTGAATTTATGGACTGTTTTCAATATTTTACAGCAAATAGGAAAATGTGACAATAATATTGAATTCATTATAATAGTTAATTTAACTAAATGATAGATTCTTGATTAACATTACGGAGATATAATCCCATCGACTTTTTGTTTTTAGGGTTTTTTTATAACGTGACTTACTTATTTCACTGATGTCAGATCTTCTGGAAATAACGTATAAAATATTTTTAAGTAATTTTCGGCGGAGATGTGAATTTACTTTAATGTTTTGTTCGACGTCGTGTGATAATTTGGATATAGATATCGTAGCGCGTGAATAGATTATATTGTCTTCTAATAGCTATTGTGAGTGGGTACATTTATCTTTTACAGCGAGACTACGAAGTTTGGAATTTTTACCAGCTTTTCTATCCTCATTTAATATAGTTTTCACTTTGCGGATTAAATAATGTAATAATAACCTAATTGATGGGTTCCGAAATTTTTTATATCGGCGTTTAATGCAATTTTTGAATTTAATCAAAAGCAAGAGCATTAAGTTATGATAACTAGGAGTGACATCAGTTTTAGGAATAGTCGAATCAGTCGCTTTTTCAGGACGTGATCACCAGAACATTTTACCCAGTCATGAAGTTCTGGCCTAGTTTTGAAGGGTATTCAACGGTAATATTATCACTTATACGGTTTTGTCATGCATTCCAATTAGTGGTTTGAAAGTGGTTGTACATTACCTTTAGTACGAGCTTTAATTATATAAAAATGTATTAGGTTGTGGTTTGAACTCAGTGATAGCTTAGTTACCAAAAGTATATATTTTTAACTAGTATAAAATTAATAATATGGTGCCTTTAACCTAAGTTGTGATACACGGCACCTTTAAAAAAAAACATTATCTGGATAAAATGTAGGTTAATTTATAATTAAAATTTGAAAGTTATGTTTATATAACATGTTTGGAATATAGTATGAACATAACTTTGGGATTGGCATGATACTTTCCGTATTTTTTGGTGAATGTTAAGCAATTAATTCCCAATTGTAAAACGATTTTAAATTGAATCTGCTCTGGATATAAAATTGTAAATATGTGCATTAAATATTTTTATAGAATTTATATATATATATATATATACGTTAATTTTGAATTTTCACTGTAAAAAATGTGTGTTCGTAGACATATGTATATGCATGTACATTTCTTTTATATTGCGTTAAATAATGTTACTATAAATACTCATAGGCCTACAACTAGCGGTGTGTAGGACAAACGATTTTGGTGCGTATGAATTCGGAGGGAATGATGATTGTTAATTATTCTGGTGTGTTCGGGGGTTTGTTATATATGATTGAATGATACGGCGAAGTTAGTTTTTAGAGGGCGGTCTAACAGAGCTTTTCACAGATGTAACAGTAGATGTGGATTCATACCTTCTAGTATGTACAACAACGTTCCTTTTCGGATCAATAATTCTTTCCTTTTCGGTATTACAACGTAGTCTAATCCCTTTCTATCGGATGTGTGTAATGTAAGCATGTATTATATATATATATATGTGTGTGTGTATTTTGATTTTAGAATTCTCTGTTCTCTTCATCCCAACGTTAGTATAATATTTTATCGGGGGTTTCTAGCCTTGCTACGTCCATTGACTTTTCCACACGGCAGTTCCTTGTCTGACATTAGCTTTTTATATATATACATACATGTAAATTCCTTACGTTACAGTCGTATTCTTCAACGAACTCTATATTCTCACTTTTCCTTTTTCAAACCGGGAATTATCCATTCCCTCTCCCGTCTTATGCGTTTGGTTCAGCTCATTCATGAATAACCATCGTGAGTATATCGCCTATAGGCAAATTCCTTCTTGTAAACGTGTTTCAAAATTCTTTAATTTTTATTTCGCTTTTAACAGAGTTATTTCCCCCGTTCTTTTCTAAGGCAGATTTCTTGTAATATTTACACTATTTTGAAATACAAAGTGGGGTGATTTTTTTTTTACAAATGAAAATGGTTTATAATAAATTACGTTAGTAATTCTATCCATTGATTAAACAGTGGCGGCTCTTGGTTAAAAAATCTAGCTGTTGCAATTACATCTTCCCCCAACATATACATACCAAAAATTTTTGTTGTTTCGCACATCATAAATTCATAATATCAAAGTCAACAGAGTGTAATACAAATACAAGAACCTAACTAAAAATTATGAAGTTAGATTATCAATCCCAAGATAAAAAATTGTAATATTAAACCAAAATATATTAAAAATTTATTTCCGCACGATTAAGTACAAAATTTATACAATTAGAAAAGTATAAAAATGTTTAAAATACTTAAACAATTCGTTAAACCATGTATAATAGAAAAGTATTTTTATTTTTCTGTAATTTACACAAAACAATTCTCTGAAAATTAAATGAATAAAGCTTCAGTGAGGAAAAAATTCTACGTATATTAACATGGTATATTAACATCGGTCAGTCATACTATGAACAACATAAACTGGAGAGAGGCAATGAAACAATTCACACGCGGAAATGTATATAGTTAAAGAAAGAAACACCGATACAAATTTAAAGAAGAAAGCTAATCTCGGAAAGAGATGCAAGTTCTAAAGACTCATTCGTTTGTTGGCCGGTAATATGCGCAAGCAACCGAATCCACGTGTTATCAACGACACAATGAGAAAAACCTATTCTATTGCGTCGAGTGTGTGTACTTCAATGATTCTGATTGCAAAACGATTGCAACCTGCAGTCGCTAATACAACGCTATGTAAACGCTACACCCTTAGTGGTATTAGGCGCAAAATCATCGTATAACGCTGTATATGGATTTCCTATGCCTTCTGCAGGTTACATGGAGCGCTTATTTCAAACTATTTTCAATGATTTTTAATTTTTATAATATATTCTACGAAAAATATAATTAAAATTCATTTATTTCGTCTTATCTCCATAAAATAATTAGTACCTTTAACTATTTTATTACATCATCAATTTTTATACTGTTCTGGCTGTTAGTTTAGTTGTGCAACCATGCAACCTTTATGTGTAAGCACTAGATTTAAAGTGCTCAATTCGTAAATGTATATAGTAGAGTTTAATAGATTCTTTTTCTGTGATCGTTGAACACTATATATGTATGTGTGTGTGTATGTGTCATGTATGTATTTATGAAAAAAGTTGAAAAATGAAGTATATTATGATCAGAAAGAAAGGGAAACAGGGGAATAAATAATTTACGAAAAAATATTTTTTAATTTTAAAGTTTATAAAGTAATGTTGCAACGATGCGGCACTTTTTCAAAAAATTAACATTAGCACGTATTTAGAAAGGCTCGAACATTAGTTTTTGAAGTGACGATGTTTTCTGTAATAGTATAATCGAATAAAGAATGCCAGCCTTACAAATTAAGTCGTTTGTACTTTTAAGAAATAACACTATTTAATCTAAGTTTTAGTAAATTTTCATTTTGATTTTTAATTTTTACGTTAAATTTTTTAGAACCGTTTTTAATTCCGTGCAATTATCAATAAATGCCATTTTTTTGGTGCGTCGAAATGATATACGATCTAGTTACTCTATAATGAAACAGGTAATAATATTATTACCACATTGAATGATAAAAGCGTGATGGCGGTAAACATGAGAAGGAGTACAGAAAAAATTCTGTGAATTTGAACATAACAATGATTATTCTCGGAAGATTAAATGTAAAAAATATGTTTATAGGGGGGATTTAATTAAAATCACTATTCTTAATATATATATATATATATATATATATATATATATATATATATATATGTATATATATATATATATATATATACATTGAACCGTGGGAAAATGTAATTATAGCGACTAATATAGTCAAAATTATAATCAGAAAAAAGAGGATGATAAGCGAAAAGTGCAATAAAAACACCGTAAAATAGTTCATAAATATTATTTTCAAGGTGACTACAAAACACGTTATAGCAGGTTAGCTTGCCCGACTGATTCATTATACACTCAAAAATCTTCAAAAAAAACCTTCAGTATGATAGGTAACAGAACCCTAATTTACTGAAAGTTTTTTTTTGGATTTCTCTCCTAAATGTACATTTTACTGTGGATGTATTTGAATAACATATACGATTTTTTTTCTTTTATTTTAAAGTTTTAGTCGTTATTAAATTTTATAGAGTCCATATATGAATATAACGATATTTGAAAAATACTTATAATAATAAAATTCTCACTTTGCGGTTTAAAAATAAAAATTTAATTTGTTTTAGAATTTTCTTTTGAAGCTATCGATTTTACCTTCGGAATTATTTGAACGGTTCGTAAATTAGGATATAAATAGAAATGGTCACAATTTTTTTTTTTTTTGTACCGAAAGTACCCCTCCCAAGAACTTTAATTTATCTAACAATACTTGCGATTATCATGTATTTCATTAAAAAGGATTTGCGTTTTATTTTGTGTATATTTCATATCTGTCTTTACCGGCATCTTGGATGATATCAGTTGTTGCACACTTAACAATAGCACGTACAAGTCACTAACAAAAGTAAATCTGGGAGGCTTTAATATGAAATTATAATAATTTGTAAAATGTAATAACATAAACTTACTTTGCTTTTTGTCCATGTTTTAAGCTAAATAAAACTGGTTTAATGCGTTTAAATTCTATTTAATTAAAAACGTAATTTGTTGAATGCACTTTATAACTGACAAAATTTTACAAAATGTGAGAAAAAAACAATGGATAATGATAGAGTTAAGGAAGGGATAACACTTATAACGTACAATGAAAGGATTGCTTATGTCGATGTATAAGGTGACCCCGAAAAGATTGACTTTAAAAAAAAAAAAAAAAACGCAGCTGGTAACACTGCTACAACGCAAACCGCGTGCTCCACGTTTAGTGTAGACACGACGAGCGATTCGTTTTTGTCCAGTTTAAGTTATTATGGCATCTTGTAACGAAAAGAAGCGTGCGTTTTGCGTGAAACGTTATTTTCGGCGTGAATCGATCACTACAGAGAGTTTCGAAAAGAATTCAAAGTTACGCGATATTTTTTTTTGGTGGAAATACCTCAAGAGCCGCGTTTATAAAACAGGTTCATCATCGCTCTGCCTCGGCAATTGATATTAGAGTAACTAGAATAATTTTATTTACTGTTTCGCTGAATTTTTTAAAAAAAACTCCAAAATCGTGCATGTATATTTTCATTATGTAAATATCTTATTATTATTACCATTTGGCACTGATTTGATATAACTGAGGTTTCGTCGCACTGAACGGCTGAAAATTCATTTTCCTTAAACTCTTGTTTAATTTCTTCTTGACACACTTTCGGCATACTTTCTCAGATGTCATTTTATATTATTTTAGACTCATTTCTGAAAATAGTGACAGTGTTTAAATGTTCATTTAAAATGGTATCTAGTTCTGATGGAGAATTAATTAATTCTTTGGAAACTTCACGATTTTGTGAATCTTTGGATTCATCATGCTTTCTTAAAGCCAGTTCTAACTTACCGCAGTTAATTATCATATCCATTTTTAGCTACTTCTTCATTACGTTTTATAATGCTAAACCTATAAGCAGAATCTAATTTAAGAGCAATATTTATAGTACCCATTAAACCTAGTTCTGTGTAACAATTAATGTGATCTTCAACATTATATATCGTTTCATTTCCAATTTTACGATTTTGTACAAGCGTGTAATGTATTAAGTGAGTGAAATTGGTCTGTACGGTAATTACGAATTTTGAAATTTTAGCCCTCGACTCCAAGTACAATAAAATTTTGGAAATTTCGATTTTTTTTCATTTTATTTTTTGTGATACTTATCTAAAATGTACGTTCAAAATTTGAGCCCGATCGCATTAATCTTTCGAATCTTAAGGCGCTTATAAATTTGCTTTTACTGCATATGTTTTGATCAATGTAACTAAAATTTGATATCGCATTATTGTTTCGATTTAAAAAATCGTCTCTACCGAAAATATTTTTTAATCGCCTAAAAAATTAAATCTGATAGAAAAATTATAAATTTCGTTTCTAAGAAATCATTAAAGGTGCTATGCCGTTTCTGATATTTGTAAAAACTGTCATTTTTTATTATAGCTTCGTGTATGATTTTACAAAAAAGCACAAAAAAATTAACAAAGCTTTGTCTCCTAGATACTTCATAAATAACACGGCAATGTATATACATATATATATATATATATGTGTGTGTGTGTGTGTGTTCTTTGTTTTTCAAGTTTATTTTTTACGATAATTTGATGTGATGAAATTTATAATTTCATTAATGTTACGTCATTCATCGAAGAAAATAATTTCTAATGAAAATAACAATTGTTTTAGTATCAAAAGCACATGAAGTGAATACATTTCATTCTAATTATCGTCTACTTTAAAAAAAAAAAATCTATGTAAAATAATTTCATTGTCAAAATATGCGTTCATTTATTGCTGGTAACGTTGGAATATGTCAATGGATTGAGTGTATATATAAAATTGAATTGCTTCATGAAAATTATATAATACAATAATTTTATAACGTTCTATAGGGGACTTGATCTACCTGTTTTATGTACGGAAATTTCTTTAAAACTGTAAAAATGATTTTTCGGCCGATATCGTACGTGAAGGGTGCTCATACGCAATTTTGGAAACTACATCATAGATCAAGCAGACCTTGCACGGAGATGGAAACGTCACTTTGAATCTGGCGAATAATAATACTTAAGTGGACGTTTCTGTACTGAACTTCCCACAGGCTTCAGATTTGAACAGAGAGATTCATATAGATGAAATAATAAAAGCGATAAACCGAACGAAAACAGAAAAACCGCAGGGCTGAACAGCATCCCATCCGTTTTTCTTAAACTACAAAACAAAAGCATGGTTAATATACGGTGTACTCTATTCAAGAAAATATGGAAAGAAGAATTCGTCCCCAATGACTTCCAGTAAAGAACCATAATTCCGATTTAGAACAATAAAGGAGATCGAAGTGATTCTAATAACTACAGAGGGATCTTTTGCTCTCATCGGTAAATTGTTCTCAAAAATATTGCTGAATAGGATGAGTCTGAACCTCGAAAATATCTATCCTGAGACACAGAATGGCTTCCGTTCGGATCGCGGTACACTCTATATTTGCATTAAGGCAACTCCGGGGAAAATGTCAGGAGCGGAAGTCAAATTTTTTTTACAGACATTAATAAAGCGTTTCACTCGGTTCATAGACAGCTGCTGAGGAAATGTAGAGACAAAGTTCGTAATAATTTTATCGTTGTTTCACGACGAGAACGAAAATACAGTAATTTACGATTGTAAAACTGAATCGTTCACCGACAACACTGCTGTGAAACAAGGCTGCGTTTTAGTCCCAATTTTATTTTCGGTGTATATGTCATTTGCGTGCTATATTATATTTAAAACGTTACACACTACAAACGTTACCGAAACAGATGCTTTTTATCCAAATGATGATGGGAAATACTTGCGGCTTATATTCGTCAAATGTGAAATTCTCTGTTTGGCAAACGGCATAAACTCGCAAAAAATCGACCTATGCGGAAACGTACGGTAGAAAACGGCTTATCGACAGCAAGATCAAAGATAGAACTACGGCAGAAAAGAAGAGGTATAAACGGCTACAACCGGAGGAATTTGCAATGTGGATGACGTGTACACCTGCAATGAATGCGGAAAACGATGTGCACCCAGAATCGGACTTACTAGACATAACCCACAATCCCCTCCATACTCCATACAGAGTAGGACAATGATGATGATGATGATGACAATAATAGTTATAATAATAAAATAATTTTGTTTTAAAGGTCTTTTAACAATTGCGCATAATCAGTATAAACTGGATTTCTATAATTATATTTCGTATTAATAAATCGTTTTGAATCATTTTGATTAATTTAAATGTAACGTCATAAATTGTTTCATTCGAATATTATTATTGCGGATTTTTAATGAAGTTTATTTATTTATGATTGAAAAAAAAAAATTAATATTCCGCCAAAAAAGATTTTGAAATGGTAGTTGGTATTTTTCATTATTTCGATTTGGAAAGATTAATAATAATGATGGTCGTAAGAAAACAATTAAAAATAATCAAGCTAGATGTTCAAATTAAAGAAATGATCGATTTTGATAATTCTAAATGAATACTAATTATATAATATTTTGTTAGACCGATTTTTCAATACTTCGTAGAAACCAACGAACGTATTAAAGTTTTCAGTGTGATTTGTAATTGTGTCAAAACAGATATCAACGAATATTTTAATTACCTGGAACGGCTGTGGTGAAAAATCCGTTATACCGTCTTGTTTACAATTGCGAATTAGTACATATATAACTTCCCCTAGTTTATTTTCGATCAAAGCAGAGAAACACGATTAATCGAACGATGAACCAGTTGACCCGAGTGTACTTTGTAAAATATTTTAACGCTACGAAATAATCATTTAAATAGTGGTTTGCACTCGCGCCTATATATATATATATATATATATATATATATATATATATATATATATATATATATATAGTTATGTGGCGTCTGTATTTATTATTATTCTGTAATATAAACCGGGTATGATTTTTTCCCCTAATAAATACCAGATGACAAAAACTTGAACAATATTATGAATGTTTTTCTACATCTTATTAATCCCGTGAGATTTATATATGTGTATAATATATTATAGATATACGAGCCTGCGTGTGCATATTCGCGAGTAGTTCTCGTTATAGAAGTGATAATAAACAGAATGCTTTTCACTTCCTGTATTATGTCAATTTTGACAATAATTGTATATCGTGTATAGCGAATTTTCCCTACATTTATTAGTTTTAATTTATAGGTTAAAAACGTGTCATGCGTAGTTTAAATGTATTGTAAGTTTTATCAGAAATTCTATGGAAATGTGTCGGCTTAACTGTTTTGAACGTAACGAAGCCAAAGAAATTGAAAGATCAATAAATGGTATGTTAAAACTCAGGACGATGCGAGAGTTAAAACTATTAATACTGGGTAAGTTTAATTTTTGTATTATGCGCGTTTTTTTTTTTTTGTTTTTTTTTAATGTGTACGTATTCCAACGCGTTATTATTAGCCTATAAATATTTTTCTGCTAATTTCGTTCCACCTAGGAAATAGGAAAAAGTATCATGTTTATATATACACATATATATATATATATATATATATATATATATATATATATATATATATATATATATAATCATTTTATTCTGTCGTTGTTCGAGTTTGATATAAATATACTGGTCCTTTTTACAGCACGTTGTTCACAAAAGTTTACCGAGTAAAAAATCTCCAGTTACTTTCTTTGTGCGAGTACTTGTTCACGGGCAACGTGTAATTTAGTACTTTTATTTAGTTATATATTTAGTTTAATTAACTTTCATTCATTATTTTCTGAAGGGGATATAATAAATCGCAGCAATGTAAACGTGCTCGCGCTAAAACAACACGTAGTTATTGACGGGTTTTAGATAGTTTCATCGCCCATTAGTCTAGTCTCACAACTGCAATATCAATGTCGTCGTATCTGTTTAGTTCTTTCGACAAATGAGCCCGTTTATTGTCGCTATTCGTTTTAAGTTTTTATCTTCTACGATTCCAATTTAAATATTCATTCTTGTTCTTACCGCGTGATATGCTAGTTAGGATGCTGGGAGTAGCCGATGTTTAAGGTAGATTTTCTAACGCTCTGAAATATACGGTGATAGCGGGGATGCAGTTGCTATTCGACTGTCGAATTCAACTCTGTGCAATGCAGACACGATTATATGTGGAAGAGAAGGAAACGAAATTAGGATACATAAGGAGAAGAGTAGAATTTGTCACTTTGTTTAGGACGACACTTTAGCTTTTGAATAAAAATCCTAACTACAAGGCAACGGTTTGCTACTAAAGAGTATAAGGTCTTTGACAGCGACCAAACCTCGCTGAGGAACGAGATGATCATAGGATTTTGTGGACTTTTAAGTGCTCATACCCTTGTCTCGTTACTGAAATCATCTATTTGATACGTTCTACTAGTAGTCGTTTTTGGTTTTCGACTGCTTATTCAAACGTCTTATTCACGGCTCCCTTTCTTGTTAAAATTTCGGACCAGAAATATACGAAGTACCCATTCGATATATATATATATATATATATATATATATATATATATATATATATATATATATATATATTTAATTATAAGAAATGTGTTTATATTCGATTTTGTCGTACAAAAAATAAATGTCTCTTTGATTACTCTATGGGTAATGTTCCAGTTTGTAATGTAACCTGTGTTCGGGATTTGGGGGTTTATATTGACAACGAGCTTAAATTTTGCAACTCATATTGGTAATGTTACCAAAAATGCTTACAGAACTATAGGTTTCATCATTAGAAATTCATGCGTATTTCGTGATCCTAGGACTCCGCTGTTACTATTCAACACTCTTGTAAGATCGCAATTAGAATACGCATCTGTGGTTTGGGATCCTTTCTACACTAAATATATTCATATGGTGGAAAAAGTTCAATCTCAGTTTTTGAGGTATATTTATTACCGTCAAACTGGTGTCTATCCAACATTTTTAAGTTATAATATTTTATGCGATTTCCTAAATATTAAATCCTTGAGTGCTAGAAGAAAGATAAGTAAGTTGAGGTTCCTGCATGATCTTTGTAACGCTCGCATAGATGACAATTATTTATTATCTACAATTTCATTTATGGTCCCCTGTGTTAATAGTAGGTCAAATTGTATTTTCTATGAATCGCATGCTCGTACAAATCTAGGTTACAACTCACCACTTTTATCCACCTTACGTCTATATAATAACGTACTAAATATTCATCCACAGTTAGATATTCATTTCGATAGTAAATTTGTACATAATAAATTTTTTTAAACTCTATATTTCAGTTGTTACTTTTCAGTACGTTTGTTTTATTTTGGTCATATGTGCGTGCCCCGATGAAGAGTTTGTTCATATGAGAGTATGGGTGTATGACTGGTATATTTCTGTTTTTTGTGTGTGTTTTTCGGATGTGTACTTGTATGTAGGTATTGTATTTCATTAGAATCATTTTTCTGTTTGTATTAGTAATTTTTTGTTTTCAATCTAAATATTATTTATACAAATTAGCGTGTTGTGTGAGTGTGGTTCAGTTTTATTTTTGTTCATACTTTTACTTTATAATTATTCTGTAAGAGCGTACACTGTAATTGGCGTTATGCTGTTGTGTACGCCGTATTGTTTTGTAAATAAATAAATAAATATATATATATATCATCATGTAGTCATCAGTCCTAAGACTGGTTTGCTAATTTCTTTCACAACTGACGGTTTTCTGTTTTCCTCTTCATATCCGTATAATCCTGTGCTACCAGTGTCTTCTATTACTTGCTGTGTATATTGATTTCTTGGTCTTCCCTTTCCGCGTTTACCATTCATCTGTCCTTCTATAATTATCTTTAATAAGCTTTCATGTCTTAAAATGTGACCGATCATATTAGTTCTTCGTTTTATTATTTTTTTCCATAATGTTCTTCCTTCGCCAATTTTTTCTAACACCTCTTCATTTGTTAATTTATCGGTCCGTCTTATTTTCAGCATTCTCCAATAGCACCATATTTCGAAGGCTTCTATTTTTTTTTCTCCGCCTTTGCAATCATCCATGTTTCACATCCGTACAACGCTGCATTCCAAACAAATAAGGTTAAAAATTTTTTCCTCAAATTTGTACTTATAGCTTTGTTCGTTAAAATATTTTGACGATCGTAAAAACTTGCTTTGCTAATATATATATATATATATACTTTCAAACTTTTATGGTTGATATTCAAATATCTGTAATTTTTTTCGTTGAAAACCATGTTTGTATTTTTTTTTTTGTAACGTTTCGAAAACATTTTTGCAGTTTTCATAATCAAACTAATGGAAACTGCAAATGTTTTCGAAACGTCACAAGAAAAAAACGAACATGGTTTTTACTGAAAAAAATTATAGACCTATTTATTTAATGAATTAGGATATACATATATATATATATATATATATATATATATATATATATATATATATACGAATGTGTTGGTTATATGTATGCACACCATAATGATGATTAATTCAGTCTATCCTTTTGAATTTTACATTTATTTCAAAGGAACAAGTGTGTAAAAAAAAACCGCGGCGTGTATAAAACTTACTCGACAGGTGGTTTATTTGCTTTATTGTAATATGCTAAAGGTACATGTTTTAAGGAAGGTGGATCTGATATAACATTAAACGAGCTGTATTCTGTTCAGCATCCTTCGTAAGCTATGATATCGAATGTTGTTATTTATTTCATATTATCTGAAGACAATGTTTTCTTAATTGGACAATACGTTGTTCATAGTTTGTAGATGTGCTTTTTAGTATCTTTTCATTACATTTAAGAAGCGTTTAACGATTTAAAACAATTTGTTCGTACATTGGATGATATCGAGACGAATTCATGCAGCCTCAGTCTCTTTATACGTCAATCGCATATATTGTCTTAAGTGGGGTGTTAAGATTTTGTTTAGAATTTTAAGTGTATTGCTGCGACTAGACTTTTTTTTATCGCTTTTTATAAACAATAAATAAATAAATAAATTCTCTACAACGCCAAAATCTAGCTAGAACGCGCTCAGTCGACAACAGCTGAAATCGCTAATCGGTTTAAGTATGTACGATGATGACTGCACAAAACAGGTCAGCATGGTGAATGATGATACAACCGGCTGTTTCTTACGACTAGTAAGGAAAAAATATCACTACTTGTCGTTTACCTCTGAATTGAATAAAACATTGATATTCTGAATATTTTTTAACTTTATAGATGACCAGATGTAATATAACTCGCTGAAAATTTTGGCTTCCGTATTGTATCTTTGACGTTATACTATTTATCTTATTATCATGTTTGAACGTCATTATGTTTAATAAAAAAAAAAAATCCACTCAGATTTGTACGTAAGGACTGTTGTGTACCTATATAGTTTAGAAGTTAGTTTGGTTTGAACTTGTAAGGTGTAACGTATGGCGTTTGTCATGCTTTGACCACAATTTACTAAATAAGTTTTGAATTTATTTGATATATAATGCATTTTCATTTCATGCGCAATATCTGTTTCACCGGTATAATATTATATATTATCGCTTTAGATACTATATTTTTCTACACTAGACGGTCGAGGGTTCGATTGTAACTGGTGGTGCCACAAAGTTTTTCATAATTATGTAACTGTTTTAACGGAGAACGCAGTTATAACATCATATGCACGCACATCTGCGTTGTAAATAATTAGTGCTTTGAATGCTAGCCAGTTTTGTAGTCTAAAAATATTGTACAATGTGCTAGTCACGATGTTCGAAATCGAATAATACATCCATGATGATGACGACATAGGTGTAAATAAGTGAATGAGTATATCAGTAAACGTCGAAAGCAACTTGAAATGTTACGAAACTTACCGTTCCATATTTGCATATATATAGTCTCACAGGATTGGAAACGCTCACTCTCGGATGTGCTACTGATTCTAAAATATTTATTATAAGTGACGTATGTTAATACTGTACATTGCAAAACGATCGGTTATGTGTTGTAATATTTCTTACGTACAATTGTTTCATTTACGCAGTAAGCTGCTGTATGATACGAATGTCGACATACTTTTTATTTATTTATATTATATATATATATATTCAGGTTTTTTTGGGTGGGTCTGAACCTCCCCGTTGGAATCAATCTGATAATAAGAAAATATATACTCGTAGTTGAATGCAGTTTTACATTTGTTAAACCTATTTTTTTTATTTTCATTTATTTTATTTAAATTTCGTTGTTTTCGAAGTAAATAAATAGTTTTGTAATATATTAAAAATAATAATTTTTATATTATATGTAACCTTGTTCATCTGTTGATTTCGTTTTCGGTTATATTGATAGCAAAAAATAGGCCTGACTGCCACTGTTTTATTTTATCTCGCGTCTAATAAGTATAAAGATAATTCTGGCGAGTTGGATTGTTTAGTGCTTGGGGTTTAACCTACTTGAGTTTTTGTTATTTACCTAAAAGTCAATTTAACTTGGGTTTACTGTTATAATTTAGTTTTGTTTGAAACACCCTCTTTAACCAAGTCTGGCTACGCCAGTGTGTATATAATCAACTACAGTCAAAGCCGCTTTTAAGGGACGCCGGATATAAGGGACAGCCGTTTATAAGGGACAATAACAAAATCTCGAAACAAACGTATGAAATGAAGGTTGTTTTACTTCGCTTTTCGGGACAAAGATTAATAGACTTTCAAGGCAATAAATAGTGAGACGGGCGATATGCGAGCCGAGGAGTTATAAAATGACACTTCCCGTCGTAAAACGAAAATGTTCACATAACCAAAAATTGAATAAAAATCACTAAAATATTTTATCCATTTTTACAATTCGTTTTTTGTTTATGTGAACATTTTTGTATTTTCTTCGTTTTGTTTGAGATGTCCTTGTTTTGACATTCTCTCATTGACGCTATACTGTTTTTTGCTCTGTTCGTTTATTAATTATGCTCTCTCCGATAGCTCATTATGTTCTTAGTTTAGTTCTGCAAAAACCAGTGCATCGTGCGGTTTTATTTTTTTTCCTTACGAAAATTTCCTTTTCTTTTGTTAGTTCTGGTGAATTTTTTATATGAATAAAATGTCGCGTAAATGTTTATGATTAAAGGAAAAAATTTCTATTTTAGACAAAATCAAAATTCAACCTCCCAATATGCCTATTCGGGAGTTAGCAAAAATCATGGGCGTCTCCAAAAACACCACATTCCGTTTAAAAACAGATAAACAGAACTTACGTAAAAAGTGGAATAGTACTGAAAAGGGCAGTCAGGTGGTGGAAAGGAAACGGAAAAGAGAAGGTAAAAACCCATTGATGAAGCTCTTAATTTATGGTTTAGCACAGTAACACAACGAGGTGTTCATGTCAGTGGGCCAATGTTGAAATTAAAATCTGAAGAGTTTGCGAAAAAAATGGGTTATGAAGTTGGCTTGCTCGGTGGAAAGGGAGACACGATATCAAATTCAAAAAAACTCATGGAGAAAAGGCAAGAGCTGATTTGACAGGAGCTGAAGAATGGAGTTCAAGCAAAATTTCCAAATTCCTTCAAAGTTTACAGCCTGAATGACATTTATAATGCGGATGAAACTGGTTGATTTTATTGAGCCACTCCAAATGGGTCATTAGTATACAAACACGAACAACTTATTGGTTTGAAAAAAACTATGGATCGTATCACTGTGCTTGTTGTTGCAATCCAACTGGAAGTGACAAAAAAACCGTTTAGTTATTGGTAAAACTAAAAAGCCACGTTGTTTTAAAAATCTCAATGTAAGTAATCTGCCAGTAACATATTACGCAAACAAAAATGCATGGATGACTGCTACTATTTTTTCAAAATGGTTAGAAGACTGTGATATAGAATTACAGAGAGATTCTAGAAAAATTTTACTCTTTATTGACAATGCAACTTCGCACCACACTATCGTTAAACTGAAGAATATTCAAATTGAATTCTTACCTCCAAACACTACTTCACTAATTTAGCCACTTGATATGGGTGTCATAAAAAATTTAAAAGTGCAATATAGGAAGATGTTGATGCAGCGTATCTTAGAAGCTATTGAAGACGACCTGGTAACAGTTTCTACAATGGCAAAAGATATCAGTTCCACAATAACAATACTGCAGGCTATACAATTTGTTGCTGATAGTTGGAGAAAAGTCACTTTTAAGACAATTCAGAACTGCTTGGCTTATTGTGGTTTCAAGGAGCCCGATTATGAGATTGTTGAAATGGAAAGTAATGAAACACCGAATGAGTTACTTATGTGTGACCAACTATGAACAATTTTCAGATATTGACGCCAATTTGCCATGCTGTGACAATAAAATTGAAGATTTGGATAACGAAATTATGGAAAATATCACAAAGAAGAAACAAATACAAGAATCAGAAAGTGATGATGACACGGATGACATTTCCTTACCTCCTGTGTCTACTGAAAAAATGTATTGAAAAGCTCCGGAGATATTTTATGCAACAGAATAATGAAGGTGCTCCTACGGCATCATTAGATAACTGTGCAGATTTTGTTCAAACGGAGCAGATGAAGAATTTACACCAAACAACTATAGCGCATTTTTACAAATATCAGGTCAGGTTCTTTTACTTTATGTATGCCTCCTGTATTTTTCTCTTAATTTCCATATAAATAAATATTATGTATTAATAAGGTTATAAGTATGTTAATTGTGTACTAAATTGTATATATTCTAACTCTCACTCGCTTCAATAAGAGATTTTTAAAAATTCGCTTTAAGGGACAGCCGGTTATAAGGGACAAATAACTTCCGCCCCCCGATGTGTCCCTTAAAAGCGGCTTCGACTGTATTTATTTTCGGTAATTAATTAAATTGTGTTTATTGATTATTTTTATAATCTGTTTTTTCTTCTAATATGTTGATAAATAATATAACAAATGCTGTCAGTTAAGTTAGGACGATTACAAAACAGCCATTTCAATTTTGGGGGTAAATATTACTAAAATTCTGCTGTTCTGTTTGTAGTCATTATTTTCAAACTACATCAAAAAAATTGATATTTCTTTCTAAAAATTCGAAATAATCATTAATAAAATATTGTTTTCTTTTCGTATTTTAAATTTTAATATTTTAAATTGTTAAATAAACTCACAAGTTTTTTTAGTTTAGCATTTTTTTATTTAAGTAAAAAAACAAACAAACTGATTTATGAAATTAAAAAAGCTGCATAAATTTGAATTTGAGTCGATCTCGGAGATTTCGTTGTCCATGAATGCTAATAAGTATGAGACTATAACATAGCCAGTTCAAGGGTAGGCAACCTTTTTATATCTCGGGCCAAATAATATTTTTGTTCCACGGGCTGTAGTCAAATTTTTATGACCTATAATTTTTTTAGTCTGCATAATAAAAAAAAAAGAACCAATCACTACATTTATTTCTCACATTATTTTCGGCAAACTGTAAATATTTTGATAAAATAACTATTTATCATTTTTAAACAAATATACACGTATAAGTGAACATTCATATTTGATGAACTACTTCGAATAAATATTGACAATTGAGGCAAGTCAGTAATATCGGTGCTCTCATCTAAAGTGATTGAATAATATTCAAGTTGCGATATTCGGAATTTCAATGTATTATCCACATTCATCGACAGATCATACGTCTCGTTATAATTCGCCGCGATAAAGAAATTGAATCGATAATTGTCTTCTTTTCTGACATGAGTAAACCCACAACTTCGGACATACATATTATTTAAGAAACCCTCCATTTGAGTAAGGTTTCATTTTATTTATTTTTTGCTATTTGTAAATCAATAATATAACTAGCTGACATTCCAAAGATTTTTCTAAATTCTCAAATTTCCTTGTTCTTTCAATACCCTTATATTTGTCATAACTTTCATGTTTCATTTGGTAGTGTGTCTCTTTATATTAAATTCTTTTTTTACAGCAATAGTTTCATTAAAAATTAAACATAACGGGTTTCCAATATGTTCCGAAAAAAATATTGCAAAAAATGAATAAATATTTATGAATATTGTTATTAAAATTATTAAAGTAATTTTTGTTATTACTTTTAAATGCTAATTTTCAAATAGTTTTTCTTCAGACCCTGCAACTGCTCATTCAATTATTACAATCTACTTTTTCCGTATTTAAGTACAAAAGTTAATTTTCTGTGAAGAACATACAACACGAATGACGATTTGAGGAAAAACATGCAAGGAATATCGCTTATTCAGTAACAAACGTTAACCACCGTAACACTACATTCAACGATAAACGCGAAATATTCAACAAACCACTAGTAATGGTTAGAGATGGGCGATTCGTTCGCGAATATATTCAAAGAACTAGTTAATTTCAAAGAATGAATGAATAGCAGCTCATGAAAAAAGAACGATGGTTCTTTACCGACCGGCGAACGTACGACTAAAGAATCATTTAGATCACGAGCCACGAGTAAACAGTAAGTAAACAGTTGAACACCGCTCATCGATGTAGTGGTAAAGGTAATACCTATATGAGAGATCTGTTCTCTAATCGACAAATAGAGCTAGTTCACAAGAATGAGCTGGTGAATAACTGAATAATGAACAATGAACGGTGATCCTTTTCTGATCAACTTAACGTGAACCTTAAACATATCTTATATAACTTATTTTTAATTCTGTGATCATTGAATTTATCGATGTTATAACAACGTACATTTTCTGTGTAATTTATCATCTAATTAATTAAAGTATATAATTTATTCACAGTTTTTTTCAACATCACTGTTTTCAGTATTTTATTTATTCTAGTGCATTTTCATAAACTTTCATCCAGTTAGAAGGTAATTTTTAAAAATATTAAAAAAGAACCTAAAATTCATTGTATATTATGCTTTAAAATATGTATGTTGTTTTATTACAGAACAAAATGTCGTCACCCTCTACAAGATTTTCTAGTCATATCTGGTATCATTTTACAAAATTTGAAAAGAACGCAAAATGTCGATATTGCCAAAAGACACTTTCAATTTCTGGGTCCTCATCATATTTGAAAAGACATTTAAAAATAAAACATTCAACAGTATCTATAGAACGGTTAAAATCTCCATCAATTAATAAAATATCATCGGATTGCAGAGGAAATCTTAATCTCCAGTCTCCAACTACTTCTATCTTGGCAGAATATGCCCAGCCTAGAATAGAAGTTAAAGAAACACAAAGTGACTCATGTCCTGAAATCGAATCCTGTTTTTCCTTCACTACATCTTCGTCTTCCTCTTCAGCCATTTTGCAACAATCAATGAGTAGATTCATAAATGTAATAAAACCCATTCCATTAAATAAAAGTAGGGCCATAGACACCCAGCTTTTGAAAATGATATGCAAAGAATATCACCCATTTTCATTAGTTGAATATAAAGAATTTCAAAAATTTGTAGAAATGCTTTCCCCTAATTATAAATTGCCCAGTCGCAAAACATTATCTAATTCTTTATTGCCAGCTGTTTATAATGAGTTATTTGACAAAATAAAATTTCATTTAGGCACGGCAAAGGCAGTGTGCCTAACGTCAGATGGATGGACAAGCTTAAATAATATAAGTTTTTATGCACTTACGGCACATTTTATAGACAAAAACTCACAACTGATTTCATATTTGTTAGAATGTTCAGAATTCGAAGAAAAGCATACAGCTCAAAATATTTCTCAATGGATTAATTTAGTACTTCGAAAATTTGATATTCGTTATAAAATTACTGCAATAGTTACAGACAATGCAGCTAATATGAAGGCAGCTGCTACTAATTTGAATATTTGACATTTTCCATGTTTTGCACATTCATTAAATCTAATTGTGCAACACGCTATCAATATGTCGATGCAAAATATTGTTCATGAAGTTAAACATGTAGTTATGTATTTCAAAAAAAGCTCTTTTGCCTTAGCAAAACTAACAACAATGCAAGAAAATTTAAATAAAGATAAACAAAAAATTGAAACAGAATGTCGTAAACTCGATGGAACTCAACTTTTGATATGCTTGAAAGGTTTCTATTAAATAAAGATCCAATTATTTCATCAATCGCTATATTAGGCATGAAAACTTTTAAACTTGTAGATAGAGATTTGGAGGTTATTCAACATGCAATTGATATTTTAAGGGTATTTGATGAAGTTACAAAAGAACTTTCATCAGAAAAAACAGTTTCACTTTCAAAAAATGGTTGTATTAGTGAAATTAATGGCACGAAAATTAAAATTATATATGGAAAAAAATAGAAATCGTTGTGAAGAAATTAATGCTCTTTTAGATAATTTGCTGAATGGATTAATAGAACGGTTTGGGGGTGTATGTAATAATGAACTTATAACACAGGCAGCTGTTTTAGATCCTCGTTTTAAAAAGCAAGCTTTTATTTAAGATAATGCAAAATTCCGCGATATTTATAACAGTATTTTACAATAAATGAAAACTTTAATTGTACAACAATCAACACCTCAGATTGAAGCAGTAACATCGATAACACCTACTCCTACTACGTCGAGTGGTTCTTCTATTTGGGAGGATTTTGACCAAGGCATAAGCAACCTTCAATATAGAGATGATCCAGGATCGGTAGCAATAGTAGAACTTGATAAATATTTGCCAGAAAATTACTTAACTAGAAATGCTGATCCATTAGCTTGGTGAGAATCTTGGAAATCAATTTATCCGACTTTGTATCAAATTGTGCTGAAAAGATTATATATCACAGCTACAACAGTTCCTTGCGAACGTATCTTTTCGAAAGCAGGTCAAATTTGTACAGAAAAAAGAAATAGGCTTTCAACACGTAAAATAAGTAACATATTATTTTTAAATCATAATATGCAATGATTGTTATAAAAATTTGTAATATTTTAGTATTTATGTATATTTATACATTTTATCTAATAAAGTAATAACAGTGTCACAATGTGAACGTAAAAAATTGGTTTTAATTTTTGTTATTTTTCAATTTTATAATTTTATATTTCACCTTAACAATGAACAGCGATTCCTTTCTGATCAAGTGAATGATGAACGTAGTGAATCGTCAGTTCATTTATTCAATTATTCAATTATTCAGTTATTCACTGAATCGAAAAACTCTCTCGTTCAATGAACAAGCAGTCATTTATCAACATTTTTCCTTTTGATTTACTGATATGTTAATCAGTGTTGGTACATTTTTGTGATAAATCCACGATTTCTCATTTGTTTCCTCTGCAAGAACTTATCTAAAAAATCGTTAATTGGGCAATTTTTCAATAGTCTTACAATTAATTAATTAGTAATAATCGTGTCTGTTTATATTTTTTCCATTTAAAATATGTCTGTCATATATTTTGACTTTAAATTTGCTGTTATTACGTTTTGTACCGTTAAATGTTATTGAAACGTCATTTGTTCGATTTGTAATTTATATACATTTATGAACATTTAATCGATGCACGTTTTTACTTTTATTACATGTTTCTATTTTAAATTTGATAACTGGAACTCATTTATATTTTTGTTAACAATTTATAATTATATCATGTCTATTTTATACATTTTTTTTAGTCATTTTAAATAGATTCTTCATATTAGTCCGTAATTTTATAAAAATTCATCATGATATTCATTTTTTGCAGTCATTGTAAGTGTAACATCAATAGTAACAGTAACTAAACCTGTAACTGAGCGATGAAGAATGAATGAATCGTTAAAAAGAACTGGTTCATTTTAGTGAATGAACAGTTATGATCTGATCCCTAAAAAGAACAGGTTTGCCCATCTGTAGTAGTGGTAAGACGAGAATGACAAATCACGACGTTAGATTTTCGCATTCCATCATACACACAGATAGAAAAAAACATACTGCGCAAGCAATAAGTGGTGACATTTGAAATGAAATTAGCTTTTAAATGAATGTTAGTTTAATATATTAGTACTAAGTTATGAACACACACGTTTTCCATTATACGTTTAGTTTATTAATATTAAGTTTAAAATAAACGAATTACATTTGAAAACGTTTATTTATAATTTCGTTCAAAGATCTTACGGGTCCAATAGAAACTTTACACGGCCGCAGTTGGTAGGGATTGTGAGTCGACGCGCCCATCCATATTTGTCTGGTTCACGCATAACTTCAACTATTTATCACATTAATATCAAAGATTTATATATGTACACAGACGTACATATAAATGTGCGACCGGCCCATTAAATACCCATGAGAATTTTAATTATGAAGAGTTGATAAACAATAAATGTCTTATCTTCAATATTATTTGTGAATTTTTATTAGATAAATATAAAAATAAAGGAAGTGGTGATATGACGGAATTATAGCTTCTAGCAAAACGATTCATCGGATATTATTAAGGAACAACTTTATCTATTTTATTCATCGTCTAGTCAGTCTTTCGTTTGTCATTTTATTTTTGATAAAATAACTGTTCCTATGAAGTTATTTTTTTTATTATTATTATTTATAATTTATCGGTAAATGCATAAAAATGATGACAGCATAATGCTGTTAATCATCATCGTCATCATATCGCAATAATTTAATGAAATAAATCATTGGCGCCTTTGTTATTAAGTAAAGTATGCTAAATAACTTTAAACCCGTATACGTGAGGCAGGATGTCTCAACAGCCATGTTCATATTAGGTAATTTTACCTTAAATAATACGATTTATATATATATATATATATTCAATTCTTTGTATACGCGCAATCAGAAAAATAATAAGTCCGTTTGCTGAATGAGCATAGCTTATCGAGGATGTAAGGAGAAGCGTTCCAACGAGGGCACTCCCGAAAACAATGTACATCTTAGGATATGTCGGGGCCAGCGGCGCTTTAATCTTGATACGTAACGCGAAATTTAAAAAAAAAAATCCCTATTGCAATCTGGCCACGTATGCCATTAAATAACAGTTAGGTGAACATGTAAGAGCCTTTGGAGTTGCTTAATAATTCAGAAACCAGCGTATTTTAAATGAGATTTCAATCGAGCCAAATGTAATTGGAAATCTATTTATTTCGTTTTGCACATTATTAATGTTGAGATTATTGTGAAAAGTTGCGTTAGAAATATACCAGGGTGCCCCAATTATTAATTACAAAATTTTATTCCGATATTTTTTTTTTTTTTTTGCTCAACCACACTTATACGCCATACGTCAACACAGGTATAAGGATGATTTTATATGCTTGTATTTTATTCGAGCTTTGCTCAGCAACCAATTAATTTGTCGAACTTTTATATCCAACTCTTATATGATGCTTCCACTTAAGTTTACAATCATTTAATACGGTACTTAATTGAAATTTGTGTATTTATTGTTGAGGTTTACCGGTGGGGCTAGAACTGTTTATTAATAAACTGTACGTTGATCGATTTATTTTTATTTATTTAATTTTCCATTTGTTTAATTATTGTTCAACTTCGTTCAATATCGTATGTAATTTACCGCCAGTTAATTGTGCACATTTATCACACAATAATAAAACATCATCGTCCACAAATGTATAAACTTGTACTTCATCACATGTAGGAAAGTGTGTAGTAAACACTAAATACAGTGTGGTCCAAGTACTGAACCTTGAGGAACGCCTGCTAATGTTAGAGAAATTTGGAAAAGAATTTGTTCATATCTTACTTGGAAGTAACGATCTTAAAAATGGGAATACAAGATTAAATACATATTATTGGGAAATCTTGATTTTGTGTTTCAGATCATTATGCCATACCTTATCAAAGGCTTGTGAAATATCGATGAATGCATGTGGGCAGATTTGTTTTGTTTCTAAATTATTTTCGATATTTACCGCCCTGTGTAATCTATTGGGGAGTGCTGTTTGGAAAACCAACTTGATGATTAAGAAGAATTAGATTATTTGACAGATGTGAACTTATTACCTCTTAAGTATTAATTTTTCCATCACTTTAGCTATCACCGGTAACAAGGAAATACTATGCGGATTTTCTTCGGGCTTCCGGATTATATTAATTTGCTCATATTTCCATTGTGTTGGAAAAATAATGCGGTCGAAAAACAGAGTTAAATATATAAGTAAGCAGAACGATAGCATTTCCAGGAAACTCGCAACTTTACTGTTATTAGGTCATTTGATAACTGCAACGACGAACTTCGGACACTATTCGATATACGTGTAACCAGATTTGGCGTAGAATCAAAATTCAGAGACGTTCGTTAATTAAATGCGCAGAAAATAAATCGGCTTTTTCTTTCGATTGTCTCATTGGTGCACATTTCTTATAGATATGTTTGAAATATTGCTAAAGAATAATCATCGATGAGGAATGGAGATAGCTTACTGAAGTAAGCTTTTTTATTTTTTATATCGTTTATTAATTTTCTTGTTCAGTAAGGTTTTATCAGTCAAAAGTCTCTAGCTTGGAACCATTTTTCCTAACGCGCTTCTTTTACAAACTAATTTACGACGGATTTTTGTTTTGTGCTATGAGTACTTAATAGCTGCAATCCGAATTGAGCAATTTAGGTACTGAACTGCCATTTTGATTCGTTGCTTTTCAGTTAGGCTTTCTAATTTTAATTCTAAATGTTCTCGAAAGGCTTCATCAGTTTTATAGTTTTCTACAACTAATGGGATAATAATTCGCTAAGAGATCAAGAGAAGAAATAATAAGTAACAGGATGAGTTAAATTCTATACATTAAAGGAAATTTTCGGACGAAATGTTGATCACACAAAAAAAGGCGCAGATTTACGATCATTATGATGGTTATTGACAATTAAACAAATTAAAAAAATATAGGTAGCTCAAAGAGCAATGAAAAGGGTAAATAATTGTACTAATAAAAAAAATATATAAAATATTAAATGAAATGAAAGATGTTCAAAAAATACAGCAATAATAGAATTTGACTGGACATCTTATTCGAATGGGAATAAACAGATGAACTAATAAGAAATGTGCTCAAGGCTTGCCAATATAGATAGAAAAAGATTTAAAAAACACGAAAATGAGATAACGGACGGATTATTAAAAATATACAAGGAAAAATTTCATGCTTGAAACAGAATCGTCTGAAATGGAAAAAGCTTTGAAGAAAAAATATGTGTATATGTCTGCAGTTTAGAAGAGGTGAGTGTTCGATAATGGAATTTATTTCATAATACAGATATACACTTTAATGTATTCTCACTAATAACAAACTAACATTAAGTAATTTTTATTTGTATTGTAAATGTATATTTTAGAAATTAGGTAATAACGGATATTGTAATATCATCATTATAATGGTTGCACCTTCTTGGGGGAAAAATAGCGTACACAACTTTAAATCAAATAATATTTCTCTTTTCCTGGCTGCGTCTGTTATTTCTTAATCCTGTTGTTATTATTTCCATTCTTTTTCATCCTAATGGCGGTTTTCCTTTAATTTTGTCTTACATTGCGAGCAAAAATATTCCTCATTCCCGGATCTCATGTTCGACTGACTTTCTTTTACTGCTCGGTATATCATCTATCAGCACCATCTTTTTGATTTCATTTTTCTGGAATATTTCGTTATTCTCGCCGTTCAGGATATTCGCCACATTCGCCGTAATGTCCACATTTCGAATGCGTTTATTCGTTTAATGCTTTTTGCAGCGAGTGCCCAGATCTCTGATGCGTACTTTACAACTGATATTACGTAACGCTGATTTATTTTGATCTTAGTGGCCATTCTTAACTTTCGATTTGTTAATACTGTCTATAAATTATGAAACGATTGTTTCACCATTGCAGTGCACGATCTGATTTCTTTTGTCTCTGCTATTTGTCGTGAATAGAGAATCTCTTAATTTCTCACCTCAGTCGATTGTTTCATTGCCTATATTTATGCTTACTTCTTCATTACATATTCTCGTGAGTTATTTTTGTTTTTCTAACGTTTACTTCCATACCTAATTTCTTTCCTTCCTTATTCAACTTATTTAACATAATCTGTATTTCGCCACATTAGAACGCGAAACTAAAATTTTGTCATCTGCATAGCTAATACATCCTATTGAGTGCCCCCATTCACTTGTATAAATGTTGAAAAGCCTTGGTGAAAGCGGTGCCTATAATACCTTTCTTTATCTGGCATGTTTTAACAGAGGGTTAGTTTTTTAATATAATATTTTGTTCCCAGTATAGTTCCTTAATTATTTACATATCTTCGTTGTCGACGTTATGCTTTTGTAATATTTGTATTAATTCAGTTGCTGTACTCTAAACATTTTTTTCCCCGTATTCTATGAAACATGCAATAGCTTACGACCTACATTGAGTGTGCGTTGCACTTCACCACTTTTTTAAGCACGTGTCCTTTTTAATTGAAGGATGACCTTCGTGGGAAAAAAGGACACAAGAAGACGATATTATGTATATGCACATATGTTCAAAGTTGCTAAGGCGGTTGACGATCTATTCAACGACAACGATATTGCCGTTTTGCAGTGGAAATGTCGCGAATCTTATAATGTATCGTAATAATCTAAGTGTACTTTAAATTCTACAGACTCGTTTGTTATCACGAATAACTCTGTTCAATTACTGATTTCCTCTGTTTAGCTAAAATTACATACTCTGTTCAATTACTGATTTCCTCTGTTTAGCTAAAATTACATCATATAAGTTGTGCTGACGAAATATTTAGTAGATTTAAATTATTGTCAAAGTGGTGTTCTATTATTTCGCCTCGAATTCGTTTGTCCTTTTATTATTTGTTGTTAGATATCCGTTATTTCGTAATATATATGTGCTATCCTGCCACATCTCCATCTCTTTATATCTTATGATATTAATTAAGCATAGTTTTCCATTGCTGTTTCGGCGTGCTAGCGTATTTTTTATTTTGTCTGTCAATTTATTTATTATTATTATTTTTTTTTCATCTTTCTACATCATAATGCTTTCAGTTCTTCCTTTATTTATGGTCCCAAGTTTCTGACCCATACAGGAATACGCTCCAAACGTATGTCGGTGTTCTTTATACCTTTTTGGTATCGTCATTTTTTTTTTTTTTTAAATCGACCGGTATTTCACCTATTTCGTATACATTGGAAATTCATTTGTAAATGTATTAGAGCGTCCTCGTTTTCTTTATTTAATAAATATATATATATATGTGTGTGTGTGTGTGTGTGTATGTATGGATGTATTTATACTTGAACATATGCATATTTGTTTATGGATATTTATATGTTGTAATATAGCCTTTTTTTTTTTTTTTTTTTTTTTTGTCAATTTTTTTTCCAAAATTAGTTTTGTGAATTTATATTTTTAAGTTCCTTATGTTCTCGTAAGATATTCTAATTCTTCGCCACCTCCTTCCTCTCACTATGTCTCTATTTATACATATATATGTATATGTATATGAATGTGTGTGTTGTGTAATTCTTTTTATTAGTAATTTTGATGCATGTTTCTTTTTCAGTGTAAATGGGACTCGCCAATTAATATTTAATAGAAATTTGTTGCGCGCATTGGGTACGTTGTTTATAGTCGGGTTAATTTTAAATTTTGGAACTTTTCCCTTCTGCCATCGCTATCTCGATAATTCCTTTAGAACACTGCCAAATATAAAATCGCCGCTCCAGTTCTGATCTAATTTATCGTATATTACTCAATTACGAGATTATTAAAAGTTCCGCATTTAATTTTATTCGATGTTCCTATTGTGGTAAAGTTATTAGCCAAGTGGCTGAAATTTTTACGATATTCAATTTCACCACCGTTCGCATTTCAGTCCTTTTTTATATCTAGAATTATAATGTTAGTCGCAGCTAAACGAATTTACTTCAGTTGGCTTTTAAGTGTTTGATTAGTTTTATATATATATATATATATATATATATATATATATATATATATATATATATATATATATATATATATATATTATATATACCCACGTAAAAAGAATTGATGTAGCACTACATGAAACTGATCGTATAGTTAAGGATGCTTGAAGCCGACACCGATCGATAAAATAGAAATATTATCCGATATAGCACCACCAGATATAAGACGGGAAGTGATGGCTGGAAAAGAAAAAACAAAACAAGAACAAGACATAAGACAATACAAAAGATGCGGCAATAAGTCGACTCAAGTCAAGAAAGAGTTTTCTTAAAACAGCAAACGCTCTGACACAAACGCCGGAAATCACTAGGATGGAGTTATGGAAAGGAAGGCTGAAAGAAAACCGATTAAAATTATGGGAACAACCGAACGAACATCTACCTCCCGGTAATAAATTGCCGTGGTCAACATGGAAAACTCTAAATAGAATAAGAATTCTGATAAGTAGAACAGCAAAGAACATGAAACGATGGAAAATTACAGATAATGACAGATGTGATTGTGGCATGGTACAAGATTCGGAGCACTTATTAACTTGCTTATTGCTGCCAGTGCGATGCGGGATGGAAGATATGACAAGAATAGACGGAATCTCGGACGAGGCAGTCCAGATAGTGAAATATTGGGGGAAAAAGGAATATAAATGACCGACACGATAAGAAGAAGAAGATATATATATATATATATATATATATGATATGCAGTTTGAACTGTTACAGTTTTAACGGACATTTTCTAAATAGTCACCTATATATTTATCAGTTTGTAAAATATTAGCATATTACTTTTAATATTGTTACTAATAAGTGGGCACCGATTTTGTATATTGTGTACCAGAAGAAAGGGCGAAGATCGCGATTGTTTGGATAATTGTAATTGACCTGATGTGTTGTTTATCATATTCACCATCTAATATAAATGATATCGTTCACAAACATTACCTCACATTGTGTGCTATTAGTTAAGTTGTTCGTAGTTAAAAATTATTAATTTTCTCATTTTTGTTTTATTTTTATTATTGTTTGTGATATTATTATTATGGATTTCTTTCATAATTTGAAGACGTAATTTGCTGAATTTTTTCAAAGTTTATTTAAATATAATTAATGATTATATTGTTAACTTCATTGATTTGTTTTTTTAATTAACCTTACTTTAAAATTAAATAATGTAAAATTCGTAAAAACTTCATTTATCAATTTCGCCTAAAAGAAAGTTTATATATCTTTTTAAGTAGAACTAATTCGGTTTTTTAGTTGTAGCGTTATATACAATTAAGCTTCATGCGACTACGTCTTTACAACGTTCATTGCCTTATGTCCGAGTCTGTGTCAAGCAATCAGCGGAATGCCTAGATGTTCTTCAATTCGCACGTTGAGTTGATAAATTCCGAATGACTTCGTCGATCGATTATTCATGTCCTCTTTTTCATATTTAGTTTAGTGTAGCTACTATATTTAAATGTATCATGTTGGTTTTCTGTATTTTTTTCGAACGTTACATATAATTTATAGACTAATAACTTAATCAAGTCATTAAGTATTACTGTTTGATAAATGCGTAAATGATAAAATGAGAAATAAATAAAAATAGAATATGAAGTTAATAAAAATTAACAAGATTGTCTTCTTTATTAGGAAAGAAATACTCCAAGAGAACTTTGGCTTTTCCTTCATTGTTGGTTATAATTACGTTATTATCTAAATGTAATGTCGGCTACTAATTTATATCGTTTGCCCCAACAAAAAGAATTTTGAATAAATGTTTTCCAATCATTTAACCTAGTTTCTTCTATTAATTTTTTATAAGTTTTATTTAACAGGGCCAGAATGGTTTTAAAAATGATTTGTAGATTTTACCTTATTAAACTTACGTCTGTTTTTATTAATAGAAACGTTCAATCTTTCTAATTGAGGAGTCCACCAGTCGTTATACTTGGTAAGCTTAATCGTTTTGCATTGATTAATCTTATTAGTTAAAAATGACTGGAATCTATTTACAATATGTTTAACCATTGTAGAGGAATTACTATTATTAAACCAAGAAATAAATTGAACAACAATAAAGTTGTACTAGAACATTGGGAAACATCACATCGCGCAAGCAGGCAAAAATAGATTGTACTAAGAAGAATCCGCATCGGCCACACTAAACTAACCCACAGACACTTATTGTAAAGTGAACCACCACCATGTGTTTTGTGACAATAAAAATTTATGTCATCTCCATATATCCAAAACTGAACAAGGAACGTGGAGAAGCCTTTTCGTACGAACAAATGAGAAGAATTTCTACAGAAGACGCACTTAGTAATGACGAAGCTGTAGTACAAAGTAGTTTCCGATTTTTGAAAACTATAAAACTAAACCAGAAGATATAATTTTTAATCTACATATGCTAGAATTATTTTTATTTATATTTTAAATTACTAAAGTATGTAACCTTATAGAAGACATAATTTTTCGTTTAACTTCTTTAAAATTATTTACAAATATTTTTGATATACATATGGTATTATACACGTCATCGGGATAGTCTAGTGGCTCGAGTACGGACTTCTCTGCAGAAGGTATCAGCGACTCAAAGATTATCATCAGAAAATAAAAATATAAATAATCTTAATATTATTGCGTGGAAGGCAATGGCAAATCACCACGCCCATCATATGGGTGCTAGTAACAATATACTATAAAAACACGCGGGCATGCATTGTGTCGCGTTTGTGTGTCTACGCTAAAGCCTTTTTTTGGGGGGAGGGAGGTAGGTCAAGTTAAACCTTTGTGGCCAGCGGACTCTAATTGAAGGATTACATACTAAATTATAATTTTAAATAATAATTTTATACCTTAAAATAAAAAGAAAAATGAGAAATAATACTTTGTAGTCACAGCTTAATAGATAGTATAGAGAATATGGAGGGAAGACAACGAAAGATATTAAAAAGTGTTTGTCTATTATAATTAAATTGTGGCCAATTAAAAGAAGGTGATTTATATCTTCTAAGAAATTGATGGAAATTGTCTTTGATTATCTCCATTTGAAAAATTTAACTCTATAGAGGAATGACCCCTGCGTAATAAATCTCTGTTGATGAGGGGAATAGATATTGGGATACGAGCATACCAGCGAAATACCGGAAAATGCTACTGAACAATTCTAAAATATTTACCTTTATTTGAGGATCTCCAATATTCATACCAAGAATTATGATAGTTTGACTGAATTTTAGAGCGTAGATCTGATGATGGAATAAATGGGAATGTGACACCTGACAAGGAAGCCCGTTTAGCAGCAGCATGCTCCGCTTCATTAAATTTAAATCTGGAATAACTAGGAATCCAACAAAATTCTAAAACACCGCTCAGTCAAATAATTTGATTTTTAAGGGGTGGTAATCAAATCTGAATGGACAATTCTAAGACTATCACTACACACAACGTGCCTGTACCACCAAGCAAATTAAGTATATAATCACAAGCTTTGTTAGTAGCCATTAACTCGGCTGTGAAAATGGAAGCGTCCGAAGGGAGTTTGAATTTTTGGACTGTTACATTGACAATGACAAAGGCAGCACCTACTGAACCAGAATTTATATTAGATTTGGAACCGTCAGTAAAGATTTTTTGATAATTAGGAAATATTAAATGAAGTTTATTGTTAAATCATGCATCTCGAGGAAGAGGAATATATCTATAATCAAAGAATAGAGATACATTGACATGTAAATTTACTAAATTGTTACTTTATGTTCATGAAAAGTATGCGGATGGATAAACAGGAATTAGAGCTGGATGGTAATTGTAATAATGGGAAATTCTTGGTGCTAATAGCAGCATTTTAGAAGGAACGAATCTCCAGTTATTATTGATATAAAAAATGAGATTTAGGAAGTATGGGTCATTGAATTACAGTATTTTAATAGAAATCTGTCTGCAAGCATGTTTCTTCTGAGATGTAAGGGAGCAATTTTAGTTTCTGCTTAAAAACTGACTATCGACGTGGACAAAGGATGATATTTTGCATATGTATCGAGGATTCTGAGATTCAAAGTACAGGCCGAACTATAAATCATTGAGGCATAATTAAGTCTAGAGAGAATTAATGATTTGTATAAGGATAGAAGGGTCGGAGCCCCAAGTTGTATTTGTAATATAATAGATTCAAAAATTTCAAGAGCTAATTTTTAAGTTTTTTGAGATGATGACAACAAATAAGTCGGGAATCTCAAGTTATGTCCAAGTATATCACACAGGAGGTTATTGAAGTCGGCTGTTCCTTTATTCGAATATCAGTATTTCGTAAGTTGTATGGTCTCAACGTGAAAACTGCAATACTATCAGCCTTATCTTTGTTCTTTAAGAGTAGGAAAAATTCATCTACTGATATAGGCTGGGATAAGACATGGGAATGTTCATTATTTCTAAATACCATACCATTTGTTTAAAAAAAAAATAGGCCGGAGCAATAAAGCTTGTGAATTGATAAAACCAGGAGTCGTCTTTTACCGGTAAAGGTTGATGATTACATCATTTCTGTAAAATTATAAGTATTTTTGATATACATACATGGTAGAATTTTCTGTAGAACTGTAATATTATCTATAATAATTTAAATTGTACTGTATTGTAAGCGCAAATATAAATCGAGCGTCTTTAAATAAATATATAATTTTAATTTGAAAATTGTTTCTTATTTACAGTATTAAAATATATTATTTAAAAGGAGATTACAATTTTTCTTCTTGTTGTTATACCATAACTTCAACAGATTATCCGTTTGGCTTAAAATTTTTGACTTTTTTCCCCATAAAAAAAATGGTCTGTAACGTAATTATCATTGTGTGGTTAATCATGGTATTCAACAATTTTAGCTGGTTTTCGTTAGTAAGATTAATCAGCCAGTTATTCGAAGTAGCTTTTTTAAAAATAAATTTTTTATTTCTTTTTTTTTTAGGCACTGGTGAATCGGGTAAATCTACCTTTATCAAACAAATGCGAATTATTCACGGCTCAGGATATTCGGACGAAGATAAACGTGGTTTTATCAAATTGGTGTATCAAAACATTTTTATGGCTATGCAAAGTATGATTCGAGCCATGGATCTCTTAAATATTGAATATTCCGATTCTTCTTGCATAGTAAGTAGAATTATTTTAACTTATTAAATTGTGTTTATTCTCGTTCGTGATACTTTGTCAATTTTTGTTGTTGTTGTTTGTTTGTTAAACAACAGTTTTTTTTATCCTACATAAATTTTTATTTTTCATTTATGTTTTGTGAAATATTGTAGAATATCATTTATCGAACTAATATCGATGTAACTAAATGTTAATTGTTACGATTGTCGATAAAATATTCTTTTGTAAATACATGTTAAAATTTTAAAAACGCTGATATTTTTATTTTGTTTAATTTAGTTCAGTAGTGTTTACATTCAAAGTTAGTTATTAGTGAATACACGAATCGCATCATGTTGAACAAGTTTTAATTATACATATATATTATATATAGTGGCGCACCCAGGATTTGTATCTGGAGCGGGCTCAAACATACCCAACCCCTAAAAAAATATAAAAATGAATAAAATATACACAGCCAAATGTGTAACAAAATTCTGCAAGAAAAACAAACTATAAACGATCATGAACAACAACGGAACAAATAACAACCAAAAACCCACTGGTCACAAGCAGGGACAGATTCGAATGCCGAACGGCCCAACCAAGGATCATTTTTCCTTTGTGTTGCACAGTCAGCTGGATAATCTCTATGTTTGCAGAATTTTCTAACAGTACTTTTTGCAATCTAGGCTGATTTACACTTCTTCAAAGTGATAACACCAGCTCTTTCAAATATTCTCTTGTGTTTCAACTATCATTTTACCTAGGAAATTGTTTGGAGCTTACAAGTTATGCGCTTTCTTGATATTATACTTCCTCTGGGGTGACTTAAGCCCGGTAACCCCCCCCAGGGTGGGTGCGCCACTATATATATATATATATATATATATAAATAAATAAACAAATTTACCGGAATCGGGATTAACGTTGCTACTTCCGAGTTCAATGTAAGTGGAATATTTTAAAATACTTATGACATTTATTTGGTTAACTTCGCTGTACAACTCGGATACATGTGTGTTGAGAAAAAGTGGATTGCAGTCGACTTGAAGCATTTAGAAAGCGCCGCTGGCAAAAGTTATATCGAATTAGTTGGACAGAAAAACTTGAATAAGAAAGCAAGAAGGGTGAACATGTAAAACTCGTCCGTTAGTTAGGATGTCCGAAAATGACATTCACGATACGTCGCTATCGTGAGGAAAATTCCAGAAAGAAGATTACGTGAACGATGCATAAAGACATTTACTGATGTTTTATTAAACGGGTACTTAAATTACGTAAATTTGAAGGAAGAATGAAGTTACGTCGACCGTATTTTGTGGTGACAGATTGTGTCAGGACGATATAGTATTCCATAGATCTTGTCAATCTTTATTGATCGATGTTCGAATGGATTGTTCCGCGCGAACAATTAAAATACCTTTCGTAAATATGTTTTATGAATAAATAAACAAGATCGCATTTCGCAGATAAAATAATATGGTGGTTTTTATCGGAAGTCGCAAGCGAATATTTTAATCGATCGCCGAAATGTAAAATATTCAGAATCAATAAATGGATACGAAGTTCTTAATAGGTTTTTCGTTTTAACTTAATTTAATTTATTTAATTTGTCAAAATCAGATGCAAAATAGCCAATTGTCCACTGGCACTTCATGTCCTTCATCTACTAGGTGACATAAGTCGGATCAGGTGGATTTCTTAATTTACACGCGCAACATAATAGAAACAAATCGTGACAACGTTGATTAATTTATTATATGACGAATAACGATAAATTATTTATGCGTTGATATCAAAGCAGTTTACCGTTTCCGCGAAGTTAGTTATTACCATTTGATCATAATGAGCTGTCAACGAAAGTTTTCACATTTAATCCACGAATACCGACATAAATTTACATATGTCCACTGTTTGGCTGATGTAAGCAAATTTATTTTCGAGTTCTCGCTGAATGATATTCAGTGATGTATGGTGCATACGAGGAATACTGTAATTTTGTATAAATTTCAATTCACTCCGATAAACATAAAATTCGTTATAAAATATTTCTCCAATTGGATCATACCATTTTACTTCTGCTCGCCATAAATCTTGCGTTTGCTCAGATAGTTATTGCTAGTAGAATAGCTAACATATTGAAAGTTCGTGATATATCCGATAAAAGAACGTGTTTAATTACGACCAAGGTAAATGTTCTTAAATTTACCGCGACGAGTAAGTAATCTAATTCAGTGCACCAAACGATTCCTGGTACATTTGTAATCATTTCATTTCCGGGCGATCGTGGTTTTGTGTTTTGAGTTTAAACGACGTAGTTTTTCTAGATGTCAGTACTGCTTTTGATAAAGTTTGGTACCTTGGTTTAATTCACAAAATTAAAAGCTATTTTTCACCGGGCTTTTGTAAACTACTCATGTCATACTTAACTGATCGACAGTTCTATATACATTTTGGATCAGCTACTACGTACTACATTAGCATTCGCGCTGGTGTTCCACAAGGCTCTGTACTTGGTTCTATCCTCTTCCTACTTTATACTATGGATATTTCTCAAACTCCTGAGTCAACAACAAGTCTTTTTGCCGACGACACTGCAATAATTTCACATAGTCGCAGTTATGATACAGCTGCATGCATTCTTCAAACAGCTGTAGACAATATTTCAACTTGAGCTTATACCTAGAAAATTAAACTAAATGACAGCAAGTCAGTACGAGTAGACTTTTCTCTCCGACACCATGGTTACATTCCAACTTATTTAGATGGTAAACCGGTTCCAGTTTCTAATTCTGCTCGCTACTTAGGTCTGCATCTTGATTGTAAGCTCAATTAACACGAGCATATTAGAAGAAAACGCAAAATGTTGGACCTTCTGTTCCAACTTTCGATGGCTCCTTCAGCCTCATTCTGAGCTTAGTCTCGAAAGCAAGAGGCTCATCTATACTTCAATTTTCCGACCAGCATGGAGCTATGGTGCAGAGGTCTGGGGAACAGCAGTGAAATTCAATCTCGAAATTCTTGAAAAATTTCAAAACAAGTTTAAAGAGCACCTTGGTTTGTCTCGAACGCCCAACTTCGCATCGATCTCAAAATCGATCCAGTTCGTGTTATCATTCACCAGAAGTCAAACAGCTACATTAATCGTCTTCACCTCCATCCGAACGTTGAAGCAGTTTTACTATTAGATGATTCTAATGACACCCGACGGCTGAAAAGAAAACATCAGCTGGATCTTATTCATATTTAATTTTATTATTTTTTATAAAATAATTTAACTACCAGTGAAATCCTCATATAATTAGTTATGGTAAATGTAATTAGTTTTACAGTCCCAATAAAATTTTTATTGAAGAAAAAAAAAAACAGAAAAATTCCGAGCGATCGTGGTTTTGTGTTTTGAGTTCAAACGACGTAAGAATTCGAACGAATTGCTTTGATATTTTCAAAGAGACATACCAACAGATGCTAAATTGAGTTGTAATTTAACTGCATTTTGTACACAATCCGATCCAGTATATAAGTCGTCCGTGTAGAAATCATTTTAAAGTGCACTGATAATTCTAATTCCATTTTGTCTCTAAGTAGGAACGTGCAGCTTGTACTATATATTACACTAGTTAAATCACACGATCGAACTTCTACTCCTCTCAACACAAAATACATCGATACCGACGATCATTAGGATGTAGAAGGATCTTAGCGATACACTTTTGTAATATTTGCACAAAATGCGATAGGATTTCTTCGAAATTTAAGAATAATATTAATTAGTTCGGATTGCAATAATGAACCGGTTCTAACAAAGTCATTTTTAACGAATATAAGAAGCGTCGAAAACCACACGAAATTTAGTTGTCAAGCTGGTTAGTTTTTATATTAGATGATGAATATAATATCACGATTTTTTAAATCTTCACACGATATCATGTGATCTAGTTCTTCATACAAGACGATTTATTCAGCAAACACGATTGAGTGAAAGCCGTGTGGGTTATTCATATCCGATTTCATTGATAAACGTTAACGCTGTCTTACTGTATGCGTTTTCAAATTGTGGTTCTAAGAGTTCAAATTTCTGGGTATTCTGACCGTCGTCGTTGCGATTAATTTTTTTGGATATCCTAAAATTGTTTTACTTGTTCATTCGCGTTAACTGTAGACAAGTTACAATAATTTTTTTGATGTTTAATGCTGTTGTTGATAAATTTTACGAGCCCGAAATGCCATACCCGAATTTATAAGATTCTCAATAAAATGTCTTTGATCTTCAAGAATAAATTTGACGAGGTGAACCTAATACTTTATCGATGTTATTATATGAAATATCATTTGACTCAGCGACATTTTAATATTGTAACTTGTTCATTACATTATTGGGGTTTGTATGCGATACTATGCTCGACCATATTTGCTCCAACTTCAAACTGAAAATCTGAAATCCAAGATTACAATATAAATGTTGTAACGTATTTAAGTAGAGATTCTGTTATACCCACTAAAATGTTATCGAAAATTCATTTTTAATTATCTTTAATTTAGTAACCTCGCAAAGACTTCTTCGAACGAAGTTTACTTCAGACGCAGTATCACTCGTACGAATATGTTCTTTGACTTTATTTGTACTACAGCGATTGACAAGACAACATTTTTGTTTGCGATTGACTTACTCGACGAATATTTAGCAGTTACCGAAGGTTCATTAATAACAAATGTTGAATCACGATAATGTAACATAGAATGACGATTACTGTGCATAATTTACAATTAAACCTCTTGCAATTTGCAACACTATGATGGGGATTAAAACACTTTGAACATGATTTAGAAATTAGTTTTCATTATAAACATTTTATTTTAATTAAACGGTTCTTCGTATTTTGGACAATGTTTCCGTACAACCCAGCGCTTGCTTTCCAAGGCAGTATATAAATTGTTTGAAGTCACATATCAGCACAGTGTAGGTCTAAATCGAGATGCATACATTGCCATAATAAGCATTTGTGTTCAAAAAATAACGTATCATCGTCAGCTTGAGATATAAAAATCAGCTGTATTAACTACAAAAGGGGGGACTATTCTTCAACAAATCGAAACGGTCCCGTCTGTGCTGATCAGATTAATATATAAAACAACATCGCTCCAAAGAAACGATTGAGAAGAAAAAAAGTAGATTGGTAACGGTTGTATCTACTCCAGTCGGATCAAAGCAACCTTTAGGATGGTCAACAAAAACGATTACCTCATTATCTTCGTCTAACATCCAGCACACAAAACAAACAACGTAGTCTTAAGAGTAAAATGATCGAAACCAAATGTCATTAAAAACAACAATCTTCTTCTTGAGCCATCTTCGTTATCGAAGGTTGTCTCACAGCCTTCACTGCTTCAAACCATGGCTATTGGTCCTTTACTAAATAGGAAAAAATTCTCTATCCCGGAAATCGCCATTCGTTCTTAAATAATAGCAACATTAATAATATTAATAATAACAAAACAGTTTATTCAGTAAATAACACATTAATCATAATAATTCAGATTCCCTTAGTAAGCATATTACTTTTTTCTCTCCTCGTCCACAGAATTGCGTTTACTGTATTCTGGTTACAACTGTGTTTTTGGTGTCATCTGTTTAGGCGCGTTCTTTCAATTAGTAACTATATTCGAAAGTTTAACCTTCCGCAATATTATAGTTTACCTTGTATTCAACCGTTCGTATTTTACAATGGAACGCAACAACATATCGATAAACAAACCTAATCTATACCGTTGATATTATTTTATTTTCCTAGACATGGCTAAGTCAATACTGTAATTTTTCCTTTAACGATTATCTCTTAACTCGAAATGATAGAGCTAATGGTTATTTTTTAATATGCAATATGATCTCCATCATTGCCGTCATTATATTCAAGCAATTTTAAATGACAGTCACTATACTGTTGTCTACACTTCTATCAAGCATAGTACTGAATAATTTTATTTATATTTTTATTTTACTGTCACCTGTTTTCTTTTATACGAACTTATTTATGTTATTTATTGGTAACATAGTGTTTATTCGCAGTGGAGATTTTAAACGTATAAATTTCGCAAATTTCTTAAATTCATTATACACATCATTATTTACTAAATGGTTCCAAGTATAATAATAAAGTTGGTGTGCTTTTGTAGTTCCTTATTTAAATGTTATTAAGATATTCGTTCTATTAGGTTTTATTCCTGTTTTACTGCCCAGGCTATGGTAATACACCAACCGTTAAAGTACGTTTATCAACATCGTCCAACTTCGTAAGTTCTTATTCGTACCGATTCGAAAAATTATTTAATCGCTCTAAAATCTATCATTTAATCCCGTACATCGCCTTCCTTATATAAAAACTGAATTTGGGTTTCTTGTTGTTAGAATCTGGCATTTCTGTTAGGTTCTCCTGGATTCCTAGACACTCCAGCATACCCGTAACGTTGTTTAATTTCGTAATCTGGAACAAGGTCTTCGTAAGGTAGCATCACAAGTACTTGAATTTAGTTACCCTTTTAATTTAATTTCCGTTAATTCTTAATTTATCACGAAGTAATCCTTTCTTTGAGTCAGCCATAATTACTGCAACTTTATATATTTATTAAAACTTTCGTGGTTGTTTTCCATACGTCTAGAATTATTTTCGGTGAAAACCACGTCCTGATTATTCAAAAAACTTAACGTTTCGAATGGGCTTACACCACTCATCATCAGAAACGAACTAAAGAAATAACTCAAGGGTTTGTGGTTTAGTTCGTTTCTGATGATGAGTGGTGTAAGCCCATTCGAAACGTTAAGTTTTTTGAATAATCAGGACGTGGTTTTCACCGAAAATAATTCTAGACGTATACTGCAACTTTGTTATTTTTCAACATGTACGAATAAAAACATCATAGCAGCATGAAAAATCGATATAAAGTTAAAGTACGCACGGTCGTAGTGTGTCTTTACTGTTTTTTTAATCAAGTTTCTGGTGATATCCTTACGTAGATAAGACAGTAAACTAAACTTAAATGGCACTGGGCAGGTCAGGCGACAAGAAGAAGAACTGATGAAAAACGAACCTAGATCAGTAATAACATAATGGATATTGCGAGTTGTCGCGGTCGGCGACTTTACACTAGGTGAATGACACCACAGAAGACAGCCGAAGTGAAATAGATAATCGAAGTCTACAACGGATAGAACTTGGGAAAAGAAGACCGCTCACAATTCGTGAACGTGTAGATAGACAGATAAATAGACAGGAGTGAGCGTTAAAAAGTGAAGAAAGAGCGTATCGCGGAAATCAAAATCTGACTGTTCTTCCACATTTTTAATACATTTTCTTTAGAATATTTTTTTTCCTTCCTTGTTGAACACTTTAAAAACTTCCGATTGAAATTCTATCAATCTATATTTTTTTCAGTTCGTCATGTATATTATCGTTAATTTGCTAAGATTGTAGATAGATTTGAATTTATATGTGGTTTCTTTCCGTATTGAATCATCTGGAGATCTCCACGTGTCAAGTTCTCTCGTACGATGTAGTATTCGATTAGCGGATTCAACACAGCAAATTGCTGCAGTATTCGTTTTACCCTTTCATTGTATACGCCTACATCGCATTTTTTTATTACTGTTTCTACCGAAAGCTTATAATCACCTCTTTCGATTTTCACATTTATGTCTCTCATTATAATGAACATTTCTTGACACGGTGTTTGATCTATCTGTTCTGATAATTTATTCTAAAAATATTCTATTTCTTCATCTAAAGTTGCATTATTTAATATGTAAACATGATTATAGTTTACGGATATCGGTTAAAATCGCATTCTAATCGAATTATTTCGTCGTTTATTCGGTTGTATCAAATCGCTAGGTGATTTAAACTTTTGTCTACAATTATTTCCACTTCGTTAACAATGTCACATCTACATTTGTGGATTTTCTGTTGGCGTTTACTCCCTTAGCCTTTGGGTAAACAAAGCCCTAAACGCAAACCGATGATGTTGCGTTATACATTAGCAGGTGAAACATATATTTACAGGCAATCGTAAGAGTGTAAAGTTTTGTAGAACATTGTCGATATTCTACCGATTTAGACATGGTGGTTATATATATTCTTGATTTATTATTATTATTATTATTTTAATAAAAACAAAAATTGTGATATATTTCTATTTATTCGTATATTCACAGTAATTATTATGATTTCGTTAGGAAAAAGCGGATTTAATTAAAAGCGTTGATTTTGAAACCGTAACATCGTTCGAAAGTCCGTTCGTAGAAGCTATAAAAGATCTTTGGAACGACGCTGGGATTCAAGAATGTTATGACCGGCGAAGAGAGTATCAGCTCACGGATTCTGCGAAATAGTAGGATTTTTTTAATATGATTAGTAACAATTTATTGTCAAATGTTAAAAAAAAAAAAGTAAATACTAACGAAATAGTCACGAATAAAATAAGTATAAAAAAAAAATTGTATACTATACAATCAGCATTATTTTCCATGTAAATCGTGTACAATTTTTTATTACCTAACGTTTCGAAAACAAAGTTTTCATTTTCAAACTGAAAGCGGTTATAGATGCGTTATGTTGTCCAAGCAAGTGCCCTTTTTTGTGCGCATCCGTTTATCGATATTTTTCTTATCATTATTCTGTGCTTGAGTTTTTTATTGAACTATCAGTAGGTTAAAATAAAAACAACTGCCAGTTTAATAAACGACTCCAATCTTAGAGTAATAATGACAAAAACACCGATAAACGGATGTGCACAAAGAAGGGTACTTGTTTATCTCGAAACTAGAACAACATGAAGTATAAAACTGTAATTGTTTTCGAAATGTTAAGTAATAAAAAATTGACACGCTTAAAAATTGTGAATATAATGAAAGTTTAACCTTCCGATACACTGGTTGGAGTTTGACAAACCATCGCTATTTATTTTGTTCAAAGTATTTCCCACGAATTTTGAGAGGCGAATTCCCGCATACCTTCCGCATAATATTCTTGACAATATGACATAGCAAACAGTTTTAGTCATGTGTGTCGTAAGTTATAGTGATATTTGTGCAGACCAACTCGTGTGGATTCTTGTTATTGTAGGTTTATTTTAGACCCCTGTATTTATATTACTTTTACGTTAACAGTTACGTTTTATCTAACTCGCGCGCTTGTTTCTTTTGTTTGTGATCAGTTCGATTTTCCAATTTTATTTTTACAAAAATTATAGTACTGTGAAAGAAAATATGGATAATCATGAAAAAGGAGTTGCTGAAATTCATAAATTATTAGAGCAACCTACAGATAGCGAGTTAAACGAATTAGATAGTGACAATGATTGCTGATCCTGAATTTGTGGAACTTGTGGAATACGAAAGACAATCAGGAAGATGAAGAAAGTACAGCTAATTCAGTAGTTGAAAATACGAAAGCTTAAGTCGCATAATTATTACATAGGAATATGAAACTTTAGATGAAATGTTAGCTTTTTGTAGTCGCAGTGGATTTAGAGTTTACATTTCAGAACATTTTATACAAGTCATTTGGAACTGTATGCAGACAAACAGTTGAATGGGCCGCGGAACAATATTCATCTTTATTTGGCTTCAGTGAGGGTATACCGAGAAAAGGAAAATATGTTTTAGTGGTGTCGTCTATGTACAAAGATGATTAACAGAAATCAACGAAAACTGACAATAATAGCGGTTTATAATTTAACTAAAGGTAGTGTTGATACTGTCGATCATCTTTCAAGTTCATATGATGTGGCAAGAAATCGAAAACCTTGGTCTATGGTTATGTTTTATGGCCTTTTAAACAGAACGAATTAATCGCTGATTATTTAAGAAACGCTTAGCAACTCAATTGGTCATGGAGAATATGAAAAGACGAGCTCTAGATCAACATATATCACGAACAATGAGATAAAGTTCTATTCGCTTACCAGTTACAGCAAAGAACGCTTCTGTAAAGACCGTAAAACTAAAGATTACTGTAAGCATTGTAATAATTGGTTTTGTGTGGAGCATAAATTTATATGTGAAGAATGCTAAAATTTTGTCTCTTTTAAATGGGTACTAAGTTTAACGTTTTGATATTTTTGGTTTATAATAAATATACCTTTTACAAAACGTATGGTTTTATCTAAATTATCTAATATTAGATGTTTATTTGCGCAGTATTTTGCGATGTATATCAATTATGTTGTATGTTTTTTACTAATAAAAATATTTCAAATAGTGTAATTTTTTGAAATCGATGAAAAAGAAAAAAGGTTATATAAATCCATATTAAAAAAAAAAAATGAAAACAAAGAATAATTTAAAAACGGAATTAAAAAAAAACGTCTAATTCGTGTAACAGCACTCGTGTATTGGAAGGTTAAAAGTCTATTTAATTGTATACATGTTAAAACTTTTGAACGAAAATTTTGCTAATAAATTACCTTAGTTTTTCATAGTTACCGAATTTCACATTTGTAAACTTTACTAATTATAAATATACATACGTACTAGATGGTTATAATTTTATATACATATGTACTTTGGCGTTTTATACTATTACTTGATATAAAGTAGTATATACGTATTTTTATCGGAAATATAGATTGAAATTGATTTAGAAATTAATTTTCAATAGTTTCTGATGGTGATGAAATTAGTAGAAAACTTAATAATCCAGTTGGTAAAGAATGGACAAAACAGTATCTTATTTTAATAGCGAAAAAAAAAACAGATGAAATTTTGTTATATGAAATGCTTTTTATCACGTTACGAAAAATTATGATCACGTCGAATAAAAGCTAGGTCGATTATTTTATATGAATTTATAACGTAGTACTAAATTGTGCAGTAATTTGTATCTAGCGTTTTTGTCGTGTATGTGTGTACTACATTATTTACGAGGGAGTAAATAATAAATTACATAATATATAATATGATGCGTTACAGTTACCTTAGTGAAGTGGATAGGGTAGCGGATCCAAATTACCTGCCAACCGAACAAGACATTTTAAGAGTTAGAGTTCCGACAACCGGTATTATAGAATACCCCTTCGATTTGGAGGAAATAAGGTTTAGGTATGATTGCACCGCGTGGAAATGGCCAATCGATTATATTTTCTATATACGCATTCTGTTGCATGTTGCCATATTAATACTAAATATATACGAATTGGCTTTTATTCGATAATTGCGGCTTTTTTTGGGTTGCTGAGTGATTATCGTGTAATGTATTGCGGGGTTGTTTTTTTTTGGTATTTTTACTTAGAAACGTTTGGTTTATTGTAATGTTTTAATAGTATATTCTTGGCTTATTTTTTTCTGACTGTAATTGAAATTATGTTTATTCATAAATTTCATTATCTTAATAAATTATTTAAAATTATGTAAGGTTTCGGTTAGTATAACGTGCTTTCCTAAAAAGCATTTCTACATACGTGATTATTATAATTATCGTTTATTGCAAATATTTTTTGTTATTATGAGATTAAATGTATAATAATTTAAAACGTATGTTATTATTTTAAAAAAAAAAAAAAGAATAAATAAATAAAAAAGAAACATAAGAATTAACGGTTTCTATAAATATCGTACATTTTCTCATTTGTGTACTAGTTGCCTATTTGATAATGTTGAACAAGTGAAAAGTTTCTTTCACACGTATATGTATAAGGGCGTGGGCTAATGTTTGCGTGAACTAATCGTGGAAATATGCATGAACACTGAATACTCATGCATAGATTGTTATCTCACTTGCGTGCACACTTTTAATTATTTCGTTTATTTTATTATATTCTTTTTATATTCGTGCATTGAGCTACTTTAAACTGTAGCTATTTAATGCAAATTATTATCATCATTCAAGTTTTAAACTGTTTAACAGCTACCTTAGCGATTTAGAAAGAATTGAACATCCTGATTATCTTCCAACTGAACAGGATATTTTAAGAGCCCGAGTTCCGACAACGGGTATTTTGGAGTACCCTTTTGATCTTGACGGTATCGTATTCAGGTACGGCGTGTGTAAATGTACATGCACTCTACCCCTCAAGTACTTGTGCCACCGATTGTGTATATATATATATATTTCACCAAGACCATATCCGGTAAAGTCGATTGTTACCTGCCGAAAACTTTTATATGTGCGTAACGATATGAAATAGAAATTATTTTAAATTACGAAGAAAAGGAAATAAATTTAACAAACGATGCATTTATTAGGCATAATGACGAGAATCGGTTAAATGGGTTATGTACATTTTTCGATTTATTTCGTAATTTACTTTTAATATTTATTTTTGTATTCGATAATACACAATATAAAAGTTGCACGGTTTTTTGTAATAATAATAATAATAATTGAAGGTACGTAATAAATTAAAAACTCCGTAAAAGCAGGTAACCTCATTCAAGAGACAGGTGAAAAATCGGTTTGATTTAAATTATTTTATTATTATTTTTCTTTTTTAAATATAAAATATTTTTCGTTTTTCTTTTTTATCTTTGTAATCACATCAATTAATTAAAAAATAATAATCACCTTATTTCTGCACAACTAATTTATCATAACCATAATTTCATTTTTCATCTCGCAAGAAATCGGGTGTGAAGAAAAAATTGTAAATATGTATATAACTGTCGTACATGTTTAAAATTTTATTGATTTCTATTAAATATATTAATCGTAACGATCTGAATGATACTTGTGTGGATGTTTTTATTTTTTATAGTGCTGAAGAATTTACACTTTGAAATTTTGTTAGTTTTATTTCATTATATAATTTTCATAAATATAAATAAGTGTTAAAAAGTATTGCGGGAATTATGAAGTAATACGGACATTGTCGATTAACTAATCAGTTGCGTTATTTACCATATTAACTTATCATTGACATTGACGGAGGGCGACAGAGTTGTGTCATAACCTTGATAATTACATAATTATACATTCCTAAAATTTTTATTAATAATTTTTATTCGTTTATTTCTAATTTCACGTAGAACTCCTGGTTTTTTCAAGTTGTTTCATTGTTCTATTGCTTTACAGATGTTGCGTGATTAAAAAATATTAATAATGTATGCAAGCTTTATTGTAATTTTTTGGCGTTCGTTTGAAGAAAGTTTTTAGATTTTAAAAGTGCCTAATACTGTTTAATAATTAAACTAGCATTTCTCAATGAAAATATATCCTAACAATTTTTTTATTATTGTTAATTACAGAAAAATAAGGAAAAGTCATTCACATAATTAAGATTTAATTTTTCAACGTATCAATAATTTCTCGTAATTAAATAACCTATTTTAAAGTGTTAAAATTAATGAATTTGTTGTTAGTTTAAGTTCTACGTTAATCGATATTAGTTTTTTTTTTTTTTTTTTAATTTCTAAATCTATTTTCAACAATTTTAAAGAAATATTTTAGTAACTTCTTATTTTATTGATTTTTTTTTTTAATTTCTAAATCTATTTTCAACGATTTTAAAGAAATATTACTAGTAACTTCTTGTTTTATCGATGGAGCATTGCGATAATTACGTTTACAAATTTTGAATGATGGTGAAATGATCGTTTTTATTAAAGTTTAAAAAAATTTACGATGCTTGCCAAGATTCTACACACAGGTTATAAAATAGCAAACCTAAACCTCATTGACATGCAGAAATATTTGATTGTAATTTCGAGAATTAATTTCCAATTAGAAATTCCAGTGCATGACTTATTTTATTGTAAACTGATCTTTGTATTTTTCCCGAAGGAAATAAAAATAATCGTACTGGTTAAACTGATAATTAAATATAAATTCGTGATTAAATATATTACGAACGTGTATATTGATCGACAAAAATAGTTTCAAATTTTTGTTGAATAGCTGATGCTTTAATTCAAATTGTTCACTGGCGAGATTAGATTAAGTCGAACTAGATCAGATTAGGTTACATAACTTTAGAATGTGCTTTTTTCATCACTATTATTATGGGAGTAATAGCAAAATGTTTTGTATGGTATAGGGCAGGGGTCGATAACGCGCGGTCCACGAGTCGCATGCAGTCCATTGCAAGTTCTTAATATAAATTTTATACGGTAAATTGAATATTACGAAGGCTAAAATAGTAAATAGATAATATTTTTTAAATTTGAACTTGCTGCATTAAAAATTCTTAATAGTAATAACAACAAAAAATATGAAAATAAATTTTTACAACTATTAGGTTATGTACTATCTCGATTTGGAGAATTAAAACAAAAACAATGTGACAACTGTTGGCGTAAAAACATGGCAGATACTGGTTTAAATAGGATCGATTAATAAAAAAGAAAATGTAAATAATTGAACATTAAATAACCTCTCTGCAACTTCATTGTACAACATGGAGTTTATAACAAATTTATAAATTTTGGAGAAAACAATGAAGATTATAGTAATATCCGTCAATTACATTCGCAAGAAGGTATGAACCATCGAACATTTCGATCATTCTTAACCGAAGTAAAATGGCTTAGTCGTGGAAAAGTTTTAAACAGATTTTTCAAGTTGAGATTGAGATTGAGATTGAAATGTTTCTGACAGAAAAAGGAAAGGAAACCATGTACCAGAATTATCGCTTTTTAAATGGATAAACAAGTTAGTTTTTTCTCGTTGACATTACAGTGTACCTCAATAATTTAAATATTTCATTATGAATTATTAAAAAAAAAATCAAAATTTTCAATTTAAAATAAAATTGTTTATTTCTCAACTCGAAAAGTATAATTATTGTCACTATCATAATTGGCAAGCGTTTTTAATAAACGAACAGTGTCCCTCATATAATATTTATATTGATCCGCGAAAATTTTCGTTATCGATTTCAAGATTTTTATGAAAAAGAAAATGAAATTTTATATTTTGAAAGAACCAGACTAGAGTTAACTAATTTTGAATTTTTTCGAGCACTTATTTATGCGAAGAAACTTTTTTAATAATTAATTTTTTAAAATAAAATTAGAAAATGAGATTTACCAACGTTTGCAAAACATTTTAAGGATTTCAGTTTCTTAAACCCAACCTGACATAAAAACGATATTGGAAAACATTCAAGGAAAAAAATCGCATTATTAAATTCTTAATGTTTTCATTGTAATAAAATAAATTATTTTCTTTTTTATGAATTGCCCTTTTTGTAGATTGTAGCATGTAAATAATATTCTTACTACTTTTTATTTTATTTTTAATTTTATTTTTTTTTTAATAATATTTGTGTTCGATTAAAAAAGAAAAAACTATTTCAACTACATACTAAAAATACAAAACATGTTTAATTTCACTTTATCAACATATACCATTCGCTGTGTTACTATTTTAAATTATATTATTTCATTTTTACGAAAGCAATACTTATTCATGTGTTTGTTTTACGTTTGTTTTCTTATTTTGTAACTCAGACGTCAATATCGACGTAAATGAATAAATAATTAGGTATAATGACATATGTAGGTTCAAAATAGAACGTTAATTTTATTTCGGTATCAGATAATTTTGCACCATATGTATATATATATATATATATATATATATATATATATATATAAATGTTAATATTAATATTAGTTTGATTTGAAAGTTGCGCATGTAAATGACGTAAAAAAATTTCATTATTATAATGTAGAAAATAAACATAATAGTGATAATGAGAAAGCATATTTTCTTGGTACAATTTTGTGGTTCGCGTGTTATGAAGAACGGTTTTTTTTTTCACTAAAAATGATGATGATGTCATCTGTTTATTAATTAAACGCGACGAACTAGTATGTTATCGGCAGTCGAGAAAGAAATATCATCAAGCAAATTAATTTTGATAAGACTTAATTATCACCGTTATCACTTTATCATTTCGATGTGGGAAAACCCGTTTAGCGGCTGCTTGCCTATTCGTCGCTATTTTATAATTTTAAAATTCCATCGCATTCATTCGAATACTCGAATATTAAAATATCGCGCGATTTTATTATTAACTAATACTTCATTTTTATTAAACTGCTTCCTCGTCGATAAATATTTTTTTAAAACAATTTATATTTGATTTACGTGTTTTAGCCCAATGCTTTTTTCATTTTAATTAATTTAATATATATGTACACGATTGTTCTGGATTTGATGATATTTTCACTTGCATTTGCTCTCGTATACGTTTTTTTTCTCATTTTTTTAAATATCGTTTGTCTTCATTATCACTTGCGTTTTTCAACTTTTTCATTTGTGTTCCAGTTTTTGATTTTATTTTTCCTCCACACACTTTTTGTTTTTAACTATTATTTTTTATTCGTATTATTGTGTTATCAATATTTTTTTCCTATTGTAACTAAATTACTGTGATTCAATGTATTTTTTGAAACAAAAAATAAAAGTAACGAAAAATGGGTAAGGTAACAAAAATAACACTTGCAATAACTATAATTAAAAATAGCAAATGGAGATGATGCAGACATGTGACTACAAGCGATGACCGCTGCTGGAACGGTAATATCGTGAAAACCTGATAGCCTGAGAACGACGAAGGATGCGTTGGACAGATGAAATTCTAAAGTTCAGGGCAAATTGGCGAGAAGTACTTAAGATCACGGCATCTGAAAAAAGTAGTGGAGGACCCTTGTCCAGCAGTGGATTGATAAAGGATTTTTTTTTCATTTTATATTTCATCTAATGTGCTATTTAGAAGCTTCAGGATAACGTTGTTGTCTACTTCTGTATTATATTTTATCCTTATTCTCAGTAAATTATATTTCGATATAATTTGGTAGTTTATTTTCCTTTGTTTTGGAGTATTTTTATTTTCGTCGGCAGTGCACACATGTGTATTATATATATATATATCCGTTATTTTTAATACGTGTATGTTTGCAAATGTTGATGAATATTTTCTTCTCTCTCTTTTTTTTGATAATAATAATAATAATAAAATAAAAATTTATGATATGTTGCAATATATTTATTTCATTCATACCTAATTTTTTAGTTAGTCCTGACGCTTTTGTATTTATATCTTAATCGTTATTAACAAGTGTATATGAACTGTTATTAAAATTTTTTGTCATGTACATAGTCTGTCAACGTATATAATAATTGTTTTCCCTAAAATTGCTTGCAGTCTGTCTTGTGAGACAATAAGCAGCATTTGCTGATAATATGTTTATTAAATGAACGTTGTATAATTACAGCTAATCATAGTTTCTCTCCTTATTAGTTAATAAAATCAGGGTCAGTGGTTGCAGATCAGTTTGGCAGAATCTTTTCAGACATTTTAACTGCGTACTATTATTTACTAGGTTGGCAGCTAATGGATTTATGTGTTGGTTAAGTCCTTTTTTATAATTCTGGCTAAAAGATCTGATGATTTCCTTTACCATAGGTATTTGTAAGTATTTATATAACTCCTGACAAACCAAGGTACGCATACTATACCCTAAAATGACTTTGCCTGGAATCGTTCGATGATTTTAAGACTAGAATTGCTAGTTGTTCTATAAGATGCCACACGTCTATATATATCGTTTTAAAGATTACATTATGTAAGAACCAATTCATTTCTCGAAGTTTAATATCGAGCTGTTTTGTTTTAGTAATAATGTGATTCTTCCATGGTAATGTTTGATCTAAGTGCACTCATTTTACCCTGCGTCTGACAGGAATCACTTGTCCATTAAGATGAATATGTATATCATTTCCTTTATTTAATGTGAATAATATTCAAGCTGACGTTAATTTATTTACTTTGACCCTCCACATTTTCAACCACTTATATGTAAAAACAATGTTAACATTATTATTTATATTATCAATAATCAATGTAATTAATCGTATATACGCTGAAATTTATATTATGAAAAATATCCATTGAGAAAAAAAAAATGTTCGCCATTTATATGTTTATAATTACAATCGTGTGTATTCTTATGAAATATGATGAAGAATAAAATGTGCTCTGGTTCTGCGGATAGCTAACGCGTATTGTGAAATAATACTTACTGTTAAATGGTGTGCATTTGATCAATTTCGGATATACATTGAATAGAACCAGGTCTTAAATAATTTTAGATTGAAAGTAAGTCATTCGCTATTAATTTCATAACAACTGAATAAAAATAAAAAAGAAATCATTAACATAATTGTTTTATTTAATTGACAACGAACTAATCACAAAAAAAAATTGTACTATTCATAAACACCATCATGGCGATGTTACCCACACATTTATATATATATATATATATTATATATATATATATATATATATATATATATATATATATATATATATATATATATATATATATATAGTGAAATACTTCGCAAAAATGTAAATAATAGTAATATTTAAAAATGGTAACAGACGCAATCGTGACAATTATCGTTTTTATATATATTTTGTGCGTGTATTAAATGATCGTGATTATTTATTATTACGAAAAATTTTTTGATTTTTTATTATATCTATAATAATATATAAAACTGTAGTGTCCGTCTGTGATTTGCGAATTTTTCATCGCTGCATTGGGCTATTTTTATAACACAAACCGAAAATCAGTATTTTTTTAAATTTTTCTCTGTCTGTCTGTCTGTTCCGATGTAACTTAAAAACTATTGAAGCAATACTGATGAAATTTGCACAGCTCATAGCCTATATTATCGGTTTCATTCTAAGCTTTGTTTCAGATTGACATCACAAATAGAACAGAAATTACAATAATTTAAAGTTTTAAAAAGTAGGATACAGCGATATCTTTATCAAATTGTTCAAAATTTAACAGCCACTTAATATCGGGAAACAGTGCATCTATTAGCCGGTAAACCGACTGTAAAAACAATGCATCATCGGTCCGTTCTGGATTTTTTGCTTTCACGTAGTAAAAGAAAGAGAGCGATTAGCTCTGTCAAAGATCATATGTAAAATATCCCCATTATCTATCCTTTTGGGAATAGTTGCATTTGTGTAATAAAAGAAAGAGACAGCGATATTGTGTTTAAAAAAAATATAATAATAATAATTACTGGGTAACTTGCAGTGAGATATATATATATATATATATATATATATATATATATATATATATATATATATATATATATATATATATATAGTTTAATTAAGCTGTTTGGTGAAAATAACAATACAATTTAAATATATTTTAAAAATAATTTTTCCCTTTCTAAATTACAATTAATAAATCAATTAACATAACCTTATACACAATAACGATTACAATGTTAAATGTAAATTTGCATAATTTAATTTAGTCATTTGCTTTTACTTGTATTAATATTTTTATCGTCAGTGAAAGTTCTTTGTCATCTTTCTTCATCGTATGGGATTATTATTATTAGGTCGTTGTTTTATTATTTTCGTTGTATTGATGTTTCTCACATTCCACTGTTGTTATTAATACTCCGGTCTTGGTGCTTTATACTGTTTCGTGTTAATCCTACGTATTTCATATATTAAAATTAGAAAACAGGTTTAATTGTTGACCCGAAAACGTTTACTGGTAGAGGAGAAAGACGAGTATCAAAAATGTTTGGTTCGATCGAATATATTTGTTCTTAGTGACGTATGTTAACAACTACTATACTCTTATCATTAATTAATTAATTAATTAATTATTTTTTTAATCCAAATTTTGTTGCTTACGCTTATATGTGTAATTTACATGTGATGTGTGTTCGTATGTTTAATCCGCGTATTTATAAACGATAGTTATTGCTTCTTGCTTACTATATATAATTCGGGCGTGCTTTTTATTTCTTGCTCGTATTAAGTTGGTCCGCTTTATTTTGTTTATTAATGGTAATTCTAAGGAGAACGTGTATATATATATATGTGGGTAGTGTGTTTATTATGCGTGCATTACGGTTTCATTCATAAAGAAATATGTAAAAAAATAACACGCTTTTTTGACAAGAAAAGAAAACAGATTATTTAATTATGAAATTTTGACATATATTTTATATATGTACGTTTTGTTTAAGATGTGTTGCATGACTTATAAATTATACATATATATCGCTTTCATGCTAAAACGATCTATGTTTTCAGGTCTGCTCAAATTTGAACTATTTTTAAAGTATATATTACGTGTATGTAATTAAGCATAGTCTTAACATAGCCGTCATTTATGTATATGTTTAGGATGGTAGATGTTGGCGGACAGCGATCGGAACGACGGAAATGGATACACTGTTTCGAAAATGTTACGTCAATCATATTCCTTGTGGCTTTAAGCGAATATGATCAAATTCTGTTCGAATCAGAAAACGAAGTAGGTTTAGTTCTTAATCCGATATATATCATTTTCGAAGAAATGTACATTGCCAAAATTTAGCTCGTCGTACGTTATTTTTGTATACGAATTCGACTAGTTTTCGATCTTAGGCTCGTCTATTGGCAAGTTTCACTAATTATTCCTATCCGGTGCTGTGTGAAACAGTTCTTCAACGCCGCAACTTGTTCATGTTCGTAAGTTCTGGAACCAAGATAATCTTCTCCGTCCAACTCTCCTTTTTGCTTCTACTTTCCCCATTATTATATTCTGTAATAGTATGTATTTAGGCCTACGCATCGCATGTGACCGAAATATTCCATTTTGCTTCTTTGAACAATATCGAGTAATTCTTCTTTTTCTTTTTCCATTGTCTGCAGCACTTCAATATTTGCCATCTTTTTGATCCACGAGATCCTAAGTAAACGTCGATAGCACCAAAACTCGAAAGCTCCTAGTCTGTTGAGTGTTCTGGACGTCAGTGTCCACGTTTCCAAACCATATAATTGACCATACATAGCATTTCAGAGTTCTGAATCTTAAATCAAGATCCAGGTCATGAACTGTTACCATCTTCTTCATTTTCACGAAGGCAGAGCGCGAATTTCTCCGTCACAGTTTCCATCCTTATTAATCCGGGCACCAAGATATTTGAATTTATCGACTTGTTCTGGTCTTCCATTGTTTATCATTATATCTACATTGTACGGATAATTTGAAATGACCATTACTTTAGTTTTCTTCGCGTTAATTAATAATTCACATTTATTGCATACCATTCTCTACAGCTTTTGTTCAGCCATCAGAACTGTGTCGTCTGCGTATCTAATGTTATTAATAATTTCACTGCCAATTTTAACACCTTCTTTCCTGTCATCGAGAGCTTCTTTAAAGGCCTGTTCCGCGTATATATAGAAAAAAAAATTATTTTGCGACTGGGATTGACGATGAGAGCTATAGTAACTATGCCAACACGATATAACCTCGGGGGAACCGTGGAAATTTTTTGTTTAAGGGGCCGTATGCTACAGGTTAGGTTAGATTGAATCTTTTTGTCTTTAAACTACGACACCGACGCGTAATCTTTTATGTCTATTATAGTAAAAATGATTGATTCAGTTTTTTCATCATTGAATTTAATTTAGAAAAATTTTGATATTTTATCAATTGCACTTGTTAGTCTGTTACTGATTGTGTCAATTCTATAAGAGGATACCATTAAAGAAGTATCATCAGCATAAAGGTTTATGTCTACTCCCGGAATGGTTGGGAAGTCATTCAAATAGAGTATAAAAAGGAAAGGACCTAGGACGCTCCCTTGAGGTACCCCAGCTTTAATAAATCTCATGTTAGATTTATGGTTTTTTATTTTTACGTGTAAAACTTCCTGTTCATTAAATAAGATTTAATAGTGAATACTAGATAAGGAGGAAATTTATATTTGATTAATTTATAGATAATTCCATCATGCCAGGTTGTGTCAAACGCTTTTTCAATGTCCATCAAGACTACTCCTGTATGTTTATTCTGATTAAAATTATCCAAAGAACACCAACTGTTCAGGGTAGTGATTATAAATTTACACCATTCTACAGATATAGTTGATATTACAAAGACATCGAGGCCAGATGATTTGAAGTGACAAGTTTTTCTTAGCGAATTCTTATGTACTGCCAGGATAAAAAAGATAATGAACAATTTTCTTCTTGAAGACTCAAATTAGATAATTCGTTGTAATTATCTGATTAATATACATTTTCATTCCTATTCCAATCTTCACTCCTGTTTTCTTCATTCCTTCATATTCATGATATTGATTATGACGGAACAGTCGGTACGATAAAAAAATCATACGATCTCTGATGAAGACTTAGCGCGAAAAGATAATTTAACCGACTTAAGATTAGCTGTTCGTATCCCGTATAGACAATATGTAAGGAATCTATGTTGGTAATTACCTGCAATCAAAGGTGAACAGATTGCAACAATAATTTCATTAATAACCTGTGATTATGTATATTTTGTGGTTGTCATTGTACGTTCCTATCTTTTACACACCCTTTTCTATTTATGTTTTGGTCTTTAGAGACTATAATTTTTCGTTTTGTCATCCAATTTGAAAGTTGCCTCATTTTCTCAGTCATTTTATCTTATTCAGTACAGATAGAAAATTTTAAAATAGCACAAAGCAAATCAGCGACAATTTTTTTCGACTGTTGGGGAAATATATTGTTTAAAAAAATAATGTGCAATAATATACAGTGACAGATGACTAGGTATACTCAAAACTAAATGCGTATAAGAAGTGTACCTGTGAACAAAAGAAAAGAAATGTGAAATAAATTTTCATCAATAAACATCCAGTGTTTTTTTTTTTTTTTTTTTAATATAATAAAATGAACTTAAAACAAAATAAGAGTAAATAAAAATTAGAAAATATAATATATAAAAAATCTATATTCATAAAATAAAAGATGAGTTAAGTATTGTCGTCATATATGTTCTTCTATTTGCCGAAGCACATATAGTGATTCCTCACTACTCGTGGGCATGACTTTTATGCTTGAAGATAAGGTAAAATAAACTTTAATAATAATAAAGAAAGCGACAAAACGAGAAACAGAAGAAAACATAAATCATAGATAGATTATAAATAAATTAATGTAGGTGTGTAGTGTAAACTGTGTGTGAATTACATGTGTAGGAAGTGACTGAATAGCAAAGACCATACAATTGTTCCGGTTTCACGGTTGAATTAAGTATTAAGCCAAAAAAAAAAAAAATTGTCCAGATTTAAACTTTTTATACATGGCAGACTCCATATACAGCAGGAGGTTTTTGGAATTAGATTTAATAATAACCATTGCTTGGGGAGAATTAATTTTGTTTTCTAAATGAAGTTCAGAAATATAAAGGCAGTGATTAACAAATGTTCAATCTTATATACACAAGGTCACTTATCAGATGGAACCTATGTAAATAGGAATCAAATTTTCCATGCCCTGAGAGCACGTGCATTATAAAAGTTAATATTTAAATTTATAGTTTCATTCGATCGGAAACTTTCGGGAAAAATATATACACCTTCCTTCCGGTTTCACAGCTATCCCACGTCTACTGCCATGTTGCAATGAGAGAGTTGTTAATAATTTTTTTTTAAATTTTAATATTGGGATTGTTTCTTAAACTAGTGGACATTCAGCAACTGGAAATTCCTGACACAGGAAATATCCCCAACCAGCCTGTATTCAGAGATGATTGAGGAACCCGTGACAAGAAGATTCTGAGGTAGAATGTTAGAGATAACATCTAGACATAGATTTCTAAGAACCGTCGGCAACTGGAAAACACTGCGGACTTAACGTTAATTACGGAATAGAACAAAGAGCGAATCACTGTCTAGCGGCAACCAATTAAAATGCAGCCTTCGAAAAACATTGAACGAGACTAACAAGTAATGCAGCGCGGACTAAGTGTAATTTGAAGAAATGGAACTGCGGTGTTTGTTAATGAACACCTTTTTTTTATAAATTTGTCGCATACAAAACTTCGTCAATATACGTGCGTATTTAAAATCAAATGGATTTTGAAATTTAAAAAGGATATAGTTGATTACAAGAACATTGATCAAATCACCGTATTTTTACTTTACATTGCAGAACCGAATGGAAGAATCAAAGGCATTATTTAAAACCATCATCACATATCCTTGGTTTCAGCATTCGTCGGTTATACTTTTCTTAAATAAAAAAGATCTTTTGGAGGAAAAAATAATGTACTCGCATCTAGGAGATTATTTTCCCGAATTTGATGGTAAGTTTTTATTTAATATTATTTCATTTACACGGATATTTTATTACTGTTCTGTTTTAAAATAATAACAAATGAAGATGGCAAATTTGACAAAATATGAAAGAATAATTATTAAAAAATATATAATAAAATTGATTTTTTTTTTTTATAATGAATAATTTTAGGAAACCTTTTTTTTTTTTTGTATACTGCGAACTTGGTTTCTAAAATATTAATTCGATTATGTTTATGAAAAGAAAAAATATTTTACTGACTAACGGAGTACTTTAGGAATATCAATTTGTTTAAATTTTCTCGATGGTGTTTTTGATTCAATCGAATTTTTATTCTTTTTATCTAAGAAATCAACCACACGATTAATATATATTCGTCTCTATTATTTAAAATATAATTTTTCTATCAGTTTGTTGACAATTAATTTAACGTCATGATGAGTGTGTATAGGGTACTTTTTTTTTCAATTTTTTATTATATAGCCGTCATCAATTTTTATGTTATAATCTTTAAATGTATTTTCGAATAAATGGTTTATATATCGGAAAACTATAATACACCATTGCAAACACATTTATTTAATAGTAAACGTTTTTACTTGATTTATAGTTGTTTACACGTGTACATGTAAATATTATCACTGAAAGATGAAATTTTCATGATATATTTCTTTTTATTTATTGTACATCTACGTATCTCTATCTATCATCTCTTTCTGTCTATCTGTACAATACATCACAAGATAAGTCCTTGTCTATCCATTCCTGGATGAATGCTTTCCCCAACGTCTTTCACTTCTGTCCACTCTACCAATACACCACATTACATATGTGTGTATATATATATATATATAAAATATCGTGATAAAGTTTCATCTAGAAGGCACTTCGAAATTTTCTTTAGTTGGCCATTGCGCAATTATGCATACGAATGGATGACAGTGGGCTTCTGAAAATAATACTCTACGGAGAAATCGAAGTAAACGACGCATGCAAGCCAGATAATTCGAAAGATATAAAAATCAAATATTCGAATTAATGTAGTTAATGAAAATAACTGGGAAAAAATTGCAATGAACGGACTACAGTTGAGAAACACCTAAAATATAGTTGAAAATCGGAAGAAGCTAACACGATTAAAAGTCTCGAAAATATCCCTTCCGGTTAGCTTGTATATAGGAACGCCTTTGTCAAGCATGTATTGTACTTATCTCACATCTTCGCATTTACACTATATTTTCTTTCCTATTTTACCGTTTTTTATGTGAACGACTACACTCTATCACAAGTGTCTCTTCTTTTTCAGTCATAATCATTCTATGGAATATCGTGAGAATTTTTTTTTTTACTACAGACTTCAATTTTTTCTCGCCATTGCATCCGCTTTGCAGTTTGCTGTTCAAAGCCATTCATTGACTTCACAATTATTTTTGTGACATATTCGTCCACCTAACGTATAGTCTGCCAGGAGGACGAGCCCTCAAATTATTTGTAAATTATCAATCGTCGAATGGAGCACTCGTTCCATATAATATAATCAAAAATTTTAGTTCGAAAATCTACGTTTAATGTCGAGTTTGCGTAATCATCGTAGTCGGGGTGTTGGTTGGTGATATATATATATATATATAATATATATATATATATATATATATATATATATAAAATTGACGAAGTCCCGTGAATTTTGTTGGCATAAGTGTTCAGTTTTCTAAAAGCCAACGTTTATTTTATTTAAGAGTATATATAGAACGATTGTAAACGAATCGTACTTTAACATTGCACATATTATAGGTAAAAAACAAGATCACGTATCAGCTCGTGAGTACATGTTGCAAATGTATCTCAAACAAAATCCTGATCCAGATCGAATGTGTTATTCTCATTTTACGACAGCTACAGGTTAACTGAAACGTGAATTCTCGTAATAACGTATATTGCACAACCCCATGTATCAGATTATCGGTTTTGTTTCTTATCGATAACTCACGCCTAAATTATTACCGTTACTCTATTATCGATGATGTATTATGCTAGAGTTTAAAATATATTTCCTAAACTTAATTAGAAAATATCTAAACCGACAATACATACATATATATATATATATATATATATATATGTATATATTCTTTTAACTGCACACGTATGGACCAGTATAACCCTTCCGTTAGTCCTCTTTTTGGTGAATTTTCGAAGAAGTATTTAAATTGTATGTAATCTCGCCTGTTTGTTTTTAGTTTAAATTATTTATTTGATAATAATTCGTAAAATCACTGTCGTTAGTTAATATCCGTAGACTTTTTAGATAATCGACGTGTATTTCCTTTAATGCGAATTTATTTTGTTAAATTTTCTGATTGTTGTAGTAACGTATTAGTAGGTAGTATTTAGTCATATTATACATTCTTTGTACCTGGACTGGGTTTTTAAAAATGTTATCGCGTTAGATAATAGTTCAGAAACATTTCAGAATAATCCCCAAAATAACAAAAGTTTCGGTTTTTGGTTGGAATGAAAAATAAATACGCAGAGTGTTAGAGATATTCGTAATTTGCACGTAGAATAATTGTTACACCATTATGCGATCTTTAATTAATTTATCTGTTTCGTTGCCTTTTATTTATATGATTATAGTTTTACGTTAAATTGAAAATTTGTTCTCTCGCGACAAAACTATATTATTTTTTCTGTATATATACGGTTTCTCGAATTTACACGTCGTTGCGAAAAAAGTGTGGACTGTAAATAAAAGAGATATTTGATCAACCTACATAAATCAAAAAGAATATACGAAGTTGGAATCGTAATTTTAGTGGTCCTTTTGCTTTTATTTGTATTCGTTTATTTAAAATTCGGTTTCCAGAATCAGTGAACTCTAATTCTCGAATTTGTCTGTGGTCAGATTTCCTGTAGCGGGTAGCGAAAAGATGCCGAGAAATCCGCGCTATAGATTATAAGGAATACTTTACATATCTTAAAATATAGAAAACAAATTCAATTTACACGCACAATGTATATATATATATATATATATATATATATATATATATATATATAAATAAAATGTAGAGATTATCTATAAACAAAAATCAAAATTAATATTTTAAAAATATGTGTCAACCATTGTTATAACATCCGGGGAAAAACAGCCATTTTTCACATATGTTTTTAATTTACTTTTTCGGAAAAGTTCCTAAATTTTTGTAAACTGGCGATACTTTTATACGAATACTTTTTTCGCAAATACCAAGTGTGACGGGATTTATTTTGCTGCTCGTTTCGGTCTTTTTAGAGGAATGTGAAACAAGTCGTTCGATATTTCTGAATATCAAGATTTTTTTTTCATTTTGTTATTTTAATATCTTGGAAGGTAAAATAATCGTATGATATATATATATATATATATACTTTACTTTTGCGTATGTCCCTAGGTACGGGATCTGGCTCGTCCTATAACTTAAGGTCCAATCGTTTGAGCCATTCCCTCGCATTGTGCGTGAGATCCTTTATCTCGCCCCAGCGTCCTTCTAGAGCCCTCGCAGTTCCGCACCACAGTCGTATTTCTGGATATTGGAAAGGCCGCACAGCTTTAGCATTTGGCCTATTCTTCCATGGCCGGTCCTTATTCGATTCAGCCGAGCACGTTATTCGAGGTAGATCAAAATCAGATGGTCTGGAGTTTGAGTGGTCAACCAGCTTTTTACCATCTGGGTTGCCTCTGTCCACTCCTGCTTCATGCATCTGTTTAAAATTGTTCTTAATGAGCTCCTGTCCTGTACCATGCGGGGGTTTTCTTGATATCAATCTTCGTGGTGCATTGAGGTCTTGATGGATTGGCAAAGTCTTTCGATCATGTTTACTCCATTCCTCCATTGCAGCTTGTTGCCTTCTGATATATGGTGAGGTTACATTACATAGGGCAGGGAGCCAGTTGGCGTTGATTCATGATTGACTATTTCTATTTAGTATGTGTACTATTACTTAATAATTTTTAAATGCTTCGTTTTATGATAATCGCCAAAAAATTAAAACAAAAAACCTGCACAAATTTTGCCTATAAATTTACTATTTCGTACGACGCTTTGTATCGATCATAGAGAACACTTTATAACACGTTCCTTGTAGTTATACATATTATTGTCCTCCTATTATTATATAATATTACGCGATATGTAGACTTTCGTCGTGTTTGGCCCGCACATAATATTTGCAATTGAATAAAAAAAAAAACAGCAATGAATCGTTTACTAAAATTATTTATATCGTCGAATTTTTTCATATGAGTAATACGATCCAATTCTTCGTTTAATTAAAAACTTGAAGGTATTCTCCTAAACGTTAATTCGGTATATACTAGGATGGATGACTAATGTAGAAAAAAAAAACATAAAGGAAGATTTGTCACAATTCTCTACTACAAATAATCAGGGCGTGACATCCGTTTGCAATTAAATTCCAGACCTATAGAACGTGTTCAACATTTTCAATATCTGGGAAGTTATGTTTCGTCTACAGAAAAATTAGATATGGGAACTAACTGTCGATGTAAATAGTGTATCGATGTCTGAATTAAACAAACGCGTGTTTAAGAATGTCGTTCTAACAGTTTCGATTTGTCGGTTCGTTTCGGTTTATTGCGATACAATTTTAAATGTATCCATTTTATACGCGTTGATCGTGTCATATAGATTGGTTTCAAATTATAGAGACTCCGTTAATTACGTCATTTCAAAATTGCGCCTGATTAAATTTGTCTTTGATCGTTAAAATAATAAAATGTAAAAAATAAAATTATGAAAATAGTTTTTTTTTTTTTTTAAATGTATTTATAAAAAGCGTACAAAATGCGAAGATTATATGAAATTAATTAACTGGTTGGTGGTACACATCGACGTGGTTTCTTTTTCGTATAGATCGATATAAAAATTATTTTAACATCGTTGAAATTGGCAATTAATTTCTTCGGGTTATTTGCTGGATTTGCGCGAATATCTTATTTTGTTTTTTATTTTTATTTTATTCTATTTTTTTTTTTTAATTTACATTTTCTTTCCGAACGTGATCGAATATACAGAATTGTGAATTATATTTCGGTTCATATTTTGAAACATTTTCGTCAGAGAACGTAATACGAATGTTTTATCGGTCATATTTTATGGAGGATCGAATAGTAAAAATAAATTTATTTCTCTGTTTTCATATAAAAATATGATTACGGTTAATTAATATAAACGACTGTTTTACGATAAAATTTCAGGCGTTCAAAGGGATGCGTCTGCCGCGAGAGAATTTATTTTACGAATGTTTGTAGAATTAAACCCGGATAGCGAGAAAATAATATACTCGCATTTTACGTGCGCCACAGGTATTCAACCCAAAATAATCGGGCTGTCTAATTATTTTGCATGAGCATGCTTTTCGCGGGTTTATTTTTTTGGCTTTTTGGTTTCGATAATTTACTCTTTAAGCGGTTACATTTTTTTTTTCCGAATAAATTTCGTTACCTATTAATGCTTCTTCGAATATGTAATTAAATATTCGAAATGGACGAAGAGCATCTGTATAATTTACGCGGGTCTTCAGGTGAGAGTAAAATTTACGCGTGTAAAAAAAAAAGTGTCTTGCGTGCATCGAATTTCAAATTATTCTGTATAATAATTTTCCGAGACGGTAAGTATATTATTATTATTATTATGTTTACTAAAATACGTTTATTTTATACGGAATTTGCTTTAATATATTTTCATGCTGCACTATTTTGTTTGGAATTCGGACGCTTAATCGTAGATACGGAAAATATTCGATTGGTATTCTGCGCTGTGAAAGACACCATTATGCAGAACGCTTTGAAGGAATTTAACTTGGCTTAATGATTTATTAATGCGAATTTATCGATTTTTCAGGTTTCTAACAAACTTTTATTCTTACGTGTAACGGTTATTATATGTATATGTCTTACGAAAGAAACGAAATTTATAGAATGAATTAAAATATTCAAAACGTTATTTTTGTTTCATAAAATTCGTAACCGTGTACAGATGCATTAGGGGGGCGGCAAATATAATTTAGCGAAATATTTTTCTTTCTTATTTTCTCGTAGATACGGAGTGTGCTTGATGGCACATTATTCTCTACTTCTTACGACCGTTAACATTCTCTGTCCTAACTTCAACGACTGTTGCTGTTGACTGAATATATGTACGGTTCTCACCTCGTGACCGCTTTTCACCAGTGTCATCATCCGTTAATATTTTCAGTGACCCAGTTGTCGGTTTTCCTAGTGAATTCTGTCACCAGTTTTTGATTTTTCGAAATCAATCTAAGTTTTTTAAATACCATTTTAATACAGAACGATGCATAGTCTTGTTCCCGTAGATATTGAATAAGTAACTTCGATATGTATTAGTGCTGGGTCATGGCTTACTTGCTTCTTCGTATTATCCTCTTCCTCACTCTCCTCTGAAACCATAACTGATGCTCTATTAACAATTTGTTCATCAGTAAGATGTTCAAAGCCTGGATCATTGAAATCGCAATTAATCCACTCAACAATGTTTTCTTCGTCGACGTCACTTCAAATTAACTAAATCACGAGTAGAAACTTCTTCCTTTTCTGCTGTAGATTGTTGTAAAATATTTTCCACATTAGGTAAAATTTTTACTAGCGTACATTGTTTAACTGACTTCCAAGCAGTATTTATATCGTAAATGTTGTCAAGAATCGTGTAATCTTTCCAGAAACTGCGATGATTTTTTTTTCAGTAAGTTTGTTCTGTACTTTTTTCCCCCTCTAGAACACAAAAAATCGATACTAGTATGACCGGCGGATAATCGAGAGTTTACTGTAGTTCAAATGTAACAATGGCGATACCGAAAATATCGTTACATTGAAATAACTCGCGCCATTATCGTTCATTCGGAAGATAATGAATTAGTTTGAAAATACTTGTGTGTGAACATTCCTTAATAATGAAATAGTTATTTTTTGTGTGTGGGAATAGTAATATAGGAAAATAAACGTAACTTTGCAAGATTTATAAATTATATGAAAATCGTTACGTAAGATGTATGAATGAAAAAAGCTTTTTCGATGAACCAAGTAATTTAGTAAAAAATGTGAACGATAACCTAATTGAGTGTGACTTTTTTTGCACTAATCTTCACGCACGTGAATGAATTTTCTATCTATCGTTCGGCTAAACGCGGTTGAAAATAGATATGAGGACAAATTTCACGTATCATACATAATACACGTTTCAGATAGTTTACAGTTGGGGTAGTATACGATTATGAATAATAGAAAATTAGAAATGAATCTAATTACATTCTTTTTAACACCCTAAAAAATAAATCCCGGTGCACATTATAAATGCTGTCTAATTTTCAGCGGTTCTTTACGGTCTTTATGAATTGTTTTTTTTTTCTTTCATTCCTCTTTTCTTCTGCTTAGTTGTTTTAATTCTTGATATTTCTTTGTTCCCATATCCTCCGTAACTTGTTCCACGAATCTTCTTCCCGGTCTTTCTCTTGTACGTTTTCCGTCCAATTTTCCTTCTATTAATTCTGTCAGTAACGCATTATGCCGTAACACGTCTAATCCATCTATTTCTTCGTTGAGAGATAGTTTTCATAGTATGTTTTTGTTCCTTAATCCGGTTATAAACTTCTTCATTTGTAATCTTAAGCACTCTTCGCCAACACCAAGTTTCAAAACCTCCAGCTTTATGATATCTACTTTCGTCCAAGTTCCAGCACCGTAGAGACAGACCGACCACACAAATGTTTTTACGAATTTTTTGTTACGGCTAAATCTAGTTTTTTTTATGTTAACAATTTTCTTTTCTTGTTAAATGCTGCTTTTGCTTGTGCTATTCGACACCTCACCTCTGTTGAACATTTTCCGTTCCATTGAATTCTGCTACCTAAATACATGAAACTTTCCGACTGATCAATTTTTTCTGATTTAATGGTAGTTACGTGTTTCTTCGGTATGGTTACGATTAAGATTTTTTCGAAATCCTTGGATAGCCGACCATTTTCGTAGCAATGAATTGTTTATATTAGCAATAATTATTTAATATTTCAAACAATAAGAAAGGAGTTAAAATTACTATAAAAATCAAAGCTTTTCGACTATTAAACCATTATAAAATAAACATAAAATAAAAAATATGCAAATATATACAATATACGAGAAATATAAAATGTAAAAATACCAATTTAGATACACAATTTATAATTATAAAAATTAACAAAATGAAAAATAGTGTTCATATTATTTTATAAATGCTATCTTTTATTTTGTAAATTTTTATAAATTTTATATCTAAATTAGTATTTTTACACTGTTTTTATAGTTTTTATTACATTTTGTTAAATGATCATGTTACATACCAGTAAAAAAAATAATACTCTGGTTGACTTACTCATCTTAGTAGAAGTATTTCATCATACCGTAAATACACACACACACACATATATATATATGCTATCGCGATGTCATTGTTGCTAGCAACTGTCAACAGTTATACGTTCAATTATAGCTCGTGGCGTCAAATTTTTCATCATCATTTAACTCAAGTGAAAAAATAGTACATCATATGTGCGCACACCTATATTGCATATAATTAATGCCTCGAATGCTAGCTGATTTAGTACGCAAACATAATATACATACCGCTAATTACGATGTTCAATTAACAACACACACACATATATATATATATATATATATATATATATATATATATATATACACTATTACGATTAACTTATATCAGGCCATTGCAGGGTGTAGGCTTTCTCCAGTTTTTTCCTACGACTGTCCAATTTTCCCACTATTATACTATGTCATTGTTGTGTCTTTGTCACTTCTAAAATATGAGGTTATCGTGCAATAACAAATATTTTTGCGTTATGTCATTTCTTTAATTTTGTCAATGCATATTAATTCTAATGAGATAATAGGAGGTACGGTTCAGTGGGATAGTAAGATTCGTGTATATTGGTAAATTTTTTAATTCAATCTAAACGAGCAAGCTTATTCGAAATACAAGAAAAATGCATTACGTTAATTTATGATCTTGCACGTTATGATGACATCACCAGAATTTTCGGAATGATATTGTCGCATTTAATCGCTTGTTTAATACTTACGCGCATAATTATTTCATCATTAATAATGAGGTAAGTAATTGCTTTTAATTTTCTTTATATTCTGGTATGTATCATATTTATACGGGTATGTTTTGTGTAAATTTCGCAACTTTTTATTATAACATTACAAAATAGCACGGCGCATGTAAATAATCTCGTAATTTTTCAACATTACATTAACTCATGCACGTTACTACTTAAACGATCGATTGTATTTGTGTATTGTTAAAAAATGTAATGTCTTATTTTTGGAAATATGTATTTTTAATTAATTGATTACATGATGAATTACGTAAATTATTAAATGATAATGTCATTAATGATGGATTGAAATCCTGATAATGGATAATAGGTTCTAAATTGATGTTATACAATTTAAAATTATCGAAATGGTGTATTTACCCCTAATAGATTTGTTTTTTTTTTTTCATTTTTTCTGAAATAATATTTCTATATAAAATAAGCGTGAAACTGTCAATATATTACAAATTTTGTTGAATTACAAAAAAAAACGTTTGTTTAGATTAATCGATTATAATTTGATTTCAAACTATCGTTGAGAATCGAAAATATTTTGCAATGATTCTAACATCTTGAACGATACTTCGAAAAGTTTGGAATGTAGAGATTTCAAAAATAAAAAAAAAAAAAGTTAAATTAACAATTTTTTAAACGAAAAAACATTTAAACTGTTAAGCCATTATCAAGTGAATATAAAAAATATAAATTATAAAAGTACACACAAAATTTATAAAAATTATCAAAATGATAAAACAGTATTTATAATCTGATAGTGAATGTGATAAATGAATAAATCTTTTATTAATTAATTAAAATACAGCCAGTAAACATAATTTATAGATATATCGTTTGCCGGAACTCACTTTACCACGATAGCTTACAAGATTAATTAATTAAAGTAAGTAACAAAAAAAAAATGTATAACCATCACAACTCAGGAGAAAAAAGGGAAAAAACATAAACAAAGCAAGCATAATATTAGATAACATTGAAACTAACGATTAATTGAAAATAATTAATGTAACATCACACTAATAATTACAGCAATATTAATAAACGAATAATTCATTACAATAAATTATGTTTTTGATGCGTCTATGCTTATATTTTTTATACATAAACATTAGGTGCTTAGAATCGTAATTACCTATTAACGAGATAAACTCATTATCATGTATATGGTAATCATCGAAACATTTACGTTATATGTTAAAAATGTATTCCTTAACACGAGGTAATTTCAGAATATCATGCATATAATCTATTCTAGTGTAACGGGGAGCATTTAGTATGCACCTAAGGCACCTGTTCTGAATGAGCTGTAATTTATTATAACTAGTGTTCGATAGCGAACATCAAACAGACCGTGTAGGCGAATGCAGGACGTACTAGTGTTTTATGAATAATTATTGTGTTTATTACGGAATGATTTTCTATTAAACATGGGATATATGGAACAAATGGATTTATTAGACTTCGTATTAATATAATTAATATGTTTAGTGAAGTTAAGTTTGTTGTCAAAAACAACACCTAAATACCGAATCTGACCAGTTAATGCTGTTTCCATCATCAGATTATTTGTTAATTTTGGTATTCTGCGTGTGACGAAAATTGTTTTCGTTTTCGATGGATCTATACTGATTTTCCACTTATTATAATATCTAGAAAAACGTGATATTTAGATTCGTATCTGTTCTTGATAGTTACTGTTCTAATTGCACTATAAAAAATAGCTGCATCGTCTGCATTGAGTTCAACTTGTGCATTAGGCACTTCTGGAAAATCATATAAGTATAATGTGGAAAAAAAACGGTCCCAACATACTTCCTTGTGGAACATCTTCTAAACTCGTTATAATTGAAGAGACTGAATGACCAACAGTTACATAAAAAGTTCTATTGCGTATATAACTCTATTAATTAATTTAATTTAGTAAGAAGGAAATTTACATTTAATCATTTCGTATAAAGTATCCGCATGCCATGTAGTATTAAATGTTTTAGCAACGTCAAAGAGCACCATACCAGTGTCTTTATTACGATTAAAATTGTCACAAACTCGGCTATCCTGGATATTTGATGAGACGTACAAAAACTTCGACGAAAACCAAACTGTACATTGGGAATAATCTTGTTAGCACGAAAGTCCTTAATTCGATTAAAATAATTTTTTCTGCGACCTTAGTAAGTGAAGTGATAAACAACACAATCAGCAATATAAAATTTATACATAAACAATATAATAGCAAATAAAATAAATTAGTTATTGTTCCTATATAAATTTTAAATTACTGATTGTTGATCGTGTTATTTACCACATTCATTGTCTGATTTTTAAAAATGTTTTATCGCTTCGAAAATTTTTGTAAATTGTGTATCTAAGTAATATTTTTTACATTTTATATTTTTATGATTTATATATTTTATGTTTTATATTCACATGATAATGGCTTAACAACCGAAAAGTTTTGTGATTGTTCATTAAACAAAAAAAAAAGTGATTTTAACTTTTTTTTTGTTTATTTTTTAAACAATGCTATTTACTAGAGTTAAACGCCTTTAAGCCAATAAAGTATCATCTCAGTCTTGTTATCGATAATGAGACATTAAAATGATTAACAATTAGATATGTAAAAAGTTCTAAAATGGTATTTAAGGATCATTTTTTAAAAGAAGAAAAAAAATAGCATGATTTATAATTTATTCGGTGTTTATTTTTAAAGTAGTAAACAAAAATAAAGCAGATGAAACCGTCCGAATATATTTCAGTTTACAATCGTAATGTAAAATGGAAATAAACTTTTTCGATAATTTAAATTGACGTTACGACGAACATTATACAAATCGATTTGCAAGAAACTCAAACGACTTATTAATAACAGTAATCGTGATTATCATGAATCGTAGGATTTTTATTTCTTAGTTAAGTTTTAAAATCGTTATTATTAAAATTTTCATAATTATTACAAACTTATCATCAAATTTGTTTTTCATATGGATGTGTAAAGTAGGATAAATGAAATTTAATATAACTTTTATTATTGTTGTTATTACTTTTCCAGACACTGAAAACATACGTTTCGTGTTCGCTGCGGTCAAAGACACTATTTTGCAATCAAACCTGAAAGAGTATAATTTAGTATAAATGAAACGTGTAATTTATATATTTTTTATTTATTTATTATTACGTATTTTATCGTTATTATTACATTTTTTTATTTAAAAAATAAAACCATTACGTGTGTTCAACAGATCACTCGAATAGAAAGCTAAAAAAGATCATTTTTATAATAATACGCAAAAAATTCACAATTAATAGATAATATTGTTACCGAACTCCGTTTCTTTTATACAAATATGAACGTTGGGTAATTGTTTATCCTGAGAAGTGTGCAGTACTAACAAAATTGCACGCGATCTTGCCATACGGTTTCGTTTATATATACTTGTCAACTGCGAACAATTATTTTTTCTTATATATATATATATATATATATATATATATATATATATATATATATATATATATATATATATACTCGTTTATTTTCATAGTCGAAAAGTAAAAGACATTTCAATTTTGTTCTAATCATTAAGAAATCAAAAATCAATAAGTTGGTATTATTTAAAAATAGGGGCGATTGATAAAAAAAAAATTTACACGCAGGTGTGAACGTTCTTTCATTTAATGTGCGTAACGATCATCATTGTAAAATAAATATTTTTCACGTGCCTGCATTTAAATATTGTTTATTAATCGTTTTAATTTCTCTTCCCCTGTACTTTTTTTTTTTTTTTTTTTATGTACTACATTGTTTTGTTATACGCTAATATTTATATTTTATACTTTTTGTTTTTATTTTTTATATATGAATGTATATACATGTGTGTGTTACTATCTCTTTATCTATCTGTTTAATATATATATATATATATATATATATATATATATATATATATATATATATATATACACACGTACGTATATATATGATATAAATGTTTTGAAATTGATATTTATTGAAGTATTACGTATCTGTTGTTTATGTCTGTTTTTTTTGTGTGTGTATACCTTACATTTTATTACTTCGTTCTCACTTGTGTATCTTCATTACGTTCTACTAAATGCGGAATATATATATATATATATATATATATATATATATATATATATATATATATATATATATATATATAATGTAATATATAAATTATGAAATATAACTTAACAAATGAAATGCTTAAACTGTTTTGCTCTGGAGCGGCGTTTATTTTTTAATGGCAATACTAGTTCATGTAAAACAATTCTTGATGACTATTGTAGTTTTAAAAATGCTCGTATTTGAATGCATGCTGTACTGTGCCCCCCGTTTTTCCTGAAAATGAAATGTGTAATTTAAGTTTTCTATATTTTTCAGTTTTACGTTTAGGGTTTCGGTATAATTTTTAAAAGTCCAAAAATTACTTGAATATATAAAATTCTAATACCTAAATGACTCGGTAACCCAATCATTATATCATTTAAGTGATTATTACACAACTTTTTAATAAATCAAACATAAGAAAAACTAATTTCATCCAAAAAATTTTAACGCATATATATATATATATATATATATATATATATATATATATATATATATATATAAACCATGGATAATCGTTGTAAATCTGTTTATATGGTTTCTTTTTTTAAGACACTTGCAAGTATCCCTATATCTTTAATTTAAAAAATCTTATTCCTTTTTGTTTTTACGTTATATATAAATAATCGAGGCCTTTGTTCGGTTATGTCGAAGTGTCAATAAAAGTTTTTTTATATGTGGTTGTTAATACATCGTTTAATAAAGTTATGCAGCGTGTAAAATTGACTGACTAAGAAAGAAATTAAACCTTTGTAAGTTTCAAGTACTTTTTTTCCATATTGATTATATAAAAAACGTTGCTTGCCAATGTTATATTTATAGTAACATTAACAATGCGAGTATCGAAATATAAATAATGGACTATTTCTTTTTACGTACGAAATAATTGACACCTTTTTTATTCTATTCAGACGATTGATGGCGATATTTAGTTTTTGTCGTATCGTGCTCTCGGTTTTTAATACCAAAATTTTTAAAAACTTCATTTTATCCAAAAATTTGTAGTCAGTCAACTAAGTACTCGAATGTTTATTTGCTTTTTTTTCAATTAATTGTATCAAAATCCATTTGTGGTCTTTATTTTATTTAAAAAAAAGAAAACATTTTTTTTTTACTTTTAACGTTAATAACACGGGTACTCGTTGCTTTTTACAAAATTCGACTGTGTTTGCGATATGATATGACACGCATACACATTTCACGTGATACGGTTAAATATCAATTTCCAAACTTAACTTCGTCGTATATTAATTGAAACATTTTTATTTTATTTTTACATTTTTCGTTAACCCCTTTCATGTCCAATACTCTTCGATAGACTATTTTCTAGATTGAATATCTCACACAAACTATACGCCCAACGACAATTGAAATTATTTTAATGTTCATTGTATACTTTTAGATAGTTATTTTTTTCATATTAAGTCGATTTTTTTAAATTAAAAAAAAAAAAACACTTTAAAAATATTTTAATTGGAACAGTTTTTCATCCAGAGCTCATTTTGATCGTTGTGTGGTCTATGTGCGGGCATGAAAGGGTTAAAAATAATATAGTAACGATTACGTTTGCGATAAATTGAATGTTCGAGTGCGATTATTAAACAGGATAAGGAAAAGATTTAGGACGTTATTAATCCTAATAATTACAGAAAAAATGAGTGGGAAACGGGGTACAAAGCGCTGGGTCGATCAACTCTAATCGACTTCAGTCTGCTCAAGACGTTGAGATGGCTACTCAAGACAGGCCGGCATTGTGAATGAAGTCGACCATTTCGTAACACAAATAATGTACACTTCAGTTACGGTTAATGAATCGAACTTTCTTACGACTTGATTCATTATTTTCTACAATATTTTTGTTTAACGGCGACCCTCCGATTAGGATTTATCAGGACGAATTTAAAATTGTTGTAATTAGGACCTCGAATTTGGTTAGTCCGAATTAATTCCAGCGATAAAAATGTCGAACGAATCAAATTAAATTATTTTCGCGTAATTTGTATTTTTTAATTTATGTCACTATCTTTATTATAAAGTCTTTACATTATGAAATTGTGTATTTTTTTTTAATATGAATTAAACAGATCGTGTGGGACTGTTATGTCGTTATTTTTTGGAATTTCTTATATAGTTTTTACGTAATATTATCGAGAATATTATACGAATAATCTTGTTCTGGAAAGTGCTTCGTCGACTAATACAAATGCATACATAATATTGTTATTTAGAGATAGTTATTTCTCGTTTCATTATCAAAGTCATAACATTTATCTTGACTGTTTATTTATATATTTTAAATAAAAAAATAAGTACGAATTATTCTGAATTAAAAGTAGGATGGCATAAAATTATTTTCTAATTATAGTAATTGAAAGCGGTAGAAAAGTTGAAATACTATTTATTATTATTATTTTATCCTATATCGGTCCACTGCAAGACGTAGGTTCTTCCGAAGTTCTTTCATTCTTATCGGTCCGGAGTTTTCTCAATTGAGTTCTTCCCCGCGCTACCTGAGCTATTTCGTCCTGTCAACGAGTCAGTGATCTGCCAATGTTTATTCTCTTACGAAGCGGACACCATTCCAACACTACTCGTTTTGACCGCCTATTATCCTTTCCTCTGACTGTATGCCCTACCTACTTCCATTCCAATCTAGCCATCTTCTCCACTATCTTACAAAGTTTCGGGCATTTCCTTATTTATAAGTATCTGATTATATATATATATATATATAGAGCTGAGATTTTTATTCGCGTTGCGTGTTTACTTTATCGATGATTGGAGGACTGATTTATTTTTATAAATGAGTACTGTATGTTTCAGAGCTAGTTAATTTTTCGTAAGAACGCGAATTTTTAATATTGGATGCGAGGTATTTGTAATTTATCATTTTAATCCTATCGAACATATTCGACGAAATGTTATCTAATGTTTTTTGTAATATTCGAATAGGTTTCAAAACCAAATTATTTTGCAATCGTAGTATGTTTTCTTCTTTAGTTCCGCTTTATATTATAGGACGGAAAAACGTTGAAAATTATTTTAGTAATTTGTTCTTGATGCGAACTCAGTTTCTCATTTTCCAAATGCTGAATGATACATGATAGTGTGCGTATGCATGTATAAAGCTTGAAAGTATAATAAGGATAATTACGACTATATTATAATAATCACAAATTTTATTTTTCTAAAAGAAATGAGAAAATTCGCGAGCTATCTTATAATGCGTACTGGATCACGATAAATTTATTCTGAATAAAACTGATATTTAATAATAATAATGCGGTGAACTCACTTTTGCATTCTCAATTTACAAAATGATACATCACATATATTTATACATATTTCTTATATATATGTGTGTGTGTAAGTTTAAAATACGATAAAAATAATTTTGACTATGTTGTACTAGTCGCATTTTTTTTTTTTTTCTAAAAAAATAAAATACATAAATTCGTAACTTGAATATTTTATACTGCGTTACATTTTTGGATTGAAAAATGTTCGTTCAGTTTCATATGGGGAGGAGAATATCGTGTAATTATTTGAAACCTTATCGTTAAATATTATTATTAGTACTGTTTGTTAGCGAATCTTTAAATTCTGCTGTGTTTTATTAAAATTAACCGATATTATAATGTTTGGGTAACTTCAGCTTTAATATGTGTATAATGTTCTTTTTACCATATTATAATTAGTGGGATTAGCATAATAATATAAAGTATCTGCATGGATTTTTCGTTAATCGTGAATATATATATATATATATATATATATATTATAATTGACGTATGCACGTAATTTATGTACCAAAGCACATTGAAATGTTAACCTCTCTTTATATTTTACGTCTATTTGATAAGATTTGTATACAAAATAAACATCTTTCAATGTGCATGTATGTAATCTTAACCGTTATCTCCGATTTATATTAATATGGAATTACAATTTTTATACATACGTCTGGGAAATTTTATTATTCTCTAAATAAAAATAAAATTGTAAAACAGGATCGTTTAGAAATAACTATATCGATTAATGTTACCGTTAATTTGAGATAATCGGACATATTTATTATAATTCACATTTTTCCTTCATTTTATATTTTGGTATCTTAAAAGTACGAAATGCATAATTACTGAAATGAGTTAGTCTGTTGCATCGTATCCTTAGAATCACGCTTTTAAAAATAATAAGCGTCGGTCTATCAGTTGAATATTCTTTACTTTTGACGACATCGTCATCAGTCTGTATTAAGTACGTAAATATTTTAAACAATTACAGCAACACACACACACACGTATAATATAAGTAAATTAAAAATATTAATTAAATTATTTTTATATTGTGTGGAATCTTCGACTTACTATTATTATTATTTTTTATTTCGTTTAATAATATATAACTTATTCCGTGTTTTTATTTTTTTTATTTTCCTTTTTTTTTTTATGCGCTGTCCTGAAAATATATTTTATCTATACTTGAATATAAGTGTCATTATTAGCATTTTGATTATATTAAGATAATGTTAATTGCATTAATTAATTCTTAAATTGTATTTCTTCATCTTTTTATAGTTGTCTTCGCTAATTATTGTAGTCGAAAAGGACATTTTTTACATTTAAATAATAAATTTTCCTGTTTTTCCCTATAGGAAAAAAATATATAAGAAACGTTCCACGGATAATGCTGTACACGATATTCATATATATATATATTTAATTAACTAGAAAAATAAAATATGGATGCTGATTTAAATTAATATTTTTATAAAAATTTGTTGAAGAGGTCTAAAACCGCGTAATATTAATATATAATACTAACCCGCCATTACTACGAATAATGAACGTTATAAATTTACTGGTTTTTGTAATATATTTACCTATCATTTTATTCCCCTGTATTTTCTAAATAGATAAAAAATAGCTATACTTGGAGACTTCATTGCTAACTCTCCATTATGATATGCACGGTATACTAACAACCGCGGTTGCGTAATTAACTAACTAATATACAATGACCTAGTTCAAAAAGACTAAACTTTAAACTCGCCCCACAATACATTCCCGACCATAGACCTAGTAGTTATTTCTCCGTCTATCTTCTTAAAATTGCGCTATTATGTCTTTCGAGACAGTTATCCCAGTGATCTATTTCCAGTATACTTCTCACCTACCATTACAACACTCGTCTTAAAACGTTCATTACAGTTTCGATAGGACAGACTGGAATATAACTTAACTACATTTACTAAATACTTAGAGCTGCTGATGCTTTATCTACGTTCGCATCTTAATACAATCAACGAATGCTGGTGCAACGATATAGCAGTCGCTATATCCAACAACGTAAAAGAGCATTAAGAAAATATGAATGAACTAAAGCGTTACCAGATTTTATCATATTCAAATAATTCCGAACTGCTGCATGTACATTAATTCGTTCAATAGGTTATAACATCACTTTCTGCATTCTCTTCTGATCGTAATGTATAAACAAAAATTTAAAATATAACTATTGTTAGTTTTAATCCAACTTCTACATTACTACTCACCACAGTAATATCAACCCACAATATATTGTAAATACCTTTGCCAGCATGATTATACCTTTTTGAGTATAAAATCTATTTAAGAGCGGTCGACAGTAAATTTCCCATCTAACTACAACTTTCTTCTTCTTCTTCTTGGTGTCTAGACGTTACATCACTCGATCTCTTGCTCTTCTCTTATGATCCGCGATGTGAACTTTACAATTTCAAAACTGGATATGGCATCATGCCGGGCGACTAGCGTGTTTCTTCCAAGAGTCTGGCTCAGTCCATTTTCGATTAGCGATTGGTGCACAATTCCATACACCCAGTTATACGTTATCTACTTTATATTACTTTATCATGTTGTTACGTAGAAATTACGAGTAATTTATACTTCTTTTCAATATCTATTAATAACTTCACTATTTCGTAATAGGTATTTATCTAATTATATTTGCCTTAAACTAATTATTTCTATAAACAACAATCCACGAATTACGATGATACCCTATTAAAATAATCTCGTTATTTATTATACATAAAAAAAAAAATAAACTTACATTGTTGAATGGTTCTGTTTAAACCGGGTGTTTCGTAATGAATAATGAGAATTGAAGGTTAAAGGCTTTTATCGTTGGTTGAATCGATTTTTAATTTCAAGACTGCACAGTAAAATATTAGTCGAGTAATGGATGAAACTAAATTGCCGCGTCAATTAGGTTTTAAGATATTTGGAAATTCGTAATGTTCATTAAACTTGTCGTTTTCTCGCGTCTTCGTGATAATTGCATTATGCAGCGGGTGTACGATCGGAAATGGAAGCTGAATCTGAGGAATTCCCGAAAATGATAGATTACAGTTGTGGCTTCAAGCCGTATCTTGTTCGCTTAAACTTTCGTAGCGTTAACTTCATTTCGTTGAAATAATACAGTTGGCCGTATTTATTTTAAAACGCTCAACAAACGTGCCATTCTATATGTAGTATTACCATATAACCACGGTTGAACGAATATTATCGAAGCCAATATGTGAAATCATGTACTTGAATCGTCTATTTAAGTGAAGAGATTAAAGCTAGAAAGTGCCGAATTATAAATTTAAAATTCACATAATTTTCAACTTATTTAGGAAATTATATTTGTAATTCATCATTCTGCATGAATATTAAACTTATGATTTTGAATTTTAAATCTTCACTATTTTAACTTTTTTTTAATTTCGAGTTAACGTTCTTTAATACGACCAGAATACATTTCTAAATGAACTAAACGCAGTAATTATTCGATGTTATGTTTCATTTATGTTTTTTATTCGATTATATCGGAAAGATTTAATGTTAGTTATTTGGAAACCATTCGGAGTGGATGCTAATTTGACGTATAAAAGTGAATTAAATAAATGTGACATACTGAAATAGAATAATCGAACTTTATACACTGGCGAAATATGATCCGGAAATGTTAAAATGTATCGTGAACTAATTAGAAGTTTAAAGAAAGTTATCGTATTCACTGCGTGGTATAACATTTTCTGTGGTTTTTAAGAAATAGCAATAAATTTAAAATGTTCATTTTTATATAACAAATAGCACACACGATTATTAATATTATTTTAACAATTATTGTTTCGGCTTCGTTAATTTTTTATTACCATTTATTAAAATATTCAGATTATTTATAGTCTCCCTGATGCTTTATTACAAGATACAAAATTGCGAGAGTAATAAGGAAGTTGCTCTTAATCATATGTTTTAAGTTGTTAAAAAATTCCATTAGAAATGTTAGCAACTAGAAATCTCGAAATAAATCTATTTGAAAAAAATATATATATATTTTCAATTTGACCGATTGCTGTTCGTCCAAAATACACAAATTATAAACTATCGCGGTTAATTTAATAAACGAAATATAATTGTTTGTGAAAATATAAATATTCATTTCAATAATCATTAAAAATTTACTTAACGTAGCTCGACCCAAACTGTCAGTTACAAATTAAACACAGATTCAGAATCAAATAATATATGCATTAAATAACAATTTTTCTAAATTATATTTTATCAATCGTGCCTATAAATTTATCGCATTAACGGCGGTAGAAGATCATCTACGACTGATTTGTTATTTCTACCTTTCTGTACGGCATTCTACAATTTCCACATTTCAATACTTGGCGCTTCTTCTTTCGTTGTTTTATCGTTTTACTTCGCGTATCATCTTTATACAATTCCTGTATATAATTCAATTATGTTTTTTCTTTTTCGCCCTTAGTTGTACAATATTCCCCAAAATTGTTTCGTATACAGTTTATGCTGTCTCTATGCACTTTTATCATTTATTTAATATTTACATACATTTCTCGCATATTGTATTTTTAAATCCGATGTTTCAATTTCTTTGTACTTCACTTTATACCGGTTGCTCTTTGCTGCATTTTTTCAAAATGTTATTTAACTTCTTACATTCTAAGCCTATTATATATAGTTTAGTTTCTATTTTCTATCAGATATATAATCTTTTGCGTAATCCATAGCTTGTGTTTCCTTCTTCTCAGTGTTGATATTGTGTTTTTAACAAATACGAGCACCTTTTATTTTCATGTGGGCTGCATTTTTAACCAGATTATTTTGAATCTATTTAATTCTGTATGAAATTTTTATAGGAATTCGTTTAATTCCATTTTATCAAATCTAGACGCTGTAAAACCGTTTCCATTTTTTTTTGCATTTCTACAGTTATTTGGCATTTAGAGACTAGCAAATTATGGTCAGTATTACAGTCGGCTCTTAGATAGGTGTGACCGTTTTTAACTGGCTTCTTGAAGCGATTATAAATCAAAATAAAATTAATTTCGTTTTTTTGTTCTTCAGTCAGGACTTGTTCTTATGTTGCTTAAACCATATGTTATTTTTTCCCGCGAGATCTACGAGTACTTCACTTCGTTGTTTCCCTTAATCAGATTTATCCCCAGTCTGACTTCTGTAGTCTTTCCTAATTCCAAAAAAGAATTGCTTGCAAACTTGTTCTGAATACAAAAAAAAAAAAAAAAAATGGCGCTAATGAGATAACAGAATAGAGCGAAAACTACATAGTTTGGTTTTGGCCCCAAAAGAGGAACTAAAGATTTAATAGCTTTACTCAAAATAGAATCTTGATTCGGAGAAGTTTATGACGTTTTGCAGACTATGAGAGAGCGTCGATCGAGTTAAATATGAACAACTCTTATTAATATTTATTGCAGAAATATAATATCGACAAAAGAACTCTCCAACTTGTTAAATATCTATACTGGGAACAAAGTGCAAACATCGAAATAAATACAGAATTCTCAGATACAAAAAGTAGTATCAAAAATAGGCGCACACCGATGATGTCCACTCTCACTCAGGTTATTTAATATATATTATGCAGAAGAGATTAAGCAAACTGCAAATGTAGGAAACGTGGAAATGAAAACAAATGGACAACGCATAAGTGAAATTACAAAAGATCAACTACGGAAAATGGTGGACAAAATAAATAAAGCACGTTTGAATAATGAGAATACAAGAAAAATTAAAAATATTAAATTTATAAGATTTAAAAATAAGGATGTATTTAACATCGATGGCGGAAAAATAGAAAACGTAATTGAAATTAAAAAGTCTAAATACTAAAAATATCAGAGATGACAAAGAAATCAAATTGAGAATTCGAAAAATGCGTTTAACAACTTTAGTCATACACTAAAAAAATCAAGTTGAGTCAATATAATACACATATGAAACATGGACCATAAGTGCAAACAGTAAGAAAAGAATAAATTTTTTTGAAATGTGTTCCTATCGCAAATTGTTACAAATTCCTTGGACAAACTTGGTCACCGATAAAATGGTTCGAACTTGCCTAGACGAAGGGAAATCAATATTATCGACAGCATTCATAAAAGGAAAGTGAAGTACACAGTACGAAAAAATGGTATCTTCATGTTGGTACTACAAGGGAGACCATACAGAAGAAGAAAAAGTCTGGAAATTATAACGTCGAATTTATAAAAATAAAACTTTCAAAGAAACAAAAAATCGGATATGAGTTGCATGCTACTTCTTGCCCTAATAATTTTTTTTTTTTTTTTTTTTTTGAACCTTAATAGTTGTAACGGCGCGAATACTGACTGAAAGTAATTTTAGAGGTTTTTCACAATATATATACAGACTACAACCCTTTGGAATGTTGTTCCCAAACAAAAAATTAAGGTCAAGAAACTTCTAACACAAATACAACCACAGTCAAAATTATTAACTGATAATAAAATCATTTGTAAAGATCAAATTTTGGTTAATCATTAAGGTTAATACATTTTCGCGGTCGTCTTGAATAAGTTGAATAATAAAATCGTTTGTACAATTATGTATTAAGGTTAATACATTTTCGCGGTCGTCTTGAATAAGTTGAATAATAAAATCGTTTGTACAATTATGTATCTTTCAGACGTGCTCAAAATGACAATGGTTTCCTAAACTAAATTTAATAGCGATTAGATGTGCAAATTTACGGTCACTAAAAATCTAATTTTCCGATGTATTTCACACAGGGTAAAAAATAGCGGAAAAAATGTAACGTCATTTGGCGATATAACAAAAGGACAAATATAATTTAATTAGTTTTATTCATTTGTAGTTATCAATTAATTATCATGTTGAATATTTATCCTACTGTATATTTTAATTAATTAATATCGATGCAGATAGCGTTTGGAATTGTTTACATATTTTGCGTCAAAAATTTATTAGCTTCGTCCAGAATCCGAATATGTTTACGTGAGAACGTTTACCTGTGATGTAGATGTTATATTTATCCATTTTCGTTTTAAATAAAGTAAATTATGAAGTTAGATTTTAGTATTAGTTCTAAAGTGTTTAATAGCATATTAAATATTGATGTTGAACAAATATGTACATTATCACCTACAGAACTTCGTTTAGTGCTACCTTGTTTAGTCCGCATGAGTTTAATTGCTCCTTTGGATACAACACCGGAGTGCACTGAAAACAGACGAGCAGTGTTAAAAATTTTATCTGATATCGATTCCGTAAATGGAATTATAGGTTTATTATCTGTCGATTTTCATGGATTAGAATTAGACGTAAAGCAAGAACATGCTTCGTTGTTAGTAACTAAATTTAAATTATTTTATTCATTCCTATACATTTTATGCACGAAGTTAGTCGCCAATCTACATAAGTCACAGTAAATGTCAACTGTCATGTAATATTTTTTTGTGTATCATGATATATATCGACGATGATTAGCTAGGAAACACTTCAGGTTATACACTAGATTATTTTATTTTTGATAAAAACAATCTAGTTTATCTGCTTTATTATATACATATGGTTTTGTATAATAATCGTGTTAAATGTTTATTAGTTATGTCTAACTTAAAATGTTAGCTAAAAATATTCCTTATTTCAAAATTTGCTCTATTATTGAGTCAATAAATATGCTTTTGTATAATAATCGTGTCAAATGTTTCGTAATTATAAAAACCAAGTTAATCACTATAAAAGTTATTCTTTTATTAACGAAAAACTTTTTAACAATCACGACATTTTCAAGCATACACAAAGAAACGTTACATATAATTTATAAGGTTTTTTTTGTACATGCTTGAAAATGACGTGATTGTCAAAAAGCTTTGCGTTAATAAAAGAATAATTTTTATAGTGATTAACTTTGTTTTTATTTTGTTAATTCGTAAAATCACTACTATCCAATACATCGACATTAAATGTTTAATAGTTATGTCTAACTTAAAATTTGAAGTAAAAATATTCCTTATTTCGCCAATTTTATGTACGGTGGAAAATAATACCTTAGTTAATGCTGACACTACTAAAAAATTATAGAAAAATATACGGAAACAAAAAGTGCTACATCGTCGACAACTGGTACATATGCGGGGATGTATTAGAATATGAATTCATTAAAATAAATTTAAAAAAATTGTTCATTTGGACGTTTTTTTACTTTTACAAATTTCAATTTGATAACAAATCTTGCAAAAAAACTATAAGCATTTAAAAATGTATATAATCCGATACATTTTACTGCATGACATGAGCTGAAAATTAGTTTCATATTTTAAATTTACGCAACAAGCTAACAGTTGCAGAGTTCTTTTTGTATATTTTCACATTAGTAATTGAAACGTACGAAATATATCAGCCTGACTTATTCTTAAATCATACCACATGACAAATATATATGGTTTTGTTGCTTAGTTATTTAATTTTCCATTTTTTTATACTCAAATAAAATTACTATATGTATTCGTTGAAAATGACGTGATTTTTTTTCTTTCCTGCTATGGTCTACGCTTAGCTTGTCTAAGCTATCAGTAGATGTTGTCATAAGTAATTACAGTTTAATCAGTTATTAGCTCCATTGGTGTAGCTAATTATTGTTCACATAGCTTCCTTTCGTCATTGCGTGCCGTTAACTAGAGTAAATCTAACGGTTTCGTCGGTTGTGCCGGCAAACCTCCTCCAGATTATCTATTAGGATTAATTACTGTCTAGTTGGTACGTCTATGCAACCTATCAGCATTCTCTTTGTGTTTGTTTTAATGACTTCTTGCACATATGGTACATCTAGATCACGGTGTACTGTCTCATTGCTTACGTACCATGAGGCATCTTCAAGTATTCTCAGTTTTATTCTGAAATGTCTGTATTATTTTTGTATTACTTTCCACACTGTATCCCCGCAACTGGCATTCATATGACCATACTGGGATGAGTACCTGTTTACAGTGCAACGGTATTTAAGCTAAGTTTCCACTTTTTACCTAATAGCCAATACATTCGTCTTACTTTTATAATAAATTCTGTTCTTTTAATTGTAATATGCTCACTCCTGGTCATCCTACTGACCAGATATAATTCAAGGTATTTCACTTCGTTTTTAATAGGTACAATTTGTTCATAATAATATATTTTGTAATAATTTTCCTGTTTGTAAATGTAACACGCGTTGATTTTGTTTCATTAATTTTCATTTTACATTTCTCACACCAAGACGTGATGAGATTTACGCTTGTCTGCGCAATATTTCACTCGCTTCATTAGGACAACTGCCTGAACATAAGACTATGTAGCAATTAGTGTATTTTTAGGTTTCGGTAAATCGACAGTATAAAGCAGGTACAACATACGACCCAAAACACTCCCCTGAGGCACTCCGGCGTTCAGATACTTCATCGTCATATTTTACTTGAAAGTACCTTTCGAGGGTAGGATTCAAATAGTTTGAAATAATGGTAAGGGAATATTTTCCCGATTTTATGCAACAATTCCGTGTGCCAAACTTTATCAAGTGTCTGGCTTATATCCAGGAATACTGTCACATAGTCTTCTTTTATCGAGATCATTTTCTATTTTGTATGTTATTCTATGCATCTGCGTATGATGGAATGTTTTGATCTAAGCCCGTATTGGTGATTCGGAATAACTTTATTGTGCTCTATTATTGATATTATACGTCTATGAATTAGTTTCTCATATAGCTTGGACAGTACAGGCAATAACGAAATAGGTCTGTATGGCGTGACTCCTGTAGGTGGTTTACCAGTTTTATTAATCATTATTATCTGTGAGAATTTTAATTGACCCGGGTAATACCTCAATCTAATTATTGCATTAAATATATATGTTATTACTGTTCCTTTGCTTGGAAGCTCTTTTATGTTATGATATCGTAACCAGGAGATTTTCTTGGGTTCAGTTTTCTTATTGCAGCTTTTATTTCTCTTGTAGAAGCAAGTTTAATTCGAGGGTACATGTTCGTGTTATAAGCTTCTATTAAAATGAACGTCCTTTGCCTGTGTGAGGATGACAGACTTTTGCCAAATATTTAGCGAATTTATTCGCTTTATCTTTATTACTATGTGCCCATGTTCCATTATCTTTGCGAATGGAGTGAACAGGTGTAGCTTTGACCTTTTTAAATTCCGAGTTGCTTTCCAGAATGAATAATTCGGTGCTAAAGGAGATACTGAAGATATGTGCTGTTTAAATGGTCTGTTTTAAATTTTTGTAGTGAACTTTTTAATTTTTTTGTTTGTTTATTTCGTTCTCGTTTGAGTAATTTGTTTACGTATAGCTTTCTTTTTTTAACCTTCATCGATTATTTCTTTCTGATAGCATATTATGGGAACAGTTTTCTGCTTTTGGAGTGTAGCAGACCACGCTGCTTCCTGAATTAGAAAAATGAAGTCTTGCAAGCGTTTCAATATATATTTCAGTCTTAAGAGATATACGTATATTTGTTTTTTTATCAATTGTTTCTCTGAATAACTCCTAATCATTGTTGGTAGTGTGTATTTTTGTAGTTTAACTATAATGCTGTTATTTAATGTCATGATAATCAGTGATCTGATGAGAGAAAAATTACATGATGAGCTTTTATTTTGTTTTTCTACTATCACTCACTTTTAAATTATAGTACTTATAAGAGGAAGAGATGATCTAAGGAATAGGTTAACATCCGTTTTTATAAGCAGAAATGTATGCATTTTTATAATAATGTTATATTTACATTTCACTTTTTTTTTTTATTCTTTAGGAAGAAACGAACGGCTCAAGGTGAAAACATTCTTCAAAATCGTCAGACTACATTAGCTCTGGAATTTGAAAGAGGGGACAGTACCAGACGATTGCGTTTTGTTTTGTGTGAATTACTGCTGATTGGAATGCAGGTAAATCTATTAATCAGTTTCATTGACGTCATAAAATGATGGTTTGAATATTTCACTTATTCGAAGTAAAAATATGTTAGGTACAGGAATGCCAGAAAACTAGCAATGAATTTTTCGTGAAATCGTGCGATTTGTTTGATAACGATGTTTATATTCCCGAAGTGTGTGATGTCATTAATATCGGCTTAGCTGAATTACCCGCGATATTGTCAATTCATGATATTACGCAAATTCTATTGCACGTTAAACACGGCCCGGATATTATTTGTTGTATCGCGGCAAATTTTCCGGATCATTTCAATGATAGTACGTATATTTGAAATATTTCTTGTTTGCGTGATTTTGTATTATATTTTATTTAATAATTCAAAAATAATATAAAATAAATAGGTGCGGATTGTGCGGATATCAACAGTTCAAATTTGGATGTAATAATTCATCTTTCGGTTAAAATTTGTTATTTCACTTTGTGGAACATGGCATTTTTTACTTAATATCATTTATATTTTTTGTTTATTCATCGAAGTTTCAAATATGACTTTTTTCTTTTCTATTATAACTTTTCAGTATAAGAATTATAATTAATTTAATTAAAAATCAAGCTAAATCTTTAAAGCTGCGAAATTAGTTTTACCAATTTACTTTTAAAATTTTCTATCGCTTAAAATGAAATAATTTTTGTACATATCTTTTATATCACAAATTAGTAACATTCTACATAAAATGATTAGAAAATGTAAACATTTTTATTTGCATTATCGCAAATGAGCTTACTGTTTTTTTAGGGAATTTCAAATTTTACGATTGCATATTAAAATCGCATACTTTTTATCAGTGAATATTTCACAAATACTGTGTATAAAGATGGATTTAGATTTTAGTCAGAATGTAAATTTTTCATTTATAAGTAGTGATAAAATTTATGCTATATAATGTAATTTAATTTTCGTAGTCCTAGCTTTATCATGAATAACATTTGAAATTCATTAAAGCGTTTTCGATTTATTGAGTTAAGAAATTTTCAAAACTTTTTATATATATTTAATTGTATTTATTTGTTTCTATTGTCTTATCGAAATATTCAGCATTATTTTTCATGTATAGTGATTTTACTATTTATTGAATATTGAAGGTATATATGTGTTTTCTGCTAATACTGAAAAATTCGATTCATTAGTTCGTATATTGATTTATAAGTGTATATATATATATATATATATATATATATATATATATATGTGTGTGTTTATATGTATATTTATATAAAATACAAAATAGAATATTTAAAGTGTAACAATGTTAGCATAATTTTATTAAACTGTTGATTCTTTTAACAATACAACAACACAACGGTATATTTTCATAGTAAAAATTTACAAAATAATACATATAATGATTATTGTGTACCGGTAGAAAGAAAAAAATACCTTACTAACAGCGAACTGCTATAATAATATATATATGCCATCTCGTTATTTTATATTAAATAATAAAAATTAACAGGACAAAAAATACCAATAAAACCTGTAAGTATACTTAAAGTAATTTAATTATAATTTACTATATACGATGATTAAGACAACTCCGATTCTAATATAGAGATAAATTAAAACTATATCGTTAGTAAAATTAATTAACCAGTAATTTATAATGGGTTGTGTTTTAGACGTCTGTGTTTGTATTTCGTATACATAGTTTTTAGTGCCTGCAATCGTAATATAGGCCTAATGTGTGGATTAGTGTGTGATGAACACCCAGTGAAGAATTTAGCGGATAGGTTTTATAATCCTTAAGATAGGGTAGATGAGTAGTTTTATGCATAAATGAGATTCTTTCGTATTTTGACTTATTTAATATGCATCGCAGGCACCTGTTTTGTATTGAAGTTGTTTATATATAGAATTTGAGATAGAACAAGTTATTACCGGGTGTATAAGAGTTTTATAAAGACTCATTTTATTATGAGAATTCAGGAAGGATTTTCGGTTAAAGATAGGATAGATGGCGGAAATTGCTTTATTCGCTTTAATATTAATATGAGATAAGTGCCGATTAAAATTTAGGCGGCGATCGAGAAAGATACCAAGATAATTTCATTAGTCCAATTAATAGGTTTATTCTCTATGAGAATTCTGTTAGGTGGTGTTGGATGCCTACCACTGAAAAAGATAGCTTTAGTTTTGTCTGGATTAATATTAATTTGCCAGCTCTAAAAATAGCGTATCTTGCGATTTAAATCTGTTTGAAGTTTATTACTAATTGAATTGGACCTGAATGAACTGCAGAATAATGCAGTATCGTTCGCAAATAAGGCGGAGTTAGCTGAAGATAATTTAGGAAAGTCGTATAAGAATAAAGTAAACAGAAATGGACTGAGCACGCTTCCTTGTGGGATACCAGCCATGCAGGTTTTCATAGTGGAGTATTCACCAGAAATGCATACAGTGAATGATCTATTGTTCAAATAACTTTTAATAAGAGTAATTAGATAGTCTGGAAATTTTGTTTCAATCATTTTATAGGTAATACCATCGTACCACGTTATGTCGAAGGTTTTAGCGACATCTAGTAATAACATACCTGTATGCTTATTACGTCACCAGAAATGCATACAATGAATGATCTATTGTTCAAATAACTTTTAATAAGAGTAATTAGATAGTCTGGAAATTTTGTTTCAATCATTTTATAGGTAATACCATCGTGCCACGTTATGTCGAAGGCTTTAGCGACATCTAGTAATAACATACCTGTATGCTTATTACGGTTGTAATTATCAGAAATATGTTCACATATGCTTGCAATTTGATGAGTAATTTATACAGTTAAACAGGGACATAAGTGCTAGTCGTGATCACTCTTATCTAAACGTTATAGTCGCCACTGTGATTTATTTAAATATTATTCATTAATCATTTAGAATAATTGAAAATCTTGATAACGTTACCAGTTGTGTTTAAACGTCTGATATTTTATTTAATCTCGGTTAGTAAAATTTGTGCAACCATGATTTATTTTTGGTAGTTTTTCATAAACACATCTGCATTTTACCTCATTGTGAAAATGTCTTTAAAATATTGCTCTTAGTTCAGTTATCGAAGTTGCGTTGGTAGAACAAAATAAAACTAGATATACTATAACTTGATACCAAAAGATAAATGTAAAAATTTAAATGTGTATAGAGGTATTTCGATTTTTGACACATATCTTTATTTGATCATAGTATTACTATTTTATATTATTTATTTGTAAACTTTTCATAAATCTGTGTAAAATTGATTTTTTCGAATTTTTTCATCAATCATATAAATCTGTAAAACTTTGGATACGTGTTTTTAAGACGTTATAATTGTTATGGATATGTTCTTTAACAAATACGTTCGGAATATTAAACGTTTTTATAACTACAATCATTTGCGGATTAAAATATAACAAAAAATTTCGATATTGTAAAATTTTTAATATTCGAATGCTCGTTTTATACTTTCATAATTTTGCCCAAATTTTATAATTCTCTTTATTTTGAGGTCACACGATTCCCTGTTAAATAAATTCGCAAACTAAAGAGTGAGAAAATAAAAATATAGTTCTAAATGTGTTGTCGTATGTGATAAATATTTCAGCTACACGTTTTATAATTCGTACGATATCTAATAATTCTTTCTATCACTGTATGTTAATGTAATTAAAACACGAGATGCACAAACTGGGTCGTATGCAACCATGAATATCTGTAATTAGCTACATGAAAAATTATGCTGCGTGGTTCATCAAATTATGCGATACATTTTGTAGGTCGAGTTAAGAATAACATTTGAAAACAACAAATTTCTGGATTCTTAACGTGTTATGGCAATGGATTTCGTAAAAAATTATTAACTTCGCTAATTGTCATGAAACACTTTCGGTAAATAATAAAATGTTGATGTACTCAAGTTCTGTTTGTATTTTAATTTGTTTTTAGTTTGCGTTGGTTTGATTGTGAATTCTGAAAAAATTGAAGATGATAACGGAGGAGCTCGTATAAGGATGGCAACGTTAACGTTATTATGTAGAATGAATCCACAGGCTGCTTACTTTGTAAGATCAAAATGTGTAAGTTTCCGTGTTATTTTACGATAATAAGCAAAACAAGTATGATTAAATATATATAAATATTTGTATGTATATATAAGTACATATTATTCAAGCGATATTTATGACAGGATCACCTTAATATCAAAGTATCCGGATTTAAAGTTATAATCAATAAGCGATGTCATGAGATATTTTAATATCCAATGTGATTTTAAAAATATCCAAATGAAGAAATTCTCAATTATCGCGTGTTATCAATAATAAAATTCATTTTTTAATAAACTAAAATTATTTAATATTTTACATTATGAAAAGTATTCAGTTTGATATTATAATGAAAGAAGGTGTAAAACAATATTTTGATTAACGAAGTTTATAAATCCATATAAATGATCGAAATTGATTATTTATTCCAGCAATATTAATAGATAATGCTTTAAAATCTATCCGGAGTAAATGATGATAATAATTTTAATAAACGATGAAGATCATGAAATTTTTATGAAATTCTAATGACTTAAGAAATAATCGTGGTAAATGTGCTTTTATAATAGGTATACGTTATCTAATCGTTGTTAGTTACATATACAATTAAAAATGTAAAGGATGATTTAACATGAACTTTATTATACATACATATATAAATATGTGTGTGTGTGTTTGTGTTGTGTATATTTATACTTTTTTCTGAAAACTGTTAATTTTCATCGATAAACACGTACTTTTGTCTCCAGGTGGAAATGTGTAAAATGGCTGCGTTAACTGTTTCCCTAACGTTAGAATTCCCTCATTGTTTTCGAGATACATCTGAAAATCCGTTTTTATCAAGAGCTGGTGATATAGTCTCTTTTGTTTCAGGTTTATTATTAGGAACGGATCAACACGTTAGGAACTGGTTTACAGCGTTCACGAGAGCAAGACCTAAGGTGATATATACTATATATCGATTTATTATTATGAGAGTTACGATCGAAATATTTTCAATATAAATCGTTTATTAATACTAAAATAATAAAGTTCATTTGTCCTTTCAAATTTCCAATCGGTTTCCGATAAAATTTTGATAACGAATTTATTCGAAGTATTGTGTGTAATTGCAAATAATTTGTTCGCGTAGAAAAACAAAGAAAATAATGCCGCTTTGCTTATACTTCGAGAAGAATTGATTTATCAGTTAAAGGCTACGTCGAAATTGGGGAAAGAAAATCAAGTACTGGAAGATTCGCACGCTATTTATTGCACAGTATTATTCAGACTATATTGCGCCCTTCGAGGAATAGCTGGGGTGAAGTTAGTAAGACGTTTAAATCGTTAGTTTTACATCAATAATAAATATAATCTCCATTTTATCCTTTTCATCGAAAATATATATTTTTTTAACATTGCGCTCGCTGCGAGTTAATTATTGAAAGTATCAGTAAAATTTATCTGTGGCCGACTCGAGAAGTTGATTAAAATATTTGATTCTTTATGATTGGCAAATAATAAAAATGTATTTTTTTTTTTTTAAAGTTACAATGTAGTTTTTTTCTTCGTTTCGATCAAGTTATGAAACACTAGATCGCCATAAATTCATTAATAAAATAAAAATTTTGTGAATATTGAAATTAAATTAAGAAAACCACAAAAATAGCTCTAATTATGTTATGTTTTATTTTACGCGTATAAATTTTATATATTTTTAGCGCGTTAAAATTTTTTAATTATATTCCGTATATAATATTAAAAAATGAAGTTTCATATTATCCTTTTACCCTATCGAAATGATGCACGTATTCGATATCGATATTGCCAAATAGAAACGAATATGTTAATTGTAGTTCTCCGTTATCGAAAAACAAATTCTGTTCTTAAAATTGCTAAAATACCGAATTCTGTATTTTAAAAAGCCTCGATATTGCTTGTTAGTGTTTTTCATCATTACGTAATTCTCAATTATCACAGAGAAAGCAGCAGCACCTCGCTCTGTATCTTGCATATAATTAGGGCCGTCAATGCTAGTTAATTTTGTACGTAAAAATAAAACGTACGATGGCTAGTCACGACGTTCGGCAACAAACAATACGATGATGATAGTTCAACTGCTTAGGTTTATAAATTGTTCCATGTAGGTGTTCATTAATTGTAGACAAAGCGTGGTAGAGATAAAAGTATATATTAAACTTAAAGTATTAGATCATTATTGCACCGATACAGTTATATTAATCTTCCAATTAAAATACGCATAAAATAATTAAACACGGTGTTTTTTAAAATGCGGGTACCGATTTCAAAATAAAAGTTTTCAATAATCATTGTTATTGTTAGTATTTTTTTTTTATTTTTTTTTTTTTTTTAGTAAATATGTTCGTGTGTACACATTTTTTATGTGCTACTGTGTATTTGCTCAGTGTGTATACATAAATGGGCGTAACTTGCAACAATTTTACAAAAAAAAATTGTAAATATTGTGTATCTTCAAATAATAAATATTATTTCGAATATTTATTAAATTTCTTAAATATTAAAGTCGTTAATTATAAAAACATTATAATTATGGTAGATTTTGATATACGTTTGACGCAAGTAGATGTTGACAAAAATGCTAATGAATTTTGTAATCTGTCGGATACAGAATAATATCAAATAATACATTACTATAATGAAAGTGATACCAATAGATTTAATGATAGAGGAATAAATAACAAAATACAAGGAGGTTAACAAAATAAAAATAGAGTTAATCACTATACAAGTTATTTTATTAATTTTCGACATTCACGTCATTTTCAAGCATATACAAAAAAGTTACATATAAATTAACAGAGATATGAATTAATTTATATGTAACTTTTTTGTATATGCTTGAAAATGACGTGAATGCCGAAAAGCTTTGCATGAATGAAATAGCTTTTATACTGATTAACTTTGTTTTTATTCTGTTTTGTTAATTCATAAAATCAAGATTCATTATCACTATTTATAATGAAATATTAGATGGCGGCCAATTGCCCAGGGATTTCAAAAAAGCAAAGGCAATTGCTATTAAAAAGCCAAGAAAAAATGGGAACGACCCGGCGGAATATCGACCGATATCTATACTATCTATCCCGTATAAAATTTTTGAACGAATTGAATTATATACAACAGAATATCCACAGAAATCGAAAAATACCTACTTGTCGAGCAAGCTGGTTTTCGTATTAACAGATCGTGTGTTGATCAAGTAACACATGGTTTCCAGAAAAACCTAAAAACAGCGGTTGTTTTCCTTGACCTTACAGCCGCATACGATACAGTTTTGAGGCATATTTTGTCGATTAAGTTGTCAAAATTAATACCTTGTTCCAAAATTATAAATTTACTAAACAGAATGTTGGCTAATCGTTTCTTTCGCGTCTTCCTCGGGAATAAAAGTAGTAGATGGCGAATAATAAACAATGGTTTACCTCAAGGTTCCATTTTGGCACCACTGCTTTTTAATGTATATCTTCAAGATTTTTCAAACATACTGAATAGTACCGTATTTCAATACGCTGATGATATTGCAATTGCAGTGCAAGATAACAATATTGCCGAATGTGAAAGGAAGTTACAGACGGAATTAAACATAATAAATGCATATATGGGAAAATGTAATTTACGACCAAATCCGGACAAAACTGAAGTTGCCCTATTCACCTTAATAACAGGCTAGTAAATACACAACTAAATCTGACAAATGGATGGAAGGCAACTTAATAACACGAAGAATCCAAAATATCTAGGAATAACGTTAGATCGTTCGCTCACGTACAAAACACACCTCACTAACCTAAGCCAGAAAATTAGAACACGCGTAAATATAATAAGAAGATGGTACGTCGTGGAGATTAACAACTAAGACTTTGCGCATATCCGCTTTATCATTAGTTTATGCATCCGCGAAATTTTGCTCGCGCCGGTGTGGATGAACATATGCGCGGAAATTCAGCTTAACGAAGTAATGCGTATTATCTCAGCAATGATACGCAGCACACCGACTGCACGGCTTCCCGTTCTTACAAACATTCAACCGACTCGTTGAAAAAGAACTCAGCAAAATTCAAAGAAAATGAAAATTTACTAATTACAACATTTATAAGAGAAGCTCCTAAAGTTGGATTAAAATCTAGGAAATCCCTACGGACAACTTTGGATCAAGCACGATTTGCATTCGATTGGAAAGAACAATGGACCAATGAATGGAATTCGGTGCGTAATTCGTTCATAAATGGATCCCTCGTCGAAAACCCTACGGAGCAACCTCTAGGTAGGAATGGAACTTCGACGAAAGGAGTGGCGACTCTTGAACAGAATCCGAACTGGTCATGGTAGATGCGGTCACCTCCTGCAGAAGTGGAGTATTTCTGACTCGGCTAGTTGCTGTTGCGGACATCCCGTGCAAACAATAAAACACATCGTCGAAGAATGCGAAGTATACTCGGAAAATCTGTGCGGCGCGAGTTTAGACTGGCTTTTCCGTTTAGAGCTCGATCTATAAATCAACATCATACGATACGATACTACTCTCTAATAAACCAAAATTACAAGGAGGTTATTTAATTATTAATTGGAAAGAGAAGAAAGAACGTTTGAAAGTGGCCATAAAAAACGTAGATGGGATATATGTAGGAAATGGCAGCACAAATTGAAAAAGGCGGAAAATAAAATAAATAAAAGTAAAGATTTTAGTATTTGTTTGTCTTTGATCGACTGAGTGTAACTATTTTGAATTATTTGATTAGCGATAATACTTATTATTTTTTAATTTCTATAATACACACGTTTTTATCATTTTGAAAATTATCGATTTTTTTAGCTAATGTTATTATTTTTAAAATACATTCGAGTGTAATAAATGATGAAGAATCAGTGTTATAGGAAAACAATATAAAGTTTTAAGATCGTGGTATTTTTTTTTATTTTTCGGTTTTTATTTATTTATTTCTTAATTTTTTTCCAATATTACATTTATTATCATTATATATATATATATGTTTAAACGTATTATTTTGTATACCTCCAAATACGTACATATGTGTGTGTGTGTGTAATTAAGTTAGTATATGCATTAATGTTAAAATTCGTTTAATTTCCATAAATTATTAGCATTTATTAATAATTATTTCGGTTTATCCAAGTGCAATATGTTTTGTCCATTTTATAATTGTATCATATCACTAGTAATTTTACAACATTATAAATATTTTTATAGTGTGTTTATTTTAAAATGATGGGTGTTTCATTATTAAAAAAATTATAATGATATTTCTTTATTTAACATAGATTTCAAGATAATGAAGTCCTATTATTGATGGAATTAGTAACGGTCTATCCACCGCCCACGATACAAGGTGTCCGGTTTGCTGCGGTCGCCATTTGTATGCTAATCGCCTGTCCATCTTTGCTTTCTTCTCCTGAAAATGAAATCAGATGCACTCAATGGTTGAAATGGTTGTCGGCGGCTGATTCGCCTTTTTTCGGAAAGTAAACAAATAAAATTTATTAATTTGTGCAAACGTTGATTAATTTTTTGCATTGGCAGTTATTTTCAACTAAATTATATCGAATGTTGTAGAAAATTATTATTATTCATTGGACAAATCGAAATAATTAATTAAACTATCGTAATTAAATTTCGAAAGGAAAATTTTAATAAATATTTCGGCATAAATTATGCTAGTTAGTTTTCCACGTTTCTAAACTCGCTATCATCTCGGTGATAATGATGTTTCTTTGTACTTGAAAATATCTGTCGTTTTATAAATGAAATTAATAAGTTCCCGGTTAAGATTTCTTGACTATTACTGCGAGTGGGGATTCCGGATTTGATCCTCATAACTAAAAACAAATTTTTCGAATTAGTCTTTATTGACTATTAGAAAAAATGAATAATCATGTTAATGATACAACTACTAAGTATTCTTATTTGTAAATGGTAACGTTTTTCGTTTAGGATAATAACGTTCAAATATTAAAAGTTTACATATGATTAAAATTAAACATCAGTTTTTTATCATCATTATTGCGTTATAATCTGAGAAAACGTGATTTGTTGTTATTTATAGAATAAGAAATAATTTCGTAACATATATAAATTTTTAAATAGTTTTAAACAAAAATAATATACACGATCGATACAAGACAGCCAGCAATGACACTGAATAAAATTTTTTAAATAGAACACGGTTTTAGAAGATATACCGATTACACTGATTTCACAATGTACATTAACATATAAAATTAACAAATAGAAATAATTCGCTAAATACATTAATAACAACTGATAATGAATTCGTTATAAAGATCATATTATGAATATACTTAGTATTTGGTGTAAATAATTTTAGGTTACAATATCCGATGTTGATAAGCATCTTTTAGTCTTAAACTAGAAGATGTTAGTTGTTTTTTAAGTTAAGTATATATTTTTCATATATTACTTTTCTTAATGTTATTGTGTTTACTTTTTTTTTTTATCTTAACTTAAATATAGCGTAATTGTCGAAAAGCTTTGTTGTTAATTGATTTTAACTTTGTTGTCTCATTTTCTATTAATATATATATATATAGTTTAAGACTAAAAGATGCTTATCAACATCGGATATTGTAACCTAAAATTATTTACACCAAATACTAAGTATATTCATAATATGATCTTTATAACGAATTCATTATCAGTTGTTATTAATGTATTTAGCGAATTATTTCTATTTGTTAATTTTATATGTTAATGTACATTGTGAAATCAGTGTAATCGGTATATCTTCTAAAACCGTGTTCTATTTAAAAAATTTTATTCAGTGTCATTGCTGGCTGTCTTGTATCGATCGTGTATATTATTTTTGTTTAAAACTATTTAAAAATTTATATATGTTACGAAATTATTTCTTATTCTAACACCATGATATATGTATGTATTGCATTTAATTTTAACGAAAACGTGGTGATCTTGACATCTTTTTCTTTCTATTTTCTTTGAATTTCAAATTAAATTACCACCCTAAATATATATGAAAAAAAACAACAAGGAGTTAAAATCACTAAACGTTATTATATATATTGCGAGGATCCTAACACTCGCCTAACCGACTTCTACAGACTTCATCATTCTACGCTTAGGATGCTCGTATATTAACGTATATATTATTTCTATACTACACTATTCTTTCTCTCCTCGTCTTTTAGTACTTTTCTATTTCAAAAATAAACTGTGATGCGGTGTTTATGAAGTAATAATTTATTATATGAAAGATAATTTAAAACATAAATTACACGCATGTTCGTTTTCGATGAGCCAATAAACTTTTTACGTTACCGAATATTGATTTTTATCATGCAATAAAATTAATGTATTTTCTATTCTTTATCGGCGAATTGGTTAAATAAAATAAAATAATATTTTATTTGAATAATATAAATTCGTGATGTAACTCGTCGACCATCTTTCCGTTCCGTTGGCTCTGACTCTCAAAACTGACATAGCTAAATGCTAACTCATCGCTGACTTTTTTTTGAGTCTTGAGCAACTGACTCTTCTCGACTAAGTAAAACTACTGATTCTCGATTAACTGACTCTTCTTTTTGAAAAACTTTAATTATCAATCTCTTCAACATCTTCTGTCCCCCTCTCTCTCTCCTCGTCATCGCCACACTCGGCCAGTTGTACGCCCGCCCGAGTAGCTTGAGCATGCGCAATTTTCGTTTTCACTTACCTTATGATCGTAGAGATGTTTCAGCTTAACTACTACTATTGTATGACAATAGCTCGTTCATCACAAATCCAGTTTTTTACTATAATAATTATTATTATAACTACACGAATATACGCAAGCGTCGAATTGAATATTTTATTTTGACTAAATAAACAAATTGTTATATATTTTTTTCATTATATTCATTACATTAAATATTAGTCCGCATTTCCCAAATTAATCAATTAAGTTATCACGACGTGGACATACATATATAACCATAAAACTTTTCAAAATCAATAATATTGACAAAAATTATAAAATTTTACATTCAGAAAAACATTTAAAAAAAACTACTTGAAGAAATGGAAATAATAAAAAAAAAAAAAAGAGATAACAATAATTTATTTGATAAATTTTGATGAAGAATTAGTTCAAAGAAGTATATTATAAAATTCATCAATTTTTATATTATACGGAAGTTCTTATTCATTTTTATTTTCTGTGGTTTTTGTGTTGTGTTTATTTATAATGTTTTATGTTGCTGATAATAGATTTATCATATTCACTATCGGATTATTTTATATTACTTTTCATTTTGCTAATTTTTGTAAATTGTACGTCTAAATTAGTATTTTTACATTTTATTATATATAATGAATATATTTATATATTTTATTTGTATGCGCGCTTGATAATGGCTTATTAGCCGAAAAGCTGTGAGATTTTTATATATAAAAAAAAAAAAAAAGTCAAGCGACTTTAACTCCTTGTTGTTTATTTTAAAAAAATAACTACATTCCTTACTTTTCAAATTAAATATATCGGTTCGATACAAAAGTACAGCGGATCAAACGACACTTCGAATTTTAGTTATTCCTTATAAATAGTTTTTAAATAAATTTTATTATAAGGTATTATAATTATCATTTTTTGTATTTTTGTATGTTTCTAAAGGCCAACTAGTGAAACATCGTCGTTCAGCGAAATGTTGTTATTATTGGCGATTCACATACACAGTAATCAGGTGAATCCTATAAGCGATTTAGTTTGTACAACGTTGGGAATGAAGGTATCTGTTCGTACGCATAATATGCCTCGCATTAAAACCATCTTCATACAGGAGGTGTTCACGGAACAGGTAAATAATCTTATTCGCTTATATATTTGAAACATTTGGTCGAATAATAGATAACAGTATTTTTTAAACATTACATATTACGTCTGCAGGCTTTACACGAATTTTTATTTTGCTATAGTACTAAAATAAATTTACAAAATTAACTGTAAGAAATATGTTAGTAACTTACGTAAAAGTATGATATTTATAAATAAAAAATTGATGAAATTCTAACCATCCAAAATAGGTATAAGAAAAATCATTCGCATTTTTTTTTTGTTTGTGTAAAATGATTACATTCAAATTACAGTACTATATTTCTCAAATAAGATTCAGCCGTTTTTATTTTTAATTAAAAACACGTTTCTCGTAGTAGCTTTATAATTAGAATCATCATCATAATAGTTCTTTTTGGCAAAAGATAGCATAACACAACTTTGAATGAAATCAAATCATATTTCTCTTTTTCTAGCTGCGTCTATTATTTCATACGGTTGTCGTTTTCAGAATCCTGTTGTTATCCTTTCTGTTCTCCTTTGTCGCAAGTAAGAATATTGCTTCCTCCCTGTTATTGTGTCCTGCGGACTTTCATTTCCTGATGATTCGCCGTAATGTCCACATTTCGAACACGTTTAATCGTTTAATTCATTCTGCATTAAGTGTCCGGGTCCTTGATGTGTACTTTACAACCGACATTACGTAGCACTGAATTACTTTGATTTTGATGCCCATTCGTAACTTTCAATTTGTTGGTAATTATAAAATGATTGTTACCTTTATGTCTCTGCCATCCGTCGTAAACAGAGAACCTTAATACTTGAATTCCTTAACTGATTCGATTATTTAATTTTCTATCAATGTTTTTACTTTTTCATTGATGTTCTTGTGAATTTCATTTCCCCCCCCCCAACGTTTATTTCTATATCCAATTTCGTTCCTGTCTTATTAAACTTATTTAACATCAAATAGAACTGAAACCTAAATTTTGTCATCTATATACATCCTATTCAGTGTCCATTAGTCGTTAAACCGAAATTATTTATTATATATACTTGCATTTTAATATTGAAATATCTTGGTGAAATCGAGTATTCTTGCTTTACACCTTTTTTTATCTCGCATGTTTTAATAGGGGGTTCGTCTTTTATTCCAATATTTAATTATTTATACAGATCTTTGTTGTCACAATTATACTTTTGTAATATTTGTATTAATTCAATTTGCTGTACTCGGTCAAATGTTTTATTAAAAATAACAGTAGTGATTAGAATAAATTGTTAAAACAGTTTTTCCCCTTAATAATTTATCTTGGTTTACCGTAGAGTTGCATTTTTGTATGAAGATGTTTTTCGATAATTAAAAATTTGTGTTGTCGCTTCATATCGCTCGTACACAATAGATTTTCAATTAACTTTTTAATGCCAACAAAATTGTATATTAAGTGTTACTCAAAAAAATATTTTTTATGGCGCTTATTTTGTTTCTCTCTCTCTCTCTCTCTCTCTCTCTCTATATATATATATATATATATATATATATATATATATATATATATATATATATATATATATATATATATATATATATATATACCATATGAATTCTGGACATTATGCCATCTATACCTGTTAGTTTTCTTATTGATCCTATTGCATTTTGAATCTCAGTAATCGTAAATGTCTTTTTTCTGTTTCAGCTCACGGAGTTGGTTTTTAATTAAATAATTTATGTTGTATATATATATCCTAGTCCACATATTGATTCGAAGATGCGTAATATGTTACATACATTATTACTGATAAATCCGTGCAGAAGAAAGTACTTTGCGTCGCTTCAGTTGTCTTCACTAACGGAACACAAGTCTGAAGTACTATTTGCTTTGCATCTAGCTTTTTTACCTTGTTTTATAGAACATGAACACTTTTGTCGACTTTGTTTCTTCTGTTATTATTACACCGCCTGGTCATGTTTATAGTCCACACCGTGTGTTAACTGTTGAAATTTCCCACCGCTAAAGTCGATATGTGAGCTAATGTTTGTTATATTCGGCGGTTAATGTATCACGTCGTTTGTCAGTGCTGACATTTTCAGAACCGAAAACCAATCGCAGAATAATTTACGAGGGTATGCCCTTAACAGTTGTGGCTTATCACGACCGATCGCAACCTAATCTGATTATTTTTATTTTTCGAACTTAAAAACTGTGACATAATATCTATTTTAAAAAAATACGTTTTTCCTAAACTTGACGTCAATATTGTCATTTTTCATTCCTTCTATCTTATTTGTGTCATTCGTGTGATTCTAAGTGATTTAACTTTAAGGAAGTCTATTTCGATTCGATGTGAATCGCCTATGTTGACTCCTGTTGGCGAAAGGTATTTTGATGAGTTTATTGTAGTTCTGTATATTTTATTAATCGGTATAAATATCGTTCACAATCGAGGAAACTGAATATCGAAAGTAGTATTTATAAATTAGCGGACTAGCTGTTAATGTAGAAACATCATCTAGAAGAAAAATGTTGTTCAGACAAATTTTATGGCATGTAGTCGATATTAGATAGAATTTAGGATTGATATCCAGTTAATTTATAATTACGTACCTGATGAAAATTGTTTCAAGTTAATTTTTTTTTTTTTAGTTTAATTGATTATAACAGTGTTTTTACTATTTTATTACGTCATAAGAACATCATTTCGTTATCAGGTAGTAGCATCTCGAGCTGTGAAAGTTTTAGTTACCCCGAATTTAAGTTCAAATATTAGCGGATTTTTGCCGATTCATTGCATTCACCAGTTAATGAAAAGTCGTGCTTTTACGAAATATAAAATTAATGTGAAAGACTGGATTTATAAGTAAGTAATTCTAGTTTATTTCAAAAATGATTTCGATCATCACTAATGAGATTGAAATTGATTAACATTAGATAGAAACAAGAAAAATATATATATATATATATGTAAAACAAAATTTTTTACCAACGCGAAACGTCTATTATCACACGGTACATAATATTTCAAAAGTAAATGTCATTGTGCAAATTGTGGATACAATTTGTTTCAATACTAAATGACGCGTAATTCTCCAAAGGAAAAAAGTGCACAGCTGTCATTAGCGAAAAGTTGATTACGATTTTCTCTAAACGAATACGTCAGTTGTTCAGGATGTTTTGTTTGAATAATTGAACTTAAAAAAAAATTGCCCGGATAATCTTATATCGATATTATACGGAATGTAGTCATTTCGTGTAAAACTAAAAACATCACACGTTAAGACATTAGTTTTGTTTGGATAATGACGTAATCATCGAAAAGCTCCGCGTTTAAGATAATTTTTTTATTTTTTGCGATTTAATTTTGCGTTTTTATTTCGGAGTAATTTAGCTGCTTGTAAGATGTCTAATATAAAAACTTATTTAACTGGCATAATATTCTCTTGTAGTTAGTACTGGTTATTTTTGTAATTTTCTCAACACACGATGTAGTATTCTTTCTTTTAATAATAAATTAATTTACCATTCGTAAAAAAGAAAAACATTTTAAATAAATCGCGTATTATTCTTCGAAATACTCATTTTATCCTTTTGTCGATGTAGTCAGTCAGCGGCTTCATTATTCCTAATTGGGGTAAACGAATCGAAAGGTTGTTAGTGGCAAACTTTTGACCGGTATTCAGTTTTTAAATTTTTATACGATTCTCAATCTATAACGTTATCTCGATGACTGATAAATAAGAAGTTTATACAGATTCTTTTCAGTTTCAGTTATTTTTAATGGATGTAGCTCTCTCTCTCGAAGTTTCTTCTAATTTTTTCTGTCGGCCGCTTTACTTGCCCAATCTTCTCGAACTTTATTTATATCAATCAAACGTGCTGCTGGTGGACTGCCTATTCTACGAGTTCCGTCCGGTGTCCACATTGTCATTTTATTTGCAAGGAATTCCGGATGTCTTGCTAAATTACCAAATCGGTTTAATATTTTTAAAGCAATATATTTCAACTGTTGTTCGAACTTTTCATTATTCGTTAATGTTTGCAAAATTTTAAATTAGTTAAAAAAATTGTTTCGTCGTCTTGAAATTTTAAAAGCACATTTGATTTTAAAAGACTAGCATACTTTATAACGTTTATATAATTTATATTTTGATTTAGTTTACTTTATATATAAATTAATTAATTAAAGGCAAATTTGTGCGAGTATCGCTCCGATGCATCCGCTGTTGCCTTCATTGATCGAAGTATACGTGCATTCGATGTTGACTTACTCTTTTACGAAAGTTCCTTACGAATCGGTCAGTAATGAACCGATTACGGAGGAAGAAATTAATCGCGTTTTCAAAAAATCATCTTTAAACGTAAGTAAAAAACTTTTTACATATTATTATTGGTTTTTTTTTTTTTTTTTTTCGTGTACCGACAAGAGGTCATAAATCTTATTTCAGAACAATGTGTCCCAATGGAGTAGGTTGTTTTGCTGTCTTTGTATCAACTTAGGCCAGGCACTATTTAATCTTAACTCCAAGGTCATCTCGGCACTGTTTTCTTTTCAGCCGTCTTGAATGCTTATCTGGCAAAGTGAATGTCGACATCCGTTTTATAAGCGGATTTGACCAAATTTTTCATGCATTTTCTTATATTGATGTTTGTATATAGTCGCAACCGTAGGTATATCCGGATCATACGATGCTGTTGCGAACATAATAGGGCGCATTTAAGAAACTGAAATTGTCGGTACCTTGCGGACATGTGATTTAGCAGTTGATCCGTATAATTCAAGTCCATACTTCCAAACAGGAACAATAAGAATGCAATGAATTCTATATGTGTATCGTTATGTTTTATTTTGCTAATATCGAAAAAATTAATTATAAATTTCCGCTCAATAACAAAAATCTCCGCATATTGCGTTTTAATAATGTCCGAATCAAAGGCGAGCAATTTATTAATTGTTAATTAATAAATTTTGTTAAACAAAAATATAAAATTAACCCTATTAGAAATCGATACGATCCTATTTATGAAAAGTTACGATTGAGCGATGAACGAACAAAGTCAGATATAGTGACGTTTTCTATTGGTTAATTGCTTAAAAATTAAAAAATTTAATAATTGAAATTTGAAAAATTAGACGCCGATGCTAAAACTGAATATGGTAGAATTTGTTTTTTTTTTTTTTAATAGAGACGGTAAGCTATATCACATCGCGAAAGAATGGTTCCAACGGGAGGGATTCAATAAATTTCGAAAGTTGAATGGAAAATCTCGAATATATAATTGATAATTTTAAAAACGTGTATATTCCTTTATTTTTCATCGTGGTAATGTAATTCTTGAACTTTTAAAATAACGTATTCTATTTTTAAACTATAGTTTTCGTTTTGTTACAGAATGACGCTGAAGTCGCGAGTAAAAACTTAATGCCGCAATTACTTTTACTATACTATGTTTTACAGTATGAAAAAGTTCGACTGTCTAATAATCGCAATTATCCGTTATTCAGTAAGGATGTAAAAAGTTATTCGTTGGAATTTTTGTCCGCATTTCCGATTAAATACTTAATTTTACAGGCTCAAAAGGAACAAAAAGGCTATAGCGGTAAATTCAATTTATTTATATTGAAGTTAATAAATAATGAATTCAATATTGTTAACTTCTTACTTTTTCCTACTCTATTAGTATCGCGATGGAAAATTTTAATATTTAGATCATTCATTAGAAATTTAGTAATTTCGTCATTTTCTAAAAAAAAAAAAAAACAAAAAGTCTTAATTATGCAAAAATTCGCGATATTTAATTATTCGCAATATACGAAACAATGGATAATGATGAAAAATGTATAATTTAGATATTAGATTGAATTTGATTTATCGTAGAATTATAGTTTTACATCATCGCAAAAGTATAATTTCATATATACAATACCCCTCCGATACGATGTAATTGTGTTGATGTAAGAATCCGTTAATTCACTTTCTTCTATTTATCACAGCTCCTTACTATAATAGTGATGTAGAAGAATATTTGAATCAATTCGAATTGTCTCTATATACCTCCGAACGAATAGTTGATGACTCTACTAATTTAATTTTGTTTTAAAAAAAAAAAGATTTAATGGAGAAAGTGAGATCATCTTATAGTTAAGAACAATAGTTTTGAGACATGTCGAAGAAGCTTTAGTTCAATCGTACATTGAATTCGTTCGTAACGTGTTGCAATGAGAACGTAAAATGAAAATAACACTTGATGGTTACTTAGAATGTGAAAATGAAAACATAACGCTAATCTGACCACACACTGTTTACAGAACACGAATTCTTCAGTAATGCCTAACGTCATTTTGATAAATTACGACTTCATCGGAAGTTTCGAAAAATGCACTCAATATATGGTATATTAGCTGTATAAAATTAGAATAATTATGATGATAGATATGTGGTACGACTAACTTAAATAAACGCGTGAAAAAAAAATTATTTTTTACAAAATTCATTAACAAACAAATCAAGCTAAACCTATGCTCACATTTATGATGATATGTGTGTATATGTCAACGGTGGCGCCTTTGAAGCTTCCCTTCGGGCTAAAACAAAGGAGGAAAGATAGAAAGCGTGGAAATATGAAGAATGATTAAAACATACACTTTCATGCGTTCCGACGTTAAAAAGTTTAATGTTTTAAATTCGTTATATTATTTCAAAAATTACGGAGATTAATGTCTACAAAAACTGTCAGTCGATTTGTTATAAATACCGCTAGGAATTCACAGTGTAAATCCTTTACTGCTGCTTTCTAGCTCATAACGCGCAATTGAGCGTTTCCACCAATTTCTGTGAATAGTTTCTAGTATAGAAGTGTGTTAATAATTTTAATTTGAAAAATTTGTAAAGTAGTAATTTTTTAAAAAATAAACAACAAAAAAAAAGGAGTTAAAATCACAAATTTTCTTTTCCTTTATGAAAGATCACAAAGTTTTTCCAAGCGAATATAAAAAAATATAAATTATAAGAATATATACAAATTTGTAAAAATATAAAATGTAAATAAATATTACTTCTTCTTTCAGTGCATATACGTTAATTCGCGATCAAATTAGCTATTGTGCTTTTGTCCATTGCTGTCCTGAAGAGTTCGGTGGATGTCCAAACTATGTTCTAAAATTCTCTTCGTCGCACGATTTTGCTGCGAATAATTCTCTGCATTAATTCATATCTTTCATTTCTTATTATGTGGCCTAAGTATTCTAATTTCCGGAATTTTACCGTGTTCAAGATTTCCAGTTTTTTGTTAATCTTCAATAAAACATATTTGTTAGTACGTTTCTGAGTCCAGGGAATTTTCAGAATACGACGATATAACCGCATTTTAAAAGTACTCAGATTTTTTGATATGCTTTCCATCAAAGTCCATGATTCCACTCCATATGAGAGTATTGAAAAAACGCAACAATGTAGTAGACTGTTTGTAAATTTAGATCCTTACACGTGAATAATACTTCCATTTTATTAAATGCGTATCTTGTTTTCTCTATTCTACATTGAGAAATTCTATTATAGTTCCGAAATATATATGGTGATTAACTCTTTCTAGCTTTTTGTTTTTTATGATCAGCTGACTGTTGTGGTGTATATTGTGCTTGCTGATTATCATATGTTTAATTTTGTCAAAGTTCAGTTCCAGACCAAATTTACTAAATCCGTGAAAATTACAGCATTATCTACGTATCGGAGATTGTACAGGCGCTTTTCATTAACTAGTATAATTCTTACGAATCCTGGAGAGCTTCTTTAAAAATTTGTATTAAGTTTATTTTTTTCTTACAAATTATCAGTTTTCGGCTGAAACTATTTGTTCAGTATGCGTATATTACCCAACAACTATTTTTTTTAGGTCGCATCTAACTAATAGGAGTAATATTTATTCATTTTTTCATGTTCGGTTTTTACACATATCAAATTCATCTGCATAACACATTCTTAGTTTTAATTGTGGAATTGTTATTTTTATAGTTACGTCGGTTTCATCTCTTATCAACGCGTGACGTAATATTTAAAGATAATATAACTTATACTACAAAAACACGTCTTAACGTACATGTTATTCTGTTACAAAATACTGCTGTATTTATTGTTCTCATTGTCTATTGACGACGAAAATGATTATATCGAAAGGACCTTATTTTCAGAGAAATTACGTAAATATAAATATTACGAAACTGTTTCTTCGCGATACTGGTTTGTGTAACAATACACACACACACATATATAATATGTGTATGTGTGTAATGTACGTGCAAATGTGCGGACGTTTTTTGTTGATTTCTTAACGTTATGTTGTCTGATTCTTTCCTGTATTCAGACTTCGAAAAATTATTATGGCCTGTCGTTCGTATAACAATGCTATTTTCTGTGGATACGTGTTTTATTGCCTCCTATAAAATTATATACGACAAAAAATTGCCAATCAGTGTGTGTGTGTGTGTATTTTCGCTGACTAATCATAATTTTATAATTTGCTAAGTTATGAATTGCAGACAATAAAATTTATTATAGGCATATTACCTTCTTTGTTAAGACTGCTTTTGGCACATTTCCCACATTTACAATTTGTCGAAGATTGGTTAAATGAAGAAGATAGTTGTGTTGCACCCGTACTTCCGAGTTCTATGTCGGAAAATATTTTATCAGCCGGTAAAGTTCAAATTTTGATAAAGTTTTATTTTATTTTTTATTTCAACGTGAAACACGCTATTGTGCATTCACGCCATTCGCTTTAGCAATTTTTATCTTTTTACGCAGGATTGAAATCGATGTCATTGTGTCCGTCTCAAGCGTCTCGTGTATTGCATTATTTGTTGACGATTCCCGCTATTGAAACACGACAGTACGTGTGTACATTCGTAGAATGTATGCCTTGTGTGTTAAATGATCAAGTACCCAGGTATATTCAAGGTAAGTGTTCAAAGTTGAAACAAATGTATATAATAGTTGGTTTTTTTTTTTTTTTGTCTACCACGTGTTATAATATGAAACGCTTTAATATCAACAACGGAAATTCATTATTTGATACTTTATTATTAATGGTGAATTTGATAACAGCAACGGAAAGATTAAAATTAGACCGCAAAGCTTACAGTAATACATTTATCTCGATATAGTCGCTTTGCCTACGCCCTAATTTTGTCAATTATGTTTCTAATTATTGTGAAAACATGATCAGCATTTAGATGACATTATATTTAAAACTACAGGGTTATCAAAATAAATGATTATATGAAAAAAATTCTTTCTCTTTCCGGAGCGATTAAGTCTTCTAAGTTGAACACAGATGGCGCTACGGCGTTTTAAAATGTGGTAGATATTTCTGCCGCACCCTGAACCTAGAACAAGTGATAAAACGATGGAAAGAAGAATGTAGTACGAGAATTACAATTGGCGGAAAGAAAATAAACATCTTCTGCAGACCATATTGCACCCTAGCAGAACGCGAACAAGACCTAGAACGGGTCGCCCTAAATCGAATGAATCAAATTTTAAAAATCAATAACGACGATTTTTTTTTTAATAAGACGATGATAAATTAAAAGAATACATCGATTGCGAGATGCGAGAAAAAATAAATAATTTAGAAAATAAACATAAAAATAGATGTTGTAGTGTTAATAAACTAAATAAAAAGACTAAAGATATTTGGGAAGGATAATAATAAATGATTGAAGGAGTATGCGGGATATGGAAGAAAGAATAGTATTTGCGACATTGCCAAACGGATTATTGACATCAAGACACAAGTCATGCCGAGAATTTTACCGTATGATTCGGAAGCTTGAACGATAGATAAAAAGACTCAAAGCTAGTTGTAGGTGTTCAAAACCTGCTGTTATAGGAGAATGAGAAAAATAGCATGAACAGAGAAAATTTGTAACAAAGAAGTATTTAGATTAAACCGTGAAAATAGAAACTTATTAAGGACAATTAAAAGAAGATGCGAATGAATAGGTCGTATTTTCAAACACAATGAACATTTAACACGGATAATTGAAGGCACCATATAAGGGAAAAGATCAAGAGGAAAGTAAAGAATTAAATATATCAAACAAATACAACACGATGCACAAGCAACAAGATGTAGTAATATGAAAAAATAGCGCTATTCAAAGAATGACGGCATTTCAAATTAGCTGTTCACCAGTCTTAACGAGAAGATTGAGGAATTATGATGACGATGATGATGACGGGAAAAATGTATTTTTCATCGAAATTTTTATTATTGTTTTTTTTTTTTTTTAAAGAGGAAAGAAATCAAGCATAAACATATATATATATATATATATATATATATATATATATATATAAATAAATATATATAAATATAATGTGTGCTTGCGTGAAAATAATGTAACGTATCATGCAATTTTAGAATGTATACTTGCATATGAAGTCTTGATTTTTCACGGAATTAGTTTTCATTCGAATAAAATCTTTTGTTTTTTTATACTAAATTGTAGATTGATTATGGTTTTATATAACACCATGCTCGAATTGCATTTTTAAGAAAATGACATTATTTTTAACGTTTTCAATTAATAATTAAAAAGTTTACAAGGACAAACATAATTTTACAATATTCGTTATTATTATTTTATTTTTAAATTTCGGTATAAATATAGAGCTGTATACCCGTGTTTGGTTGCGTTATAACGGTTTGTTACCGTGCGCGCTTTGGACTATGACGATGAATGCCTTACAGAGCGATGACGCTAAAATTACGTTCCCACAAGCGAAAGTACGGTCGTCTATTATAGACCCTTTGCAAATATTGCGTTGCGACGAACGTGTATACAGGTTGAATTTACGTTTGATTTTTTATTTAAATTTTTTTTTCAAGTTTTAATCATCCCGGTCACGTTATAAAATATACTCGTTAAATAAAATGTATCCTCTGGCGGCGCCGTGTTTTAAATGTTTGATCGTTCGATTATCTTAAATTTAATTTCGTGTTATATCGAATTCGTGCATTAGTCTTTTCGACTTTATATCACTCGGGAAAAATAATTTTTTACGTTCGATTCGTACGTAATAGTGCCCGAAAAAATAATAAATGTTATAGAAATTTAAAATGATTTTTTCCTGCTTAACTGTCATCCGACCATGACGGTGTGATGTGATTGTCAGATTACATCCGGACGATATTTTTTCATTTTCGCAGTCGTGTTGTATTTTTTTTTTTTTGTGTTTTATTCATTTGTATTGTTTTGTATTAATTAATGACTAGGAGAACTTATCGAGTTGGTGCGAAACTACCCAGTGTTGTATGACAGGTTCAATCCAAAATATATGTACTTCAATCCAAAATATATGTACTCGAAATTCAAAAACATTTTGCGGTGAAAAATTGGAGCGAAAAATGATCTTTTTTTAGTCCAGAATCAGAGTAATAATCAGGAGTTCACCGTGTGAAAACATGTTCAGTTTGATTTCTAGAGTGTACTTTCATATTTCCATAGTGCGGATGATAATTATGGTAGTCTCATGCTGGACATGGCACTATCGCGTCACGGGCACGTATTTGAATAAAAATCGCCGTTAATTAACGGTAAGTTAAATCCAGTTCCGTGCACGGCACTGTCACGTTACTGATGTGTGTGTGAATCGATCTTTGTAGTTAAAAAAAGCCGGCCTCTAGACAGATCGATTATTCATTCAGTTTGTTCATATCACCAATGCCCAAATACCTTGGCATAACGCTAGACAGACAGCTAACATATCGAAAGCATTTGTAGAATATTTCAGCAAAAGTCAAAACCAGAAACAATATTATACAAAAGCTAACTGGTACAACATGGGGGTGCCTTCAGCCAAGACACTAAGAACAGCTGCGCTGGCGCTAGTATACTCTACAGCAGAATACGGAGCCCCAGTTTGGCTAAACAGCCGCCATACCGCAAAGGTAAATACACAACTGAATACAACAATGCGGTTAATTACAGGGACAATTAAATCGACGCAACTTGATTGGCTACTCAGCAACATTATGCAACCTCACATACGTAGGAAAATAGCAACTGCACAAGAATGATTAAAGTACAAAACCTTGCTGGAACTCCCTATAAATAAGCACATGCCTCAAGTGCACAGATTAAAATCACGAAGACCGGCATGGACAACTGGCGAAGAAGACCTAATCAGAAGAAAATTCGAAGGGAAGCGAAGCTGGCGTGAACAATGGAGCAAATCAAATCCAAATAACCGTAAACTGATAACCCTGTCAGACGCTGCGCTAAATCGTTTTAACCTTCCAAGGAAGGACTGGGTGCAATTAAATCGAATACGCACTGAAAACGGACGGTGCAACGACATGCTAACGCGAAGTTTAAAGATGACGCTGCCTGTGACTGCGGTTACCAACGCCAAACCATCGAGCACACCGTCTGTGATTGTCCAGACAGAGCTTTTACAGGAACTTTTGAAGATATCCACAAAGCATCAGCGGCAGCGCTAACATGGATTCGAAATCTAGATATTGTGTCCTATAACGAGTTCAACTCCGCATCAGCCACACGAAAGAAGAAGAAGAAGAAGATTTGTTCATATCCAACTTACTGTTGGGGAGTAAAGAAAACCCGATAGAACACCAATAGTAACGTATTATCTTCCCTCAAAATTTTGTGCAGTTTTCTGTTAAGTCTTTTTCGCCTTGAATCGATTAGACGAATTTCTCTACAAACTTTCGAGTTGATAAGATTTTTACAAATTCTATTATAATTTAAAATATACCTTATTTTCCGATTTAACGAAATAATCGGTTGAAACACGATTAAAATTTCATCGATATTATAAAATTTATGTTATTTAGTCGAGTTTGTTATGTATAATAACTGGGTGATAACATAATTCGCAGTCCATTTTTTTTTATCGGCGCGTGTTTCGGGCCGGTTTATGTAAACTTGTCATTCGGTGACTGTTCAATTTATCTATATAATATATTTTTATCGATAAACTGTTGAAAGTAAATAAACGCGTAATTATGACATCAGAATTAATGAGTAGACATGTTAATTCATTTTTTTTCATCTTGAAAATATGTAATATTATCTTGTCTTGAATTCAACCTCGATTACTACATGTATCAATACACTATTAAATAATTAATCTATACGGTGACCCAGAGAAGATGGACGGTTTTGTTGTTTTTTGAATAACTCAAAAACTATTCGACCAAAATTTTTGAATGAAATTTTATTTAAAAATTATAAAATGACAGATAGTAATCTCTTAACGACGTTGTTATTCCTTCATAATCGGTTTTAAAATCATTATTTGCGCTATTTTAGAGGTATAATTGTTTTTAAAATCGATCCATTTATAAGTACACATCGTCAATAATAAGTAATTATTCGGTTAAACCAAAACTTTTCCAACAATTACGCCATTTTCAGATTATTAAAATTAACTTAGAAAATAACAATGTTAATAATTTAAAAGAAACAAAACACTAAATATAATTAACTTATTTTTTATTACAAATAATTTAACTGTGTAATGCTTCTAGTTTAAAGTAGAAATTTAATAATTATTAATGATTTGATCACTTCGTTGTTTTCAAAGAAAATCGTTATTTTATTATTATTATTAGTTTATATACTATCAACAATTTGCCCTTTTCTCTAACAAGCTTAATAACATTAATAATATACGTCGGCTTAATCAAAAATGTTCGTCCGAATTGCCGCTAAAAATCTAGCCTAAAATTACTATCATCCCTTATACCATAAATGGGGTTGAAAACGTTGCGATGTTCGAGTAAGTGTTATGACATTTTCGGAGATTCGCTCGTTTGACTAAGTCGCTTGCGGAGATTTTAACGCGTATATACACTTGCCCCTGTGTTCAAACCCCCAGACGTATAATAGTTTTTAAAAACGATCAAAAATACTAATCGTTAATAAAAATTATTCGGTTAAACAAAAAAATGCCATTTACAAATTATTAAAATTAAATTTAAAAATAATAATGATAATTTTAAAAAACTAAATATAATTAAATTATTCTTTATTAAAAATCAATTTAACTGTAACGCATCTAGTTTGAACTAGAAATTTAATAATTATTACTGATTTAATTACTTCGTTGTTATTAAAGAAAATCTTGAACTTCCGTTTATAAATTTAGACGATGTTTTCTGCTGGATTTTTCTTTTTTTACCTTATATATATATATATATATATATATATATATATATATATATATATATATATATATATATATACTTGTTCGATATTGCAGATGTCCGCCTATAGTTGGCATTATAATTCGAATTTTACAGTCGTCTTTAGCCGCATCTCGTAGCCAGTTAAATAGACATTTATTAGACAGGCCGTGCGAAAGCGAAATTTCTATTAACAACGAACGAGAAGAATTAAAAACTGCGTTAATTGCAGCGCAGGAAAGTGCAGCTATTCAAATTTTATTGGATGTTTGCAGAGAAACTAAAAACGATAAGGTAAAGAGTTCATATACATAATATGTATATATTAAATTGTCATTTTTCCAATATAAAATAATTCATTTTGTCGTTATCCATTCTGTAGTGTTGCACGTTTTTATAGAATAAAACAAATGTAGAATCGACCAAAGGCTCTCTTGTAAAATAAAATTACCTGAAATATGTAATCAGGTGCTTTATCGATATTAGTCAAAAGAGGAAATCATTTATTTTGTTTAATATTTTTCGTCTACAGATGCTGACATTAGATGCACTAAATCGTATTAATTTAGTACATATCTAATAATGAATATTTAAAGTACAATTAAAGAACAGAAAAATAAATCGCTAAAGTGTTATCTAAAATACTTTAAACATTTCATATACTTGTTTAATTAATCGCATTATTTGCATGCGTATAATGTAGTTTATAAGAAAAAATGATCATGATCGTAAATTGATACTGCATATCGTGTTTTATGGAATTAGAAGTTAAATAATTTAGTGCTATCAATAGAACGTTTGTAACTAAATTTGGCATAAAATTGAAAAAGAGACAATAATGTTTCTAGATTTCTTATTTTATTTTTCAGGCATCGTTGGCTACATTTTGGTCATTAAGCGAAATACGAAGTCTAATTTGTTCCTATATTCATCAGGCTTTTATCGCGGATCCACGTTTAGCTCAGTTAGTACATTTTCAAGTAAGTTTTGGTTGGGCTAAAATATATAAAGATTTAAATATAGGCGAACATTTGTGTATATATATATATTACAAGATACCTCGTATATACTATTATTATTATTATTATAAAAAAATAAAGTATTTATAAAAAAAAATTATTTATATTAAAATAAACTATTATATATTTATTAATGAATTAGTTATAAAAAATAATAATTTAATAAAAAAAATTTACTTGACCGGATTTGTAATTACTGCCCAACCATCCTTCTTCATTTCATTCTAACCGTCTTGATTAAGAAACTAACGACTAAACTTTGTAACTGAAAAACTAGAACTCCCTTGAAAATGAACAACCATCCCTTTTTATACATTTTTCTTAAGCCTTGTTAAACAAAAATTACTGGATTTTCTTCATTATTTACTGGCTGTATTAACTAAAATTATTTGGTCAAACTAATTTACTGTTTTTTTTTTCATTGACTAACTAAAATTAATTTTAACTATTATATAATAATAGTTTATCTACTACAAATCTGGTTTGGTTATATTATAATAATTTTAATATATTTTACTTTAATTAAATAAATAATTATATATATATTTTGTTTTATTATATTAATTAAATTAAATATTAGTTTTCCACCTTCAATATAATAAATTTAGATTTATTATAACGTGAACATACGACGATCGTCACTTATTGTTTCAGGGTTACCCGTTGGAACTGTTGCCGATAACGGTTGCAGGTATTCCTTCTATGCACATATGCGCCGAATTTATTCCGGAAATAATAAATCAACCGTCTTTAGAAAAACAATCGTTCGCCGTTAACTTGATTTCTCACGTATCGTTGCAATTTGCAATTCCCTACACAAGAGAAATGGCCACTCTTGCTATAAATACACTGTATACGTTACTAAAAGGTAAACATTTTCGTCGTTTGCACATCATATGATAATTCTCATTCGTACATTTCCGTTAGTTTCATGCGACAGCTCAGGTATAATTTCTTTAAGAGCGAGTTAATATTATTAACAGATTGATTCTGTAAGTTGACAGTATAGCGCCTCGCTAGAACTCAAATTTCGCTAATTTCGCTGGTACACTAAACTTTGCTGGCGTTACTATAACAGCCTAGTAAATTTTTCTCCTTTACCATAGTGAGGAAACGAACAGATGGATTAATATAATTTTTTTTTTTTTTTTTGTATTAAAAAAATTGCTATTTAAAATAACGTTATATACGAGATTTAATGAAATAATATTTCGTCTGTACGGGTTGCTTCTTTTAAATATTAAACAATTCAGTTTTGAATTTATTTTTCTAGCTTATACTATACAGTAAATTATTAAATCATGGCGATTTTGCAATTATTATTATTTATAGTATTGACGACCGAAGCCAGAACATACTTATTCGTGAACATATTGCCCGCGCTGGTTCGTATTTGTCAAGCGTTTCCACCTTTCGCTGAAGATGTATTTCCGATGTTAATTTCTTTAGGAAAATTATGTATTTCGGACGCATCGTTTAATACCGGTATTTTATACGATCGTAATATTAAAGCGTCCGAATTAGTTGGGAATTGTAATCTATCTGATAACATTCTATTTAAGGAGATCGTATTAACGTTCGAAAAGATATTAATAACGGCCATTTTTAATAAGAGAATTTACGCTAATTAATTTTTTCCGTATTGAACAAAAACGTTCTTTAACAATATAATAATAATTATCTAGAAAAACTTTAGAGTCGTAACGAAAAAATGAATAAAAATTAACTACATATAAAATACGTTTTTTTGATTATAAATGTTTTGTCTTCCATGTTCATTGTCGTTAACGTATTATAAAAATTACAATTCCGCGGATAATTAATATTACGCGCGGTTTATCTAAATTCAGAAGCCAATTGTTAATAGTTTTTATTTTTAATAAACATTATATATATATATATATATATATATATATATATATATATATATATATATATACACGTATATTAGTATCATAACAGCAGATTGAAGACATGAAATAGACATAAGAGCGAGAATAACCTAAGCAATGAATGCTTTCATAAGTAAGAAAAGCCTTACTGACATCCAGAAATATCTCGCTGGAAACTAGAAAGCATTTTATTGCGACATTTGTCTGGAGCGTTGCTCTATGTGAAGCGAAAACTTGGACCATGTCTGAGGCATATATTAAAAAAATTTAAGCGTTCGAAATATGGCGTTGAATAAGAATGTTAAGAATAAAATGGATGGAGAAAATCACAAATGAACAAGTGCTAAAAATAGCGAAAGAAAATAGAAATATTATTACGGAAATAGATACTAGAAGAAATAGAATGATTGGACATCTGCTAAGACATTCAAGATGGATCACAAATATAATTGAAGGAATGATGGAAGGAAGACCAGGAAGAAGACCCCGGAAAAAGTATGTGGATGATGTTAGAAAAGGGAGAAGATATCAAGAAATGAATATGACCGGGAACAGGGTTCATTTGATGTAACTTCCCACCAACCTAAGGGTTGTGGAGAAAAATAAGATATATATATATATATATATATATATATATATATATATATATATGATCATGTTCATCACCTTGTACCTTCTTCTTGTCAGAAGATGGCATACATCAACATTTATCTATATTTCCCTTTTTCTAGCTGATTCGATAATTTCTGTCATTTTCCTTGTATCATCATCTCCAGCCGTTTTCTTCCTCGCGTCTTCTTTTCTTGTATTTTTCCTTGAACAGCCATCGTAAATAATCCTTCTCTTATTTTGTGCGCTAGGTACTTTTTCTTCCTCTTTTCAATGTCTTCTACGACGTTTATCTTTTCCATTCCATTTTGTTCGTTATCTTCGCCGTCCACGGTATTTGCCACATTCTTCTTAACGTCAACATTTCCAAAGCATTTAAACGTTTAATACTGTCTGCGTTTAGGGTCCACGTTTCAGATGCATATTTTAGGACGGACATGACGGAGTGCTGTTTTACTTTAGTCTTTATATTCATTTTTAATTTTCTGTTTTTCAGTACAGCCTCTAGGTTCCTAAACGCTTGCTTTGCTCGATACGACTTTTAATTTCATTTATATCTCGGCCGTCTCTTACGCCTAGATATCGGAATTCTTTTACTGTTTACACCATTTCGTTTCCGATTTTTAATTTTGAATCGACATTGTTATTTGTCCTCGTGAATTTAATGGCCTTTGTTTTTCCAACATTTATTTTCATACCGTATTTCTCCCCTGCTTGATTTAGACTGTTGAGCATCATATGCATTTCTCTAATCGATACAGCCAGCAGTACTCTGTCGTCTGCATAGCTTATGCGTCCTATTTTGCGTCCATTTATTTTTGAATCCGGCGTTATTTATTTGCATTTTTATAATTTCTTCCGAATATATGTTGAATAATTTAGGCGATAATGGACAACCTTGTCTTACTCCTTTTCTAATTTGACATCTATTACCACTGTATTCATCCCCTACTTTTATATTCGTAATCTGATTCCAGTATATGTTTTTGATTAGTCTTTGTTGTCTATGTTGTGTTTCTGGAATATATTTACTAGTCCATTGTGCTGCACCCGATCGAAAGCTTTTTCATAATCTATGAAACACGCAATCACCTTTCTGTATTCATCGTTCCTTGCACTACAACTTTCAAAAGAGCTATTGCATCTCCAGTGCCTTTGTTCGCTACGAATCCATATTGTGTATCGCCGAGCTGCGTGCTCAATCTGCCTTATTTCTATTGTTTATGATTGAAAGTAGTATTTTGAGGGTATGACTTATTAGTGCAATTGTACGGTATTTGTTGCATGTTTGTGATGTAGTCTTTTTGGGAATTGGAACAAGTGTTAAGGTCTTAAAATCTTGCGGGATCTTTCCTTCGTCGTATATCCGATTAAACAATGCCAATAAACTTTTCTTGCATCGTGGCGTTAATGTTCTTCAAGATTTCCCCTGGTATCTGATCATTGCCTGCAGCTTTATTGTTTGTCGCTTTCTTGATTGCATTTTCTAATTCAAATATTTCTATCTTTGGCGCCTCCTCTTCTGTTTTATTGTTTATTTTCGGTGGTCTTGCCTTGTCATCATATAGCTCGGTAATATATTCAAACCACACTTTTTCTTGTTCTTCTTTGCCGCAGATATTACCGTTTTGTCTTTTGCAATGTGTTTTGTTCTTTTTCTTTATGTCCTTCATTACACTTTTTACCCGAGCATGCATTTCTCTTAAATTGTTTTTTATGTATTTCTTCTATCTCTCTGCACTTCTCTTCAAGCCACTTAGTTTTGGCTTCCGTGCATTTTGTCAGTATTAATTTATTCAGTATTTTGTATTCATTTTGAGATCCGTTTTTTATACTTCCCTTCTTTTGTTTATCAGGTTAATTATTTCTTGTGTTATTCATAGCTTGCTTTTCCTATTTTGTTGTTTTGGCAAAGTTTTCTGCATTACATTTCTTTCCACTTTCCCCATTGTTCTTCAGTGCTTTCTCTTTTTTGTTTATGCCAAAATTCATCCGTTTCATTTTCATCATTATTAATTTCTTTCTCGATTTTTGTTTGCAGTTTTATTTTTATTTCTCTATCTTTAAACTTTGAAAATCTCATGCTCTCCTTATCTTTCCTTTTCGACTAATTTCCACGCTAACAATATGTGATCTGAGTTACAGTCAGCTCCTGGATATGTATGACAATTTTTTACTGCGTTTTTGTATCTTGCATTCACAAGTATGAAATCTATTTGATTTTTACATCGATCTCCAGGGCTGATCCATGTGTATAATCTCTTGTGTTGTATAAACCACGTGTTACATATTTTCAAATCGTGCTGCAAACTCTAGTAGTCGTTCGCCGCGCTCATTCCCCTCTCCGAGCCAGTATTTTCCTGCTGCTTGACTTTTATGTCTCGCATCTATTTTTGCATTGAAATCGCCTACGACAAAGATGATGTCTCCATGTTTCGCACTTTTTATTGTGCTTTCTACTTCTTTATAAAATTTCTCTAATTCTTCATCGTTACTCTCAGTGGTGGGCGCATATATTTGTATTATTACGACGGGCTTTGGTTTTATATCAAACCTGACTAGAATTACTCTTTCTGAGGTTGGTGCAATGTCTTTAATTGCACCTGATAGCGTTTCCTTCACTAGTGTCCCTACTCCATGTTCATGCTTGTCTTTTTCAGCATATATAAATTCGTAATCATCATCTGCTTTGATTTTTCCGTTTCCTATCTATTTCGTTTCGCTTATTCCTAATACATCCAGGTTTAAACGTTTAGTTTCAATGCGTATATTTACTAGTTTACCCACCTGGTAAAGCGATCTTACATTTGTGGCTGTGTTAAGACAGTTTTCACTCCTCTTTTTCCTTGTGTGTACACTATATCCTCTTTTATATTATTATTACTATTATTTTCCGCGCATGACCTGGTACTCATCCCTGCGTGCCCAGTCACATATTTCCGATTACCAAACCTGGGCATTCGGTAACGCTCGGTGCTAACTGGGTCGCATGCAAATCAGCTCTATATTGGTTTTCATTTTCATGTTGGTTCTAGGGATATTGTAATGACGGTGGTATCCTTTGCCTTCCAACATGATTTTCTTGCTGAAATGACCGGGTTTTAAGGCACCGTATACCCGCCTACTCGCTCTAGATTCGCCAATCGGACTAGGACACATACGTCAGGAATGAGTTGCTGATAGTTTGCTATTATTCAAACAGCAAAGAGATTAACGGTATTTAATGAAAGGACCACCTTCGGCGAGTGATCCTTCCTCCGTTTTCCTATCAGCGTGTGTTTGAGTTCCGATTTTGCTTTTCTACTTAGTGTTAAGACCGCTGAATAGGATATTACCACCCTGCATGACGTAAACGTACGGAAATAACATGGTTGCTGTTTCGTTTCCCATGGTGGTCGAGTGACTACTTACTAGAGAAGGTAACTCTTGTTACAACAACCTATACCCCGCAGGTCATATATATATATATATATATATATATATATATATATATAATATATATATATATATATATATATATATATATAATATATATATATATATATATATATATATATATATATATATATATATATATAATATATATATATATAATATATATATATATATATATAATATATATATATATATATATATAATATATATAATATATATATATATATATAATATATATATATATATATATATATATATATATATATATATATATATATATATATATATATAATCTTTTAGTGAATGACCATAATTTGAAACTTTTAAATGAGGTATATTTGTTTTCAAGTATTTAATTTAAAAAACTATTTTATACTACTTTCTGTTGTCGTCTATTTGTTATTATTTTTGTAATTATTATATACTTCATTAATAAAAAATAATTATATACTTTCATTAATACACGACCCGAAATTTCCAACTTCGTTTCATAGTGGATGGTGGAAACAAGGATACAATTCGGATCTAGTATTTGCATCACAGGTTGTAGAAAATATGTGTATCAAGTAAGTTATGTGTCCTATCTCTAAAATGCATCACTAGAGCTTACCACATTTGCTGCTGTCAGACCGTTAATCAAACCTTTCAGAAGAAGGTTTAACTTTCAGAATGCTATTGAAGATAGATAAGCTTGAAAAAATTATTCAAAATTTACCACCTACACCTGAATATTATGATGAATTTGAAGAGCTTATTTTACAAGTATCCAGACAAACGATCTTAAGAGGAGGCCGTACTCAGTATATACCTGGTTTATATTCTTCATCAAAAACTCTGCTATCTATGAAGAAGATCCATTTAATGCAAAAACAATGGAACTTGCAGGTAACCTGTTAAAGATGATAGACGATTAAGATGGACAACTTTTGTTTGAAGAAACTGATATTTCTAGGAACATCAGAAAGTATGGACTGTTTTAAAAAGACTTAACTGCGAGAAACAAGGAGGAAAAAAACACACACATATTACACAAAACCAAGTCACGTATCAGCTTGTAGAAAACGGCAGATCAAAGGTTCCGAAAGTCAAACTCAAGTGAAATGAAAATACCGAGGAAGATAATTTGAAATATCTATTTATCGTAGGAAAGCTAGACTTGTCAATGAAAGCACTCAAAAATGGCAAAGCTCCTGGAGTCGATAATATCATGACAGAACAAATTAAACACTCTTGAAAAAGATCTAGGAAATGACTGGTAGACCTATATAATGCTATTATTTGTGAACAGAAAATTCTGATTAAGTGGAAGAAAGCACACATAGTAGCGCTGCTAAATCAGGCAAGGATCCTGATGATGCAAAAAGCTATCGCTCTGTTTCCTTACTGTGCTATTTTGCCTAGATCCCCTGTATATGACAGTAAGAAAAAAGAAGTCATCGTAGCCAAGGCCGGAATGGGCAATTAGAATTGTCACATGCCTCCTTACCGCCTAATAAAAATATAAATAAAGGAGGTAACCATTGGCTAAAACAAGTATCTGGATCTAATCGAAATGTGAAAAAAGAGAAACATTTAATGTTTATCGACACATATAATGTTAAGACGTTGACAAGTGAGGACAAGCTTGCAAAAATCAGAAGTAATAAACAGAATAAACTGGGATATGTTGGGATTAAGTGAGGTCCAAAAAATTGAAGAGAACGCTGAGATTTCAGTCACAAAGAATATTGTATTACAAATGACAAGAAAAAGAGCATATAAATGGAATATGTTTCTTAATTCGAATAAAATATTGAAGTATGCCAGTTTAACAGATAGAGTAGCATACATAATGATTCAATTACCTAGGAACCAAATCCTTAAGGTCATACTAGTTTATGCATCAACAGAAGCATATCCACATGAATTCTATGAAACACTACAAGATTCATTGGATAAAGATAGGTGCAAGTATTGGAGACTTCAACATAATAATTGGAACATGGCAAAATGATCAAGAGAAATCAGTGGGTGAACACATATATGGTACCAGAAATCAAAGAGGGCAAACATTGGTTAATTTTCTTGAATTGAATAAACTTTTTGCAATGAATATGTTTTTCAAGAATCTAAACATGAAATGGACCTGGAGAAGCCCAGATTTCCGTTATAAGCATGAAATTGACTATATAATATGTAATAAAGGTTGTTTAGTCAAAGATGTAGCTGTGATAAATAGTGTTAACATGGGTAGCGACCATAGATTAATAACAGCTACAATAGAATTGAACTGGCTACCTAAAAAACATCACATAACAACCCTTACAGCAAAAGATGATGATGCTAAGAGTTTATCACAAAATGTGTTACAATATCAGAAGAAATTGGAGGAAAATTGAAAGATGAAATACTAACTACAAAGCTGCCATATTTGTTGCGGAAACAATACAGAAATGTTCATCTAAGGTGACCCCAAAATATAAAGCTACAAAAAGAAAACTAAGTGCTAGCACTATAATAAAGACAACAATTGAAGGAAATCATTTGGTACAAGAATACTAACAAAGGTAAAAAAATTATAACAGGGAAAATTGTAGAGGACAAAAAAGAAATAACAAATGAAGTCGAGAGATACTTCACAGATATAGACCATTTGATCTGTAACAATTTCTACTTCTATATCATTAAGTCTTCTAAGTATTCTTTTTATCTATTTGCTATTGATTTTCTTTCATTAATTTTCATTTTTAGTTTTGATTACTGAAGATTCTGCTAGCTTTTTGGTAGTTTGAAAACTTTACTTGTATCATGTGTGGCCATACTCCTAGCAAGCTTCTTCCAACAATTTTTCTTTTGCTTTTCTACATTTTTGTGTAATTGTAGTTTGTTTTTTTACTTCAGTTCATTTCTTTGTTTTATCAATTCTATAATCTCACTTGTCAAACACAATTTCCTAGGAGATACGTTTAAGTATCCAATTGTGTTGTGTGATGTTACTTTCATTTTTCCATGTTACCATATTCTTTATTCCTTTGGTTTTACTATCTGCTTCCCTCTCATATTTTGTCTTAACATCTTTTATTTTCAATTTCTCCCAGTTCCATATTTCCCATATTGACTTTTTCTTAGCTTATTCTGCTTTTCATCACTATTAATCTGTGATCATTGTCTATTTCTGCTCTAGGATAACTGTGTTACATTTAAACAAGTTTTTGTAGCGAGATTTTACTAAAATGCAATCTATTTTGTAACATGTTCTATCTCCCATAGCAATCCAAGTGTATTTTCTTCTGTCTAGTACTTCAAAGAGGTTCATTAGTGATCAAAAGATTTTGTTTACAAAAACTTATTGTGTTCCTCTTGATTTCTTATTTCAAGTCCATTTTATAAATATACAACATGAAAGGGTGATAATAGACAAAGTACACACATACTCATATTCACATGTAAAAAATTATGACATAACTTTAAAGGAGAAATAAGTTTATTCTATTTTAAAAGAACCAAATTAAAACATAAATTGTATATTGTAAAGTTTTATATTTTCTTAAAATAAATGTAATTTTACAAATATATAAATTTCCAAATGATTACTTATAAATATTTTAGTGCAAATGCTACCAATCAATGTCAATATCAATTAAATTTGCAAAACTGCATGTATTATCCTGTTTTGTTAAACTTCTCTTCTTAGTAAATCAAACCTCACATCTGACTGGCATGGACATTTTTCAACATGTATTTTTAGATGTGAATTCAAATTTCCTTTCTGACGTTTGGTATGGACATTATTTTGTGTGTATTCTTAGATGTGTATTTAAACTTTATTTCACACAAAATCTAGTAACACAATGTTTACATTGATATGGACATTCACCCATGTGTATTCTTATATGATCGCCCAAACGTTTCTTTAGAGTAAATCTGGTCTTACAATGTTCACACTGGTATGGATGTTCCCCATATGTATTTCTATATGATCTTTTAAATGTCCCTTTCGACTAAATCTGGCATGACAATATTCACAATGGTATGGACGTTCCCCTGTATGTATTTTTATATGATCTTTCAAATGTGCCTTTCGGGTAAATCTGGCTTGACAATACTCACACTGGTATGGACGTTCCCCAGTATGTATTTTTACGTGATCTTTCAAATTACTATTTGAAGAAAATCTGGCCTGACAATGTTCACACTGGTATGGACGTTCTCCTGTATGAATTCTTAGATGTCTGTTCAAAACTCCACTTCGAGTAAATCTAGCCTGACAATATTCACACTGGTGTGGACGTTCCCCTGTGTGTATTTTTACATGATCTTTCAAATAACTCTTTGAAGTAAATTTGGCCTGACAATGTTCGCACTGGTATGGACGTTCTCCTGTGTGAACTCTTAGATGTACATTCAAAACTGCATTTTGAGTAAATCTGGCCTGACAATATTTACACTGATATGGGCGTTCCCCCATGTGTATTTTTACATGATATTTCAAAACACACTTTGAAGTAAACCTGGCCTGACAATGTTCACACTGGTATGAACATTCTCCCATGTGAATTCTTAGATGTCTGTTCAAATTTCCATTTCGAGTAAATCTAGCCTTACAATGTTCACACTGGTATGGTCGTTCTTTCGTGTGTATTTTTACATGATCGTTCAAATGTCCCTTTTGAGTAAATCTTGCCTGACAATATTCACAATGGTATGGGCGTTCCCCTGTGTGTATTTTTACATGATCATTCAAATGTCCCTTTTGAGTAAATTTAGCCTGACAATATTCACAATGGTATGGACGTTCTCCAGTGTGTATTTTTATATGATCTTTCAAATGTCCCTTTCGAATAAATCTAGCCTGACAATATTCACAATGGTACGGACGTTCACCTGCATGTATTTTTATATGATCTTTCAAATATCTTTTTGAAGTAAATCTGGCCTTACAGTGTTCACACTGATATGGATGTTTTCCCATGTGTATTTTTAGATGCTTCTTGAATTGCAACTTACTTTTAAATGTGAACTTACAATGGGCACAATGATATGTACATCTTTTTGTGTGCTCTTTTATATGTGATAAAAAATCTGATTGATGTATAAATCTAGAATCACACCGAGTACATTTGTGGAAAAGCAAATTTGTTGTCATGTAATTAATATTAGGAATTATATGATGATTATTATTTTTATAATCTGTATAATTATCTTGTTTATTATTTGCATTTCTCGTCTCGTTTTTATCAATACAGTAGTAAATTCCATGGGTCACCATTTGCTTGTATCTGTCATCAGCATTTTTGTCTCCATCTCCACTTTTCTTTTGCAGATTAAATAATAAATGACGATCTTCAATGCATTTTGGGCTGCTTATATTGTTTGCGAACATTTCTTCGTTACCTAATCAAAAAATAAAATTTACAAATGATCAATTTTGAAAATCTATAAAATTAGTATTCGATGAAACCAAATTAAAAATGTAATTATAAGCAATATTTTATTCTTAATAATTATAGCAATATCATTACGCTCATAAATATCATATACTGCAGTAGTTTTCTGTTATAACCGACTTGTACTACAGTTCTTCTTAATATCCATATTAATATTGAGCATTGCTTAATCAATATTGTATTAGTTTAAAATTGTTATGGAAAAATAATTCAATTTTACCAACTATCACAATATGGAAATACTTGTAAATTTTTATCTTATTTCCATGTGTTTGTGTATGCATATATATCATAAGTTTTGTACATTGATTTATCTATGGTCATTCATGAAATCACCCATTATCTACCTCATTAATATTTATAATATAATTTATCATACATATATTGCATAATCTGAGCCTTTTAATATTATAATTCATTTTAGTTGCTCAGTGTAATTGATCGCCACCTATCCCGTCATGTGTGCATCTAAAAACGTTATGTATTGAAGTGGTGCCAGTGATCCCTTTGACATATCACATTTCGTGTTTGGCAGTCTTCCTCTTCAACTATGACCGTCAATCATGCCTAATATCAATTTTTCTAAATTGTTCCACATAATAAGGCCAAAGAAAGTAGATATGCGTATTACATATGCCGGAAGGATGCAACTGTTAAAAACACCGTATTTTTTTTTTAGAACTGTTGAAGATAAACTTTTAAATAGATAAATATACTCACCAATGTGCGCGGATTATTGTTATAATTCATAAAAAATAATTGTAAAATTAATTACACCTTTTTAAAAATTTAGTTATTTGTATGTTTACAAACATGAAATAAAGCAAAATTTCACCATTTTAGTGGTAGATATTTGGAATAGGTTTTCATTAACATCATAAATGATGTCATCAAAACAATATATTTCGAATCATGTTAGCTTTCACTTAGCCAAACTCAACCGAATAATGTAGTGTTATATGTAAATACAGTGAATTCAAATCCAAGTGACTGTAAAATTAAAACATATTCAAGTGTAGTCTGTCGGAATCAAAATTTATTTTCTACATTTTTAGTTTTCATTTTTTAAAACAAAATTTACTCTGGTATTCCTTTAACCATGCACAATAACTTCAAGTTGAAAAATTTTGTTCTATAAATTACACCCATGTATAGTAATGAAATTTGTTTTCAAACTCAAAAAAAGTAATCGTCATTCATTGAATAAATAGTAAAAAATATAAAAATTTTGGTTTACGAAAACAAAATTCTAAGACTTTAAATACTTAAATATGGATAATACCTGACTTTCAAATAAATTAACTTAAAAAATGATAAATTTTTGACAATAAATTTTTATTTCTTCAAAGTCGGACATAAATGAATATCTATAAATTATATAAAAACAAAAATTACAAAAATTGGTATCAGATAGATTTTGAAAGTTGAATACCCCAGAATCAATTATTGTTTGTATAAATTTCCTTGTCCAAGTCTATACGATTGTTTATATATTTATATTTACTTACAACACACTCCCCAGTCAAACGATATAAACTAGGTCAATGAAGAAAAGCAGTAACATATCTAAAAACATTTATAATTAATTTTTTTTTTAATTTTATTCACAGGTGTATAACTAAGGATTATCATATACTTACCTAATTTTTATAAAAACATGTAATTTCTGGGTCTATCAAAATTTCTGTTTTTTATTCCCCGGCATTAACTTCCACTCCCCCCGGGAAAATACTGTTATAATTCATTTTTTGTTGGTTTACATCTGGTTGTTTCATTCTCCCTGTATAAAAACAAAAATCGCTAGTTTAATGTAATTTATTAAGCGTGATAATTTTAAAAATTGTAGCATATTTTTTTAAAAACTATATTTCAAAAAACTTGTAATAAGAATTCATCATGTATTAAAGTTAAAAATAAATACAAGGAAGTGTTTATTGTTTTGTGTCTTGAATGTTTCACAAAATATAGTTATTGGTGATTATTACTTACATGAAGAAATAGGCAATCGATAATAGCTAGTACCAACTATTTTTAATTTTTACGTTAACAACACACAATCTCACATTTAAAATAGAATACTCGTCATAAATTAAATAGGATATTGGAAGTAACTGTTAATCAAAAAGCCTATGATGTGTAATGTAAGCCACAGATGATAAAATATAGAACAGTAAATAGTATGTTGTGAATATAATAAAATATTTAATTATTCGTATAAAAATATTTCAATTTGATTTTGTTTGGTTGAACTTTTAATATTTTTATAACAATATTACCTATTATTAGTTTTAATTATAGTATGTAAATTTGCAAATGGATTTATTTTTATTTTTCCTTCTTGATAATAGAATTTCTTATAGTTAATTCTATGTAATAAACTTAAATTCTGAAATAAAATAGTATCACATGTGGTTTTTTATAATAAATTTTCAATAAAATTTACACAATAAAATCGATTTTTTATTTCTTTTAAAAGTATTTCATGAAATCAATTTTATTTTTCCGTTACTGTTGTGCTATGGTTTAGTTTGTTTCACAAAACAAAATAAATCATTGTTTGTTGTGTGATGTATGAATGATGTATTGGAGGATTTGGATGCAAGGTTGAAGTTATGACTTTTTTGATTCCTTGATTAGTTTATTTAGTTTGTAATTTTTATAATTGATAAGACCTTGTTCAAAATTAGCGTTTAAAAAAAAATACATTTTAATAAAAATAACGCGTTGAAAAAATTTTTTGCAGAAACGAAGAACTATATTTTACTGTAAATTTCGATTTATCAGTCATCCGGGTAATGTGCCATTCTCGTTTTTTCCTTTAATTTTACTTCTAACTACCCGAAACAGACTTCCGATTCTAACCTAGGCGAATGTAACCTAACCTAGCTGGGGTATTTTGATGTTTTCGTCTCAGTAAGTATATTTACTTATTCAAAGGTTACCCTTTAAAATTCCCAGTTTTCATAAAGTAAAATATGTGTCCTATAGTCGCCTAAACTGCAATCCACCCGATGCAAATTTTGCTCTTCAACTATTCAGATTTTGCTATTTGTTTTAGTTTCATTGCTCTAATGTTGTTTGTTACATATTTCTTTAGATCTTTTGATGGTTGGATGTGGCACTGTAAGAATTACGTCTCACATTACAAAGAAAAGTGACAGCTTTGTGGAACCCAAGTTTCATTCAGGACCGACACTTTCTTCCAACGTTCTCATTTATCAATTTTTCAAATTTTGTCATTTATCGATTTGTGGGTGCACGATACTTCCCTAAAACTGATTTTACGGTTGTTACGCATTAACAATTGGACTTGTGTCGATTGGGCATCGTTTAGCCGTGATGTTTTAGCTGAGGCCTCCCTATTGGATGAGTTTCATCTTCTTGTAGAAGTGCCTGGGAAAGTCATTGAAATTTATAAATCTCAGTTTGGAAAACCGAAATATCGTGGAAAGCCGGTAAATGGTGCTTGGGTATTCGGAGCTGATAAATGTGAAAGTGTGGTTGTTTTCATGTCCATCGTAACCGATGGGTCTGATGCCACACTATTCCTCTTACACAGAAGTGGCTGTTACCAGGTACTGTGGTCATCTGAAATTGCTGGAAAGCGTACAATGATCTCCATGATATCTACAACCACCTGAAAGTAGAACACTTTCAATGGCCCAGTATCTGGCGCACACACTAAGGAGGGCAGTGAAGGCAGTCATTGCCTGTGGTGAACGACGAGTGTCACACCGGCCAGGAAATCTCGCCTGTTATATGTTTAACGAACAATGTATGCCGTCAAAGTATACAATCCTCTCAAACCATTCACCCATCTATCAACTGAAGATATAGAATCATGTGAATAGGACGGTTCGGATGAATGATGATTATATTTTTGCAAGTATGTTATTTTATTATCTTGTTTTTTATAATTTAATTGTCTGTTTCCGTATCGTCTAGAATACAAATTACATTTGTGTATAGTTGCGATTAGTGATGAAAAATTTTCCCGTCAAAATTAGAAATTTTGCTTGTTAGCACTAAACCATCGCTGTTTTTACTTATTAATTTTCTTCACATTTCTTTTAAAAAAATTCGGTTTCAGATAAAAATATTTTCGTCACTGGTCGTTTTAAGGTAAATGTTATTTATGCTCCAAAATACCCAATTTTGAAGGCGGTTGTATAAACTCAATGTCTCCCGCAACGCACAAATAGAAATGTAATGGTAAAAATGGTTTAATTTTTTTAATTTCAGAAATGTCGAAGGTACATAAATGCGATGTCAGTGTGATGAATAATCCTTCACCTTTCTTCAGTCCATTCTGATTTCAAATAACGTTTGAATGTATTGAAGAATTACAGGATGGGAATTACATATTATGGAACATTATCGTACATAAAAATATTATATATAATGTAAAAATTATATGGTGCAAAATTTTAAGAGCAAGTAAAATCCTTTTTTTAATTCAAAGTTTTAAACTGTCCTGTTAAAATGTGTTAAATAATTTGGTAGATTCCTAGAGTACTTTTACACCTCAGATTTTTGCAAGTTTTTCAGAAATGTCAAAAATGGATATTTTTAACGAGTTATGAAATTAAAAACCGGCGGAAACCATTTTTGAATGCTCTATAAAAGAAAATTATGAAGTATGAATATTACTATAATAAAGGGAAAATAACTAAATTAAGTAAAAGTTGAGATGGAGAATGGAGAAAAATAAGTAAATAAGAACAGTTAATATGAAAGAAAAAGTTTACAGTTATAAACAAATGGTTTCCTCCTAATGCAACTGATGCATTAACTTTATCGGGAGAAAATAGATTAGCTGACATTTCTTTGTCGATTTTTAACATGGTCGTGGGATGAGCCTATTCTCCTTTTCTCAATCATACTTCTAACTAACCTAACTAAACCAACAAACCGGAATTTTTTTTGGCTCATTCCTAAAATTGGCATTATAATTCGAATTTTACAGTCGTCTTTAGCCGCATCTCATAGCCAGTTAAATAGACATTTATTAGACAGGCCGTGCGAAAGCGAAATTTCTATTAACAACGAACGAGAAGAATTAAAAACTGCGTTAATTGCAGCGCAGGAAAGTGCAGCTATTAAAATTTTATTGGATGTTTACAGAGAAACTAAAAACCATAAGGTAAATAATTCATATATATTAAACGAATTAATTGCCATTTTCGCAATATAAAATAATTCATTTTATTTTTATCCATTCTGTAGTGTTGTGCGTTTTTATAGAATAATACTTCTGTAAAATACAATCATGGGAAATCAGGTGTTTTATCGATATTTTCAAGAGGAAATCGTTTATTTTTTTAAATATTTTTCGTGTATTGGTGCTGAAATTAGATACACTAAATGGTATTACATTAAAGTTACGTTTGAAAATATTGATAAAATCAAGAAATAAAATGACTTTTAAATGAACTTTATTTTATTGAACCGAATGAATACATCGTAACATGTGAAAAACAACTCATTGATCATAAACTATGCCAGCATTGCATGATGTGATGATAAGGCGTACATTAAAGCCTACCTTACATTACAATTCTCAAAAATCAAAGGAATGGATTTAACTATATATATATATATATATATATATATATATATATATATATATATATATATATATAAGATTATTGCTAAAAAATAATTTTATAAACTTAAACAAAAAACTGGTTTGATTTTGCGAGTGGAACGCCTCAATGGTTATTGAGCTGATGTTTGAGATTGATTGTTTAAGCACAATAGGAGCTGATTGCTCAACTACTGGCAGACTCGATGTTGATGTAGATGTTGGAATACTGGATGTGGATGAGGTCAATGAAGGTGTCGATTTATTACGCGTTGATTGTATGTTGCCGGATGCCCTAGTGTAATAAAACGTTGACAAATTTGATAAAAAGCTGCTAACTTTCAAAATTCTTCTGATGCGGTAGTGTCGCTATTTCTTCTGGAATGCTAAAATGTGATATGAAGCTGTGTAGAAATTTGATTGATTTTTGGTGACTTCTTAGTGATATACACTTCTGGCCATTTGGATAGTGAATCGACTACAATGAATAAATAATGATCCAGCATAGAGCCCGCATTCTTCAATCCCCAAAAATGCATTGTTAATTAAATTCAATTTACGGATTTAAAAATGGTAAAGCAAGTGTTTTATTACATTATAAACCCGAGCATAAATGTTAAAATTAGGGGCATATTTCTAACATTTAGTAAATTTATTTCTTCTGCGCTAAGATTGGTCACATATGCATTTTAGTGTCAAAGGATTTTTCATTTTCAGACAACCCCAGTTTTTATTCCGTTACATGATGAATCATGTCAGTATTATCTTTTGATTTATACCTTCTTTGCTACATGATTCTTCTATTCACCTGGTTACAAACTACCATACCGATTCTCTATTCATCTGATTAAAATTAACGTAGTTCAAATTTTCGACGGCACAGACATTTTCTTGATAATTAATTTACACATAAAGTAAAAGAAGAAATCTAGATAAAAAATTAGACATAAACCAAAAATAGTTATAGAAATTATCGCGCAGTTCGCAATCGTAAACCCGTCAAATTTTTATTAAACTAATAACTAGCACAAACTACCTAAGATTTGTAAATTCACACGTGTTATGAAAGAAACATTTGGTTTAAACCGTTTGATAAAAAATTATTTTTGGAATGTACTCTCTAGACGATAACGACAAAGGGTTAAATACCGTTCATTTTTTTTTTTACAATGTATTGTTATTAGGGTCAGAGACAGAGACACAAGTTGTTATATTTATATTAGAGGAAACAGTTCAACGTTTGGAAAATTTGAATGTATTTTACGATTATTATTTGGAGATAATGGGATAAAAGTGAAGCGCAATTCATGTAATAAGATTAAAGGACAGGACATTTGTAGAGAATATGTGTAACAGTTTTAGACCGTTAGCTGTAATAGTATCGTAATGGAGCGTCTTTTCGATCTATGGAACTGTATGTTCGATATAAAGACAAGCTACATCTACTTCACGGCGCGATAAATTTTCCAAGGAGTTATGTCTGATTTAATGCACCGTAATTTATTCATGTTTGTATTCATATCTGCTTCAGCGTATCACAGAACTATTATGTGATTACTAACGTTTATTGCAGGAATTGTAATCACTGTAACTGGAAACATTTTTGTTGCTTGTTTCGCTGCTTTGTCGGCTAAGTTGTTGCAAGTAATGTCTGAATAACTCTGAATTCAGTTGAAGTTCGATTTGTAATTTTCAGATAATATTTAGTTTTTATCAGCTCGTCGATATTTTTTACCACTGTAAGCTCATCTATCGCTTGTTGAACAGCTAAGTTTACATATTGTAAACGCGTTTAAATGTCTCACTTAATTAAGATTCGTTGTTTTTTTCCTAACGTTTGTTGTGGTTTTATGTTTAAGTTGGAATGCGAATAATTTTAGTTGTTTACAAATTTATAAACGTAAAAAATTACTTCTAAATAATCAAAAAATTCGTTTACGATGATTTTTCATTGAAAAGGGTCATTTTCGAGGGGATATAAGTTGAAAAATTAATTAATCGAGTAATTTTCTTTAAACGCCCAATAAACTCAGAGCGAACTGACGTGATTTTGGAAATTCACAGAGGTCGTATCTATGAAATGAAAGATCATGAATAAGTTCCTCGATTTTACAAAGTTGACTGATTATTTTACAAATATTTTAAATTTTTGTTGTTATTACGGGGGAAGGATATTTCATTTTCATTATTACTTTTCCTGTTCAAAATTACTCTTCTTATGCATCAACACCATGACTAAGATTATCCAATGACTAATAGAATCAAATAAATCGTTTTGAAAACAAAATTGTTGTATTTGCAGTACTAAATAATGTACATGCCGTATATATATATATATATAAATGAAGTATAATTACTGATGAATTTAATTTATTAAAATTTTAATTACTTTTTTGTTTTTAATTTTGCACATCTTCGTTGCCATTTATTATATCTGTTTCACTGCTGCTGCTATCACTGTTGACATCATCATTACTTTCCTTTTTAATTTGCATGTTTTTATGTTGTTTTTCTAATTTTCTTTTTAACATAGTTTCTTTTCGTTTGGCTTTCTTTTTTAGTCGTTTGGCTCTTTTTTTGGCTGTCTTCTCTTCTGCTAGTCGTTTATTTTCGGCAAAGTTTTGTTGAAAAGCTGCATCTAACTGTTCCTACAGTAGAAAAATAAGTTTTTATATATAATATATATGTATCCAACTTTAATTTAGAAAAAAACGCGCTCCACCTTCGAACTTTCAAAAATTTTAACCTATTGTATTTTAAGTTATTATTTAAAATTGTATATATATATATATATATATATATATATATATATATATATATATATATATGTATATAAAAAATATATAAATGAATGTTATGATTATAATTTATAATAATATTAAGGATTTTTTTTCTGCGATTAAAATAAAAACAACTGCTGGTGTAGTAAACGTCAGTCTCCCATATAATAATACAGGATAACGAGAACATTGACAGACGAATGTGTACACAGCTCAGGACACACTTGTTTCTCTGAAAACCGGGTAAGCTTAGATTTCGTTTTTCTAAGCGTAACTGTATAAATATACGTTCGTAGTGATAATCGCTTGAGAATGAAAACTGCAAGTGTTTTCGAAACGTCCCGAAGTAATAAAATTAACATGGGTTTCACCGAAAAATTTTTTGAACGTGTATACTTCTCATAACTTGTTGCTTTATTTATGTTAAATAACTAACATTTATACTATAGAATATTTATTATACTTTATTATCAATGTAAATTATCGTAAATTATGAAACTAAGTTGAATTACAATGCATATAATGATTGTTTTAAAATATTTAATTCGGTTATGATAAAATTTTGAACTATAAAAACAATTATTTTTATGTCTAGTAATTTAAATTACTCCAGGTTCCAACGAGACTTTTTTCAATTTTGAACTGTTACGTTAAACTTAGCTATTACATGTTTTAGCTTAGTAAATTAAACTAAATAAAAAGTAAATAAATCTTTTGATTCGTTATACACCCTCTGTGGTTTTCCATATGAGTAACAATAGCCCGAGCTTAGCCTACAACAAAGATTGACCATCTCCAAAATTATTTCAGGATTTGGCTCCCGAAACAACCTTTCATGGTTTACTGCAATTTTTTCGATTACTTCATAAACACACGAACAGCTTTATTAAAAATCGTATTCTAGAGATGCTAAATTGCATTGAAAATAAAACGAAGCACTGTTGAATTATGCGACCCCATGGTTTTATAGTACATGTACAGTAATTATCTGTAAGTTAAATGTCGAGTCATTATTATAGGTATGCTTCAAACCAATCGTCTATTATTTTGTTATGATATTTTCAAAATCTTAGAATTCGTGACTGAATGGATATTATTGTACGCATGTTTACATGTTTTCGTACGTTTTATATATGCTGTTACTTTTTGTTCGTTTCGCTGTTTCTACTTTAATAATTATTAATTTTAATTTTTATCAGTTTGTATTCCTTAGAACTGTAACTTGCTGCTTCTGCTCTGGTTTACACAATATACATTCCAAACTTAGATATACTGTCTAATCATTAAAATAATAAAACAGCCTCTGTTGTTAGGGAATACATTACAAGTAATACAGAAAACTTGTAGAAGTAACCAAGTGCATCTTCATTCTAAAAGAGAGATCATCATTTATTAAATTTTCGTTAAAAAATCCAAACGTAAAGAACTGGAGTAATCAATTCTATGCTTTTATTATGTTCTTTCCAAACATGTTGGAAAACATCTGAAGCCATACTAATTTTTGAAACGGGGAAACTGAACCGAAAAGTTTAAAACCTATCTCATTATTATGTAACATTGATCAAATTGTCGGATTTTTAAAAATTCCACTACTGCAAATAATATTCTGATTTAATTGCATTCAGACTAAATATGTCTATTACAAACTGAAATTATTAAAATGAATACCCGAAAATCATTTGATCCCTGCAGATTCATTAATTATCGTTATGATTATACAAGAATAAGGTTCCAGTTAAAATACAAATACATAAAATACAACTATACAAAGAATAAAACTGACGCTTTTTTTTTTTTACCACAAATTATAATTTAATTGTTCAAACTAAATATTGACATTTTAGTATCAAAATCTTTACATACGGGTGGTTTTAATAATGTTTCTACTGTAAATATATGAATTTATAATTTTATTTGCATTGATTTTAGTTTCATGTAGCAAGGTTCTAGTGCTCAATCGGAGCACATGATTTAAATATACCTTGTGTTCTTTTGCCTCATGTAGCTATAAATTTTACTCGTTTTATTAATTGACCATGTGTGTGCATTGTGCACGTACTTACCTTTTCACTCAGTTCGGCTATTTGTTTTTGACGAGCATACTCTTTTCTTCTTAGATGGCGATATACATGAAATTCGCCACTACCTGCTCCGGCACTAGATCCCATAACATTGCGCACAAAATCTGGTATATGAATTGCCTTTGGTTGTTTTAATCGGGGTGGTGGTATATATGGAGGTTTCTCCTATACAAATATATACTTATAAACAAGTTTAATATTTGACTGGATTATAAATCAGAAATTTAACATTCGAAAAAATAACGTACCGGATTTTTCATCAATTTTTCGATATGCATCTTTTGTATATCGTAAACATTATTTAAAACTTTTTTTTTGGATGGTATCTCTTCGTCGGTATCGTCCATAATATGTTTAAATAATGTGTATAAAATTTAATTTTTTGAACCATACAATAAACAAAAATATCACTAATGGTAATGGTTTTTAGCATAACGTTTGTTATATTACAAGGTATTCTCACACCCATAAAAGTTAAATAGCTCAAGTGGATGAAGAAGTAGGTTTGTTTTTTCAAAAATTAGTTTTGATTTTGTTTATTAAAACTTATTCAATAATATAAATACTCAAGAATTAAGCTCCAATTTATAATCTTTAAATTTTTATTTAAATAAATCTAAGGTAATTAAATTTACGGTATAAAATAGTTTTGTTATAGCTTTATTTGATCCTTTTAAAAATCAATTGAAATATATTTCTACAAATACATGTGTGGCTACATCTTTCATTTAAACAGTTCGTGTAAAAGAAAAATATCCTTATTGTGTTGAATATAAGATTTATTATTGTTTTTTGTTTTTTTAGTTTCACGTTTCATGTTTGAAATTCAATTTATCTTTTAGTAATTATCGACAAAAATCTGCTGTATACGACTTTTATATAAGTACGTAAAAGTATTGGCGTATCAATTTCAAATGTTCAAAAATGATCATGTAAATGGAAACAATTTTCTGATCATTTTTTTCATATTTAGATATTTTTGTCAGTTTTTTTTTTTTTTTTTTTTTAAATAAAATGTTTAATGTTGACGCGATGACGTTTTTATTTTCACAAATATGATATATTGATTTTAATGCATAATTAACGTATTAATGTAGCGATCATTAAGCTTAATATAGTACGTCATTTTAACTGTACTGTTCTTTTTATTTTTTTTGTAAATTTAATGACAGATTTGGTTGTAAATGTAAGTTCAAAATTCAGTATGCGCAAATTTAAAAATAAAATTAATTATAGAAAAGTAATTCGTTCTAGACAAAAATTTTTTTTTTTGTTTATTACATATATGGTGTTTTAAAATTACTGGCGCACCATGTATACATGTCACTTAAAATATTTCCAAAATTATATTTAAATCTTACTTTTGAAAGCATTTTATTCAAGTTTGTCGCGTTTAAAAAAATTAAAATATTTTGAAGCCATTATAAAATAAAAATATTAAACCGTTTTGGAGATTCATTGATCAATACCCTAGTGTAGAATTTTTAATGATTATTCATTTTTTTAAATTTTTTAGTTATCAAATATTTCATGGCCAATAAAATACGATGAAAACGTACCATTTATAATTTAAATACTAGGTTGATAACTAATGGATTTTATAAATTTTGTTTACTTATGACATGAATATTTTGTTAATTCTTCTCTAAAGGAATAAATAATACGTTCGATTTTTATGCGCGATATTAATCGATGATAAAGATATAAGGAATCTGATTCAAGCAACTCCTCCAGCATCACCACCATCAATAACTATACAAGAGATACAAGTAATGAACCAAACAACACAAACAACAAACAATGGTATACATTTATCCCCTTTGACCAACATAGACCAACAAATTGGAGAACACAAACAAGTCAAAAACGTGGCTGTCCAAGCTTCATCACAGCAGATCACGGCGACCACATCCACGTTATATGGAATGGATCAACAGATGGAGGTAACCCAAAATGAACAAGAGACAGAATCTGTAATTACCTTAGTACAACACCTGCTGGATATCTTAAAGCAACAGCAACAACGAAAAAAGTTTACAATTGGCGAAATTTCGTACGTTGTTTATTCCGTTACGGTACTCGAACACTCGAATGGTTTGGAAATCACAATGAGACAGGATTCAACCAATTAGAACAAGAATTAATTAAAATAGGACTAACAAATGATAACTTTCCCGATGCACAAGAAATATATATAGAATACACTGAAAAAATTAAAGAAGAAAACCACAAACATACAAACTACGCAAAACAATATAGAAATAACATGATCGAAACATTATCCAATATAATAAAAAAATACAATATAAATACTATTATAGAATGCAAACTAAAATAAGTACATTAGAAAAACAGAAATTATAAAAAATTTTGGTATACATTACAGAGAATATATTAAAGAATTATTAATAATTAAAAAAACACAAACAATCACAAAATTAAATACATTAACACAATCACAATTAATATTAAATACATATAACGAACAGTTATATAATAAAGACAATGTAGAATGGATATCATATTATTTTAAAGAACAAGAGATAGATCCAGCTGAATTTCTAGCTTGGTTAGAAATCATCAAAACAAAACAATATAAAAAAATTAACACATTTTTATTATTAGGGCCTACAAATTCTGGAAAAAGTTTATTAATAGACTGTCTAATAAAACCTTTTCAACCCGAACTAATTCCAAGAGAAAACGATAAATTATCATTACGTTTCGATCAATTACCAATAGCCTCAGCAGCTTTATTTGAAGAACCACTTATTACACCAACAAATGTAGGTATTCGGAAATTATTATTAGAAGGCGCACATATAAAAACAGATATAAAACATGGAAATAAACAAGAAATATCACGCATACCAATATACATAACAACAGCAACACCATTAACAAATATGACAGATGTTAAAGAAGGCGAACAAATTCTACAACGTATTAAATTATTTACACTACCATGTTCCATACATCATCGCACAGAATCATACACAGATTTAAAATATTTCCAATGTAAAATTATAAATAAAGCACCATCATTTCTAACTACACAAGATTTTTCACACTTTTTCATACAACATTTAGAACACGCAAGCACAATTATAACAGAATTAGATAAAACACACCAACACAGCCCAGAGTGTACGGAACAATCATCATGGAATGAAAATGAAAAATCTTTATTATATTTTTAAACATAAACCGAAAACAATTTTCTTTCATAACTTAAAGCTAAGTACCTATACATAAACCTTAGCAATTCTAAATATGTATAATTACAAAACTTATAGTACACTTTGAAATTACTTTAGAAATAGTGCTGGAAAAAATAAAAAACATACAAAAAAAAAGACACACCCTGAAGGTAACAAAAATTAAAAAGTTAATAAATCAACAAAACGAAAAGCAGTGTTTTTAGACATAATTTAGCTTAAAATATCTGTACTTAACAATAGGTTAATAATTACAAAAATCTATGTTTTAATCTACGATGCTTATACTTAGTATAACGTATGCGTAGATGTTCCATATTGTAATTTCCTATTACACGTATTAGTTTATTTTGATGAGTTTTACAGTTTTCGTAAAATTTTTTCGAGATTTTACTAATAAACGAATGTATGTAAGGGATATTTAAATGATCGTGTAGATTAGAAATTTTAGTATATCGCGTTGCATTCAACGAAATTCTGCAGCAATGATTTTGAACTACTTGTAGTTTCCTGTATGTGATGACCATACAGGGCAAGCATAGGTTAATCTAGGGCGTATAACAGCCGTATAGATTAATTTTTTGTTTACGTAACTAAGACCCGATTTTCTGTTAAATAATGGAAAAAGTGTATGCATAGATTTATGCGCTTTATCTATAGCGAAAGTAATATGGTTATTGAAAGTTAATCTGCTATCTAAGATAACTTCTAGATACCGAACCTGTTTGACCCAAGAAATTTTTTTAGAATTTATTGTCATTTCAGTTAGCGGTAGTGGTCGTCTCCGAGTAAATAGAATTGCTTCTGATTTTTCTTCATTTAATTTTAAGTTCCATCTGTTGTAATATTTAAATATTTTAATTGCAGCCTTTTGCAATCGGTTATATATTGTATCTGTCCTATAAGAGGATGTATATAAAGCAAGATCATCAGCATACAACGCGGCACTAACGAAAGGCAGTTCTGGAAGATCATTCATTAACATTAGGAATAAGTAAGGCCCGAGTATACTTCCCTGAGGAACCCCGGCATTTAGTGTTTTAATTCGAAATAATTCGTAACGTAATATGTTCTCTGACTTAAGTATGATTTAATCAATTTAATAAGTAATATTGGAAATTTAAATTTAATCATTTTATATAATATTCCGTCGTGCCAAGCTGTATCAAAAGCTTTTTCAACATCGATTAACAGCATTCCCGTGTGTTTCTTGAGATTAAAGTTATCAGTAATAGTGTCCGCTATTCGAGCTAGCTGGTGAACCGTAGAATGCTTAGGTTTAAAGCCAAACTGCTCATCTCTTAGAATATTATTTGAATCAGAATAAACTCGTAGCCTGCGCAAAATCACTTTTTCCGCTATTTTGCTTAAGTTTGTTAACAAACTAATTGGCCGTACGTTATTGATATTACTGTTTATCTTTACCTGGTTTTGGCAACACTATAATTTTAGCAATTTTCCATTTTGTGGGAAAATGAGATAATCTGAACATACTATTAATAATATTAGTAAAATAAATAATGGCTTTGTTCGGTAGATGTTTAATCATTGCCACAGAAATTCCGTCGTCACCGCATGATTCCTTATTTTTTAACTGTTTAATGTAATTTTGAATCTCAACAGGCGTAGTGAAGGTGTTTGCATGTAGATGTACATTTGCTGAATTTATTATCGTATTTTTAACTGTTTTGGTCACATTATAATAGTGCGTTCGTGGGACTTTAGTTCCGCAAATATCCGAAATATTATAAATGTGCGAAGCAAGTAGCTCCAATTTTTCTTCAGTTTTGTATACGGATATTTGCCTGATCGAATCATATAGTGGTGGTAGTGATAATACCTGTTGATTTAGGTGCGTAGTTATTTTCCAAAGGTTGTTAGTACCAGGTGGAATGGCCGCAAGTAGATTGTTCCAGTTTTTGTTCTTCCAGTTGTCTAACAAAAATTTTGTAAGTCTGACAAGCATGACATATATAGTTCTTAATATTTTGTATGAGGCCGTAAATTTGCTTTTATTTGAGTGACGCCTATAATAATTTTTTAGAGAGATCATTTTATTAATATAATTAGGCACGTTAATCTTTTTATTACAAAAAATATGTGATGCTCTCTTAGGAATACTTATGTCAGCAGCTGCCAAGATTGCGTTAGTAAATTTAGTGATTCCTTCATCTAATACGGTATCATTCTCGAAAGTATCGCGGAGATTTAATTCCTGCTCAATATTTCGTCTGTATTCAGACCAGTTTGCATGTTTATATAAAAATATTTTTCTTATGGGTTGCTGTAATGTGGCTGCGTTTGCAACAGGCATTATGTAAGAAAGAATCGGGTTATACGATAAACACGACAATGAAACAGGAATAGTAATTTTATTAAAACGTCTTGTTAATATTAAGTCTATTACACTAGGTTTACCATTTTGCCAGTCTGGGAAAAAAGTGGGTTCTTCGGGGGATAAAATATTAAAATTAAGTTTTAATGAGGCATGCACTAATAATTTTCCCGCGAAATTATTGTTATGATTATTAAGCACACTATGTTTCGCGTTTAGGTCTCCTATAATTATTACATTATTGAATTTATTAAATAGATAATTTAAGTCATGTATAAAATATCTTATGTTTTTCGGCGATCTGTAAACGCTTAGCAAAGTAACTGAACCATACTCTGTTTCTAATTCAATACCTACAACCTGTAACGTTCTTAAAGAAATTCTAGGTACAGCGTTATGACGAATGGTATCCCTCAATAGTATTGCAACACCTCCACCACGCCTACATTGATCGGCTCTATAAATAAGATAACCCGGACATTTTATTGGTATACTCTGGTCGAGTTTTGTTTCAGAAACAGCTACGATATCTATGTTGTTATTATACACGAAGTGAATCAATTCATTTAGTTTTGGTTTAATGGAATTTTCATTCCATCCTATTATGCTAAT